>OY294045.1:78233044-78332556 GCA_958510825.1 Brachypterus glaber | reverse complement strand
TAAGTAGCATTTTATCCACTTAATACACGAGTTGAGAATTTAATTTTATCCAACACCTTTTATTTTTAAATAAAAATCTATAATTTTGCGAAAAATTATGTCAAAAATATTAAGTTTTCTTAATACTAAAATAATAGGTAGCCATGGCCTAAGTATGCCTATTAAAAATAAACAATTGCTAGTTTTACATTTCTTACAAACGTCAAAATGGACGCGGTGATGACAGAATTTTTAATAAAAACAGTATTTTATTCAAAAACTAAGGAATAATTTGGGGTTTTCTTTAATTTTTATGGTTTAGTTAACGTGCTTCTATTTATAGAATAGTTATAATACTTAATTAATAGGGTATGTAACTAATTTTGGGTGAGATCAAAAGCTGTACGTAAAAGAGTGGGTGAAAAATTTTTTAGTCACTAGTGGAAACAAACTAACTTTTGACATTTAAAATAGTGCTCAAAACAAGTGTTTCTGTGAAGGATAAAAGTTTTTTTTAAGTGTTCAATTTTTTTTTCAAAAAATTTAAAAAAAGAATTGATTTTTTTTAAATTGTTTTTACCCCATTTTACATCCTTATCCCACACCGATTTATACCAAAAACAATCTCAGCCTAGAGCTTTGGATATGGTTTGGTTTTAGTCTAAGAGCCCATGGCCAGCTACCTGTATGTATTTGACCAGACCTGAGTTTTTGTACGTTAAGGCCCCTATACCTACCATACATAAGTAGGGGACTCACTAAGCTCAAAGTGGTGGACGCGTCGAGCGCTCAGGTAAGACAGGTATCGATTTTTGACTAATTTTAAATCCATTTGACCACGTCTGCCGTTTTAAAATTTAAAAATATAATATTATTACTATCGGAAAATAAGAATGGCAGACCATTATCGCGCATTTTACTTTGTGGCAGACAATTTTGAAAATGCTAAAAAAAATTAAATTTTGAAAGTATTTGACCAGATCTGCCATTGATATATTTTATTTATTATAGTCTTAAAAACTTATATTGAACACGGCAGACGTCTACATTGCGTGCACACATCAACAAATAATAAAATCTTAGCTACTATCCGACCAGATGGTTGGCACAGACTTTTTCCTATGTATTACTATTGTACTCATTCTAGCCTATAGTATGTTCTCTTACAGTTATATTACTAGCATTCGAATAATGGAGGGTTTATACCTGGAAGGGCCTTGTAACAACCCCAACGTAACGGCTCACTATGGGACGAACCGGGCCGTAAGCCGGACATCATACTTTTCTTGAAAACGATAACTGGGATTTTGATAAAATTTGGTATGCAGCCATTTTTAGGTACGACAAAACATTTTAACTAGGTTTCGTTTTTGGGAAAAAATCTGGAAATCTGGAAAATCTGGAAAACTTAAAAAAAATAAATTTATTTTTCTTTTATATGGTTAATTACCATTTAGTGTACAAAAAAGATATTTAGCTATGTATTTAATACGGTTTGGAAAAAATCTCCAAAATGTGTGTATCTTGTAAAATTATAATTTTAGCTAATAAATTTGGCATTTTCGAGAAAAAGTAAAACATTTAGCCAAGTATTGAGTATGAAAAAAGTCCAAACGAAAATAAAATAAAGCAGCACTATGTATTTTATAAAATTCACGAAACACGAGGTATCTGTATGAACGTTCCCAAATATACTGAAAACATCAGGCAATAGCCGCACTATGGAACGAACCGGGCCATAGGTTGGACATCGGGTAAAAAACAAAAATTCAAAAATAGGGGTTTAAATTTGGTTTTATTATATTTAATCATATTATACATTGAGTGCAGGCAAAATTTTCATGTATAATTAAGGTTAGCCAGAAAAATTAGCGCTTATATAGATGTCTAAATTATGCTTACGAAAATTTGTAGTCTTTTTTTTTCTTATCATACAATATAATCTTTTCCTATTAATTGCGTAATAATAACATTAAAGTGTATTATAAAAAAAATAAAATATTATGTACATCTCCTATTTTTTGTTTTATCGATTTTTTTTTTAATTTTCCGACATTTAAATGTTTTTCGTTAAAGTCCCGCAAAGTCCCGCAAATTTGTTATTACTACAATATAGTGGACTAAGTAAGTAAAAAAATGATGTAGAGATCAGACCCCAGAACCCCTTTAATTTAAATTTTTGTGTTAAAAAACAACTAAAAAAAAATTACTTTTTACATAGACTTTTACAGATATTCTTTGTGGTGGATAAATTTATTGGGAAATTACGTTATTATACTATTCACAGCCCGTAAGCGTCTGTTCATCCGCCCGTCTGTCCGTGCCATGTCACTTTTTTGTGGACAAGATAACTCAAGAACGAATAATCCGATCGACTCAAAATTTTCAGGAAAAATCAAGTTCTATCAGGGGATGATCCCTATTGTTTTTTTTAATAATCCCCCCGATTTTTTTTGAATTTTTTTTTTCGAAAAAATGCTTTTTTTTGAGAAAATATTTTTTTTTTAAATTTTTTTTTTTCGAAATTTTTCGACAATTTTTTCATACTCAATACTTGGCTAAATGTTTTACTTTTTCTCGAAAATGCCAAATTTATTAGCTAAAATTATAATTTTACAAGATACACACATTTTGGAGATTTTTTCCAAACCGTATTAAATACATAGCTAAATATCTTTTTTGTACACTAAATGGTAATTAACCATATAAAAGAAAAATAAATTTATTTTTTTTTAAGTTTTCCAGATTTTTTCCCAAAAACGAAACCTAGTTAAAATGTTTTGTCGTACCTAAAAATGGCTGCATACCAAATTTTATCAAAATCCCAGTTATCGTTTTCAAGAAAAGTATGATGTCCGGCTTACGGCCCGGTTCGTCCCATAGTGAGCCGTTACGTTGGGGTTGTTACAAGGCCCTTCCAGGTATAAACCCTCCATTATTCGAATGCTAGTAATATAACTGTAAGAGAACATACTATAGGCTAGAATGAGTACAATAGTAATACATAGGACAAAGAAGAGAGATAGCTGTATAAAGTCTGTGCCAACCATCTGGTCGGATAGTAGCTAAGATTTTATTATTTGTTGATGTGTGCACGCAATGTAGACGTCTGCCGTGTTCAATATAAGTTTTTAAGACTATAATAAATAAAATATATCAATGGCAGATCTGGTCAAATACTTTCAAAATTTTATTTTTTTTAGCATTTTCAAAATTGTCTGCCACAAAGTAAAATGCGCGATAATGGTCTGCCATTCTTATTTTCCGATAGTAATAATAATATATTTTCAAATTTTAAAACGGCAGACGTGGTCAAATGGATTTAAAATTAGTCAAAAATCGATACCTGTCTTACCTGAGCGCTCGACGCGTCCACCACTTTGAGCTTAGTGAGTCCCCTACTTATGTATGGTAGGTATAGGGGCCTTAACGTACAAAAACTCAGGTCTGGTCAAATACATACAGGTAGCCGGCCATGGGCTCTTAGACTAACATGTTTAAATATATTTATAAAATGTAAACGTGTATTATTTTAACGGAATAGGGATTTGATTTTTTCTGTAACATGTAACCTAGGGTATTACTTTGAAATTACTTTGAAATGGTAGGCAATGCCTACTAGGCATGCATGCACATGTGCTTTTTTTAAGTAATGTTTAATAAGACCTTATACCATAAGAAAAATAGTATATTGTTTTACTAAGAGTAAAAGTGAAGCTTTTTTTTACTAGTCTGTAGAATTTACGGACGACGCGAAGCGGAGTCCGGAAACTACAGACGAGTAAAAAAAGCACTTTTCCTCTGAATGAAACATACTATTTTTTCTTCTAGTATCCTATATATATATATATTTTTTTAATATTAATTTTTGAATTTAATTTATTCGGTAATAAAGTACGTTTTTTTTTAAAAAAAAATAGGCCAATAAAACCCTTTCGAAATAAACTTAAACCTTCCTTAGCTCATTTAAAATTTTTTTCGTAGGCTAAATCGTACACTTTTCGCGATTTCGATGGTAACTTGTCTAATGTAGCATTTGCAATTTCGCAGAGATTTGTAGGTGTATAAACCATATATTCTTCTTCAATCATTTTTAGTAAATTTTACACAAGGTTTTTGCACAGAATCCTCAGTCAACCACCTGTTTATAGTGGTGGTTTTGCTATCTAACTTTTTTTTACGGCGTACAACAATGAACTCATTTTTTTACTGCAATAAATAGATTACTTCTAACTAGTGTGTTCAGTTATAAAATGAACATTTTAGTAAGCTTGAAGAAAAAAAAAAATTTTCAAACCTTTGTCCTAGAATTACCGGCGGACGAACAGAAATTAAGTTTAATGTTAGTACTACTACCTACTTAGTAGTAATTTTAATTAATTTTTTATTAGGTTAGTTTTCATAACAGTAGCAGTTTTGTTTTCATAAAATTAGTAGTTTTAAATAATTTGGCGATATTATATTATGTATTTTAAAAAGGTAATTCTATTTATAATAGGAAAGCTGTAGTCATAGCTAGAGCTGCTTTAAAAAGTGCTTATATCATTGTAGAATTTTATTTGAGCTTTCTAAAGATAAAAACATACTGTCAATCAAACTGATTGTCAGTATATTTTTATGTTATCATAGATAACTTATCAATCATATTTTATTTCATATTTTAAAAAGAAACATTACGTATTTAAGATGAAATATCGTAAATTGTATATTTGCTTTTATTAGTCAAAACATATGCCATATATTTTAAAATATGCATTCGAAAACCATAAAATATTTATGAAAGGAAATAAATTAGTGGCATTACCTAATTTAATGGAGGTACTTAAATATTACTAAATAATTGAAGGGGCAAGTGGAAGAATTCTACACCTTTTCAAGTTGTAAATCAGAAAGTGTGATACTCATTTCAGAGTGCGTAATTTGTTATTCAGCTTTTTCACTTATATTTCAGACTCCATAAACTGAAATTCAGATTTTTTAAATATATTTCAGAAAGTGTAAATTGTAATTCAGATTTGTAAGTTATATTTCAGAAAATATAAATTAAAATTCAGATTTGTAATATATATTTCAGAAAGCATAAATTAAATTTCAGAAAGTGTAAATTATTTTTCAGAAAGTATAAATTAATTTTCAGAATGTTATTTAAATTTAGATTTGTAAATTCAATTTCAGAAAGTATAAATTAATTTTAGGAAACGGTAATTTGTAAATTATAAATCATAATTTGTATTTCGGAACGTATTATTCAATAAAATAAAAAGAAAAGTAACAGTTGTGTATTATATAATTGGTATTAAATATTGAACAGCAATAAATTAAAATTAAAAAAAAAATACAAAAATACAAAAATTTTATCAGAAAATTGCATGATAAAATTGTATTCTAATAAACATAAATATTGTTACGTAAGTTTTGTTTTATTTTAACGTTTCTCTATAGATAAATATTTCTGAAATTTAATTTACACTTTCTGAAATACAATTTACTCTTTAATAATAAAGTTATAATTTCTGAAATATAATTTACACTTTCTAAAATTTAATTTACACTTTCTGAAAATCATTTTACAAATATGAATTTCAACTTACGCTTTCTGAAATATAACTTTCAAATCTGAATTAAAATTAATACTATCTGAAATATATTTAACAAATCTGAACTTCAATTAATACTTTGTAAAATTTATTTTAAAAATCTGAATTTCAATTTATATATTCTGAAATTTAATTTGAAATTCTGAATATCAATTTACACTTTCCTATTTACAACTTGAAACGGTGTAGAAGGGTTTAAGTAACATTTCCTGATTTTAATTAATTCGTTCCAATTTTGCCATGGATGAAGTAGTTATATAATTATGTGCATATGTGATTTGCCTTATTAACATCAAATCAATTCAACTAATGAAACCAATCAAATGTTAAAATCATCTTTAACAGAAAAAATGCCAAATCATTTGGACAAGATTAGGATAAAGATTTATTCTTTATTATGCTCCCACCCTATTTAACAAACTTCCTTCTAATATCAAACTATTAAATAAATTATCCTCATTTAAAAGAGAAGTAAAGCAATTTGTACTTTCAGACATTATTAATTTCGATATCTAGATCATCTCTCATCCAAAATCTAATCTTATTTAAAATGTTTTTTTTTAATCTTTTTTTTAATTTTTTTCTTCAGCTGTTATTTACATTTAAATTTATAAACTTAAGTAATTTTTTTTATATAAAATTTACATATTATTATTATATCAAATACTATAGCTTACAGCACAAGCATTTATGCTTATGTAAGTTTCTAGTATAATTAAACTAATGTATTTGTATTAACAATTAAATAAATATTAATAAGGTTTTTTGACAGTATACCACAAATTTTAAATATAGGTTAAATTTTGTATATTGGTATAAAATAAATATTATATATATTTTATACCAATATACAAAATTTAACCTATATTTAAATAAATATTATTATTATTATTATTATTATTATTATTATTATTATTATTATTATTATTTTACTTAAACCTAATTGGCTTATTGCCATACTCCGCAACATAACCCCTTTCCTTGCCCCTTTATTAATCACAAACAACTTACTAGTCTTTAATTTTGAAATTTTGTACCTTATCCAGATTAAAAATAAAAAAATTGCTGTATAACACTACAACGATTTTGAAACTTTAACTTTTTTTCAGAATTGTATTTTCTATTTAACAGTAACTAATAGTTACTAACTATGTAACACTCCCACTACTTGAATTTAAGTCCTAACACGCCACTACTTGATTTTAAGCCCTAATAGCTTAGTATTTTTCTTTATTCACTGATGTTAACTGTAGAGCTCGAGTTCAGAATCAATTATATCCACTTAACATACCCTGGATATATTTGGTTTTAAATGCGAGCTGAGCTCCACAATTAAGCTCCATATCGTTGGTTACACTACGTGCTATGCGAAAAAAATCGAGTTTAGAGCACGGGATAGGTAATCTGTGTCGGTTAGGTAGGTAGCCTACTATGTATGTGGTGATATGGATATTATCCATAGGATGGACATTATCCATAGGATGGATATTATCCATAGGATGGATATTATCCATAGGAAGGTTTTAAAGGTAGCTTATCCATTGAATAAAACCTCCATAGCCAATTTAGTTATTTAATGGAACAGCAAAACACATTTTTTTCGCCTATCACGTAACTATAGTAAACAATTTCTCCGAACCAAGTCACGTGACCATATGTCCTTCCCACTTTGCTGTTAATAATCATAGAGTGGAAGAGAGCGCACGATAGTCACGTGACTTGGTTGCGCGAACATGTTCACTATATTACAGTATCACTGACGATATGGCTATCTTTCTGCCAGCCTTAACGTTTGCAAAAAAAAAACGCATTATACTTTCTATTTTCAACCAGGCCCTTCCGAAATGACTCAGTTAGAATTCATGGCAGATAAGTCGACAAATTAAAGACTAATTGGCAATTTTGTCAAGAGGAGACTAGTGACCTTCTTTTTTCTTTTTAAGTCACTGGTTTTAAAATTTAAAATAATTTTTTTGTTGTTACTCGGAAAATTTTACAGGATTCGATAAATCATTAAAGGTGAGGAGTTCTTTTTTTAGTCATCAGTTTTCTTCATGGGATTTTTTTTTTGTTAGTCGGAAAATTTAAACGAGTTAGAATTTTTTTTTTAGTCGACAGCTTTTAGGGGACAAAATGTTTTTCACCTGTCTTTTTTTCACTTATCAGTTTTTTTAAGAAAATTTTTTTTTTCGTCAGTTGTCTTTTACCTTTACGTCTCCCCACCAAAAAAACCTTGGAACGCCCCTGATTGTGAAGAGTATTATAGTTTGACGCATGGGAAATATGTTTGGAATGTGTGTGCAAGTGGGAGGCCCGATGTAGGCACGTACGCCTTATAACGCTCTTGACGGGAAGAAAAGAGCGCGAATGATTCCTCCCACTTACGTCGGAGACTTTCTTTTATGCGGAGAACTATACTCCTTTGGTGTGAAAAGCATCAGATATCCTCACAACTTGTTTTAAAATTCAATGATACAAAATTACATAAAATAGACACCATATTGCGGATCCATACTTTTATCATATCTAGTGCAATACTGAACAATAATGGAATTTGTAATATGTAATAAATATAAATCATTGCCAAACTGTGTAGGAAACGTCGAAATGCAGTTCATTAATAATTTTGAACAGCATTCAAAGGTATGTTTTGCAAAAACGTTTCTGTCATGCAAATTGTATTCTACACTTTCCAACGAGTTATGTACACTATTTTTCCTACGATCCTGAAAAAATATATAGTTTCTTAATTTAATATTTTATAAGTTTCAGTACTTATCAAAGAATTTTTGAGAAAAGCAAAGCATACAAAGCAAAAAATAGCATACAAATTTATGTATGTTAAACAGGAAATATGATTTTCATTTACCTTTAGTTTTCTTGGTTTTAAATTTAATACAATATATTATTGTAGTGCCTCTTGTGTAAATCAAGGCAAAATTGACAATTTCATAAGAAAAAGACCGTGCATTTTGATGTTTTTTTTTTATGAAATGTAAGGCAACTAAATCAAAAATTAAGTATTTTTTATGAAATCTAGACATAAAACATCCCAAGTTATATCTTCGTCCAACTAGTAAGGTTATAACTATAGTTTCTATATTTGACATGAAAAACAGAAATAATTGGATTGAAAAACATAAAATATATCATAAAAGGCTGTGATGAAAGATGGAAAATGGCGTTTAAAACGAGGTGAGCTAAATTCGTAGAATCTACAACGTAAATAAAGGCAAACTTAAATACGTGAAGGCAAACCTACATACATAAATATCAAACTATACTGGAAATTCAATAAAACCTGCAGTGACTCCGTTGCGAATGTGTGGTAAAAGA
This sequence comes from Brachypterus glaber, assembly GCA_958510825.1. Lineage (NCBI taxonomy): Eukaryota > Metazoa > Arthropoda > Insecta > Coleoptera > Kateretidae > Brachypterus > Brachypterus glaber. The sequence continues at coordinate 78,323,644 of OY294045.1, read as the reverse complement.
CGAAGATCATACCAGTTCGGGTGTCACTCGCGTAATTTCGTCGAAGCTTCGCAAAGTCAATGCAGGTTTTATTGAATTTCCAGTATAGGGTGATATAAAAATATCAAACTAGTGTGATATAAAGCGTTTTCTGAAGAACAAAAGAGTGTGCTAAATATCATTTTCATAAGGGATCGTAGGAAAAGTATTTTACGCTAATGTACATATCTGCGCACTCGACTTACGCGTTATGCGTTATACTTCCCTCCTGTATCTTTAGATTTGTAATATACTAATTCGGCACGACCAAGTATAATAATTAAAAAAAGCATTAGTAATTTGTTGGAACAATAACGGCTTTCGCTCTTGTATCAAATGATGGCTAACGTGAAAACACAATGGACCAGCTTGTTTGAGTGTATAGCAGTTATTTTGAAATTTCGGTTTCGGTGAACTTACCGGACACAAAAAATAGTTATAGATTAGTTTTGAACTAATTTTTAACTGTTGTACTAAAATTAACAATTATAAATAAAATTAGATGCGGAAAACGTTGTTTTATTACTAAAAAATAACTTACATGGAGAAAAATAATAATTAATTTTATGAACCGCCATAATATTGCTGACATATTTCACGTGTGTTCAGAGATGCGGCGTTGTCAGATTTTAATTTTGATTTAAAGTGTTTTCTTGTATTATTCGGAATGATTTCTTGTTTTAAAAATTAACAATATTTTTGCACTGATTTTTGGTTTTATTACTAAAACTTACTGTTTTGAATAAAATTAGGTGCGGAAAATTCAGTTTTTTGTTTTGTTAGAATTTAACAATTTAATGGACGTTGGTTTATGTTAACGTTGGTTTACGTTAACGTTGGTTTACGTTGGTTTTTTTTTGTTATTTGGTTTGGACTTTTTAATGGGAGAAGTTGGTTTACGTTAACAATGGTTTTGTTTGGTAGTTTGCTGGTTTGGTGATTTTTTTTTTAATGGGAGGCGTTGGGTTACGTTAACAATGGTTTGGTTTGGTAATTTGCTCTTTTGGTATTTTTTTTAATGGGAGAAGTTGGTTTACATTAACGTTGGTTTTGTGTTTTTTAGTGTTTTTTTTTAATGGAGGAAGTTGCTTTACGTTAACGTTACATTTTTTGTTAAAATTTGTACTATTATTTTAAATAAAATAAATGTACAAACTGACAACGCTGTTTATTAGTTAACTGAAAATACCAACTTAAATTAAAATGTGGTTAAAATCCCTAACTATGTCTTGAATGCACTTTTTTAAAATTAATTTCTCGCTAATTTGTGAGTAATCCACAATTTTTTTTTTTTTGAGAAATACTATTTAAGGTAAGTACTTTTTATTGGTTTAAAAAAAAATAAGAATTCGTGTGTCCGGTAAGTTCACCGGCCCCGAAATTTCTGCTCCGCTACTGATGATGATAATAATTGTGCTTAGATTTTTACTAGACTCCCTTCAAATTCATTCTATTTAAGCTAAATAAACAGCTGCTTCTAGAACTTCTATTACATACCAGCGAAAATTGTTCAATATGTATCGCATTCTGCCAAACCACTATAAATATAAATCCATTTAGCTCAAAAATTTATCGAAATAACTAATTGACAGTTGTAACAAAAAAGAAGAAAAAAAGAGAAAAAATAAAAACAGCTCGAGAAAACAATTTTCACGGCAGCCTGCACGTGCCGTGGGCGAACTGCGGTGTGTGAAAATGTGACGCTAAAACTACAAAAACCAAGTGCGGCGCGCGTCTTTCCGAAAAGAAAATCCTACTCTAGTGCTGATAAGGTGCATTGCATCTAGAGAGCCATTTCTAAAAAGTTTTAAGGATTTGGCACAATGCTTTATCACGTCGGCGCACTATGCTACAATCATTTTCATTTAGAGGATCATTTTAATTACACAGCCACACAAAAAAGAAAATAGGTCAAATACCCTTTTCGAAACCATTGTATTCCTGTGTATTTTGAGGTGCTGAATCCGAATTTGAGGTTAAAATAGCTCCTTATACGATTAGTTTTCGAGATAACCTCAAAAAACGTGATACTCGTGAAACTAATGTTTTTTGAGGTTATCTCCAAAACTAATTGGATGAGGTGCTGTTTTGACCTCAAATTCGGGTTTAGCAGCTTAAAATACATGAGAATACCATGGTCTACAAAAAAATTCTTGACCTTTCCTTTTTTTGTGGCTACATGTAGGGACACAGAAACTAAAAAAAAAGTCAAAAACTTTTTTGGGGACCATTGTATGTGCTGAACCCGAATTTGAAGTCAACATGATTTTAGGCAAACAATGTTACAATGAACGGTTTGAAGTGGTGGACTGTCGATTTTTATTTCAATGCAGGAATTAAGAAGCGAAGGCCCACGGGGCGATTAATGTGAGAATTATTGTCGTATCACCACTAAGGTCAATCCACCGATGCATAGACAAAATAAACAAATAGATTAATTTTTGACCGTCTGCGCATACTTCTGCGTCCCGACTAAATGCGTCCTCCATTTTGATTCCAATTGTCCAATATAAAGTAATGGTGCCCAGAAATTTATGATCGATCCAACCACAGCATCAGTGAGCTAGTATCACTCCCCCCTCTTCACCAATTCACGACATATGCAACTGCAGCATCAGTGAGCTAGGACTCAATGCCTTCCTAATCTCCATTGAAACTAATTTCTATTAAGACAAATGAGCCATAGGTCTTAAGACTAAAACTTTAGGTAGAACTAAAAAAAAATCAAAAAAAAAAATAAATTCCTATGCTTATTATACTATTCATAGCGCGAAAGCATTAGAATAGTATTATACGGTAGTTTCGAATTTTCCAAAATTGCCAAAAAACGTCCTAGACAAAAAAATTGGATACAAATATGTTTCGTGGGAAAGAAAAAAAGAAACTTTGATAATATACGTCGGTCCGTCTGTCCGTCCGTCCGTCTAGCCGTCTGGTGTCACGATTTTTGTGGACACATAACTCAAGAACGAATTATCCGATCGAATCGCAATTTTCAGGAAAAATCAAGTTCTATGAGGGGAAAATCCCTATTATTTTTAAAAGTAATCTTCCCAAAAAAAAAGGTTATAGGGCTAAATATTTCAAAATATTTTTTGAATTTTTTTTTGTAAAATTTTCTTTTAATAGTTTTTTTTCAAATTTTTTTCTTTTTTTCAAAAATATGTTTTTTTTAAAATAATTTTGAAGTCTTTTTTGAATTATTTTTTTCAAAATTTTTTCGTTTTTTGCAAAAAAAAATTGTTTAAAATTTGTTTATTTTTGTTTTGAAAAGTTTTTTTTTAATTTTTTTTTAAGTAATGTCAAGTGTCAAGTAATTTAACTGTACCTATGACAATCTTGTCAAAAATTACTCAGTCATTCGAATAGCGGTGACATAATCTGCGATTTCAAGAAATCATGAAGGAAGATGATGTTCAACACCAGATAAATCATATGATAGCTTTTATCGACTTGGAAACTCTAGAAAAAATTGAGGAAATAGAGACAAAGGCAGAAGAAGAATTTACTCTGGAAAAAAGTAGTATTATGATAAACGAACGTCTGAAATTAAATGAGATTTACAAGAAGAAGGAGAGAAACATTGAAAACCAAATAAAAACAATACATTCAAAACTTCAAAATGAAGCAAACTTAAGAGTAAGCCAATCTGACAGGAGTTTATTTTTTCTTTTTTCTATTTTGCAACTCTTATAAGCTCATAATTACCCGCATTTTGCGTGTTCTTATAGGCCCATAAGAGGTCTGTACTTTTGGTTCTTTTGGGTTGGCAACAGACCTAGCCTATCGCTTGACGTTTTCCGTGCAATGTCGCTTTAAAGTTGAATTTTCTACAAAATTTTGTGTTTACGTTATTTTTACCATGTTAAAATTGTGGCTTGGTTAATTGCAGTAAAAAAGAGAAGAGATGACTATAAAATATATCAAAATATCATTTGTTCTTATAATTTTAAACATGGTGTAAACTGTAATGCCAATCCAAAACAAAAATCCCTAAATCAGTCATCAATTTAAATGTAAATTTTAGAGCAAAATAGAAAAAATTATATAAAGCACTAGTTTCATACAACGTTTTTAGCGCACTAGTACTTTAAGCCCATGAGTTGCCTTTTTTATGACAGATTCGTATTTAGCATCACAAAATACATAAGGACTGGTGGGTCTCAACCTCAGCACAGAACTTTTTTTAGTGGGCCTTTATAAGGCTCAGGGAACGTATTACGTAACAGTCTTAGGGGGGGGTGAGGGTCATTTTGAAGTGTTACGCCCATGTTAATGGTATGGGAAAATAGCGTTTAGGGGGGAGGTGGGGGTCCAAAATGATCAAAATTTGCCTTACGTAATACTTGAACGCACCCTCACCAAAAAAAAAAAAAAGAAAGGTGGTCGCTGGGTTGAGACCCACCTATTATTATGAATTTTGGGATGCTGAACACTAATCTGTCATAAAAAAGGCATTTCATGAGCTCATTTTATTGCTAAACTGAAACAAAATAAGATTTTTACCATTTTAGACAGTTTTTTCAGTGTAGCAAAAAATATGAGCCCACGAGTTGCCTTTTTTATGACTGATTCGTGTTCAGCATCCCAAAATACATAAGAAGAACTGGTGGGTCTCAACAGCACAGAACTTTTTTTGGTGGGCCTTTAAAAGGCTCACAAAAAAAAGTTGTCTGTCCTGGGTCGAGATCCACCTATTCTTATGCATTTTGGGATGCTGAACACGAATCTGTCATAAAAAGGCATTTCATGGGCTCATTTTTTTGCTACACTGAAATAATACAAGATTTTTACCATTTAGACAGTTTTTTCAGTGTAGCAAAAATATGAGCCCATGAGTTGCCCTTTTGTATAGCAGATTTGTGTTCAGCATCCCAAAATACATAAGAATAGGTGTGTCTCAACCCCAGCACAGACTACTTTTTTTCTGTGGGCGTGTTATGTTTATTTAAATGGAAATAAGTAAGTAGTCAAAAATGTAGATGCCTAGGAATACACAATACACAATACATTTTGAAATATTAACATTTTTAAGTATTTAGGGGCCGGTTAATAATAATAATAATAATAATAATTATTTATTTCTTCCTTAGACCTACTTGGTAGGTATTGGAAATGTCAAAAAATACATAAATTAGTTACAAAATTTAAATATGTGGACATATCTACAAAAAATATAAATAAATATAAATACAAGTTAAAACTATAGAATTATACATATAAAGCACAAATATAATTTACAAAAAATAGTTATAAAATTTTAGATTCTAAATATTCCTGAATGGAATAGAAAGGATTTGTTTTAAGCATTAACTTAACATTATTTTTAAATTGATTGAAGCTGCTTAGGGTTTTAAATCTGTTTGGCAAATGGTTGTATAATTTTATTGACAAATATTTAGGGCCTTTACTAACTTGTACGGGTCTGTTTAGGGGCTGGTACAGATTATTCCTTCCTCTTGTTACATAATGATTTATATCCCCGCAGGTTTTAAAAGTTTTAATATTTTTTCTAGCATAGACAAGCAGACTTAAGATATAAAGATTAATAACTGTGAGAATACCGTTTTGTTTAAAATAAGGCTTACATGGTTGATTAAATGGCAAACTAAACATAGTTCGAATCAATCTCTTTTGCAACCTTAATACACCGTCAGTATGAGTGCTATTACCCCAACAAATAATGCCATAATTAAGAATGGAATTAACACAGCCATAATAATATGTCATTAGAGTACTCCTACTGACAATATCTCTCAGTTGCAAAATAGCATAGTTCTTACTAGATAATTTTTTAATTACCGAACTTATATGGGATTCCCAGGTTAGGTGTTCATCTAAATACACTCCCAAAAACTTTATAGATAAATCTTGATTTATTGACGCACCATTACTTTTGACGAGAATGCTAAAATTAGATTTTGCATGATCAGGAGAGAATAAGAGTAAACCGGTTTTTACAGGGTTTAATACAAGTCCATTGTCAGCACACCATTTGCTCATTTGTTGTAAACAGTTATTTGCATTACTGCTTAGTTGATAAGCGTCACACCCTGTTATGACAGCATTAGTGTCATCAGCATACAAAGTTAAAAAACACTCAATACTTTTGTCGGACTTATTTCATTTATCCGACATACAGGTAATATCCTAAAAGTTTATTGGTGTTCCTACTTAAACCAGACAGTATACTATAGTAAAATTAAACCGTGCAACAAAAAAACGGCCCTGAATAAAACTGTTATAATCAAAAATGTAATAAATATGTTTTATTTTTATTTCAGATTTTGTTAGCAGTGACAAAATTAGTAGAAGAGATCCGAGCAGAAACGGTAAAGCGGCTTGTGGACGTATCTAAATCGGCAAGCTACCCAGAGTTACTGGAAAACCTAATTCTTCAAGCAGCCCTTATGATGTTGGAGCCAATACTACTTATCAAACACCGATCGAAAGATAAAAAAATTATCAAAGACGTTCTGCCAAAAGTTTCTGTAAAGTATAAAGCAGTTACTGAAAAGGACATTAAATTTAAGGAAGATTCTGAATCGCTGAAGGCTGATTCAGCTGGAGGAGTTGTGGTTAGTTCTCCTGGATATAAATGCAGTGTGGATAATTCTTTGGAATCTAGACTTACGCAGTTTATGGATAGTAATTTACCTGCAGTTAGAAAGGTTTTATTAGGACCTAATCCTAAAAGAATATTTAATGATTGAATTGAAAATAATTTAGATTATTAACTGGAATTAATATCAATTTAATATAATAAGCTGTTATTTGTTGACAATAAATTATGTTTATTGAATTGCAAATAATACCAATATTGGCATTTAATATAATATATCGAGGACTTTATAACTTTCTTTATATTTGTGTATGTAACATTATTTATTTTTAACACTCAAAAGTGTATATACTTTACATTTACATTTTTTTTGTACTATTTTTAACTACCATTATGTATGATTTTAAGTATGACTTGTCATATCTATTTTATATAGCCATACATGACTAATAAGGTATTCCATTCTATTCTATTCCATAGGGGCTTATGTGACATTTTTTTTTGATTTGGAGACTGATGGTTTTAAGTTTGGCTTGACAAACCAAACCTAAAACCATCAAAATCTCAAAATAAAAAAAAAGTGACATACGCCCCTATGTTATGAACCTCTCGATATGAAGTATAATATTGGTATTTAATATAATATATAGAGTTAGTCAAATATTTTTATTATTTTGTTATGCTGGTTCCTCCTCAAGGAATATAAATTAAACTTTAAAACATAGTGTAAAAAAAATAAATTTTGATACATACTGTAAAAATTTTAGAACCATTAGCCTAATTTAATAGATATCACAAGCAAGCCGTGGAGATATGTAATGCTACGCATTCCATTATACAGGGTGCTTCAGAAATATTTTACAACATTTGATAGGGAGATTCTAGGTCCAAAAATATGAAGGTTGGTCCGGAAATGGGCCCTAAGGGTCCCTTCGTAAGGGACCTACGACCCTCCTAAGGGTACGTCTGAAAAGTAGTTTTATTTAATATCTGTGGAACCCCATAAACCACAGTAACAAATTTTTGCACATGCCTTAAATTTTTATTTGATAATTTTAAACAGGGGCGTGCAAAATGGGGGGTGATGTCACTTTTTTGCCCAACTTTTTTATCTGTAGATTTTTTTACATTTTCTCAATAACATTAATCTTTGATTAAAAATACATAAAAAAGGTACTCTTTGTGTAACACCGTAGGCCCAACCGTTTCCGAGTTTAGAGTAGAAGAAAGCTTGGTATATAACTAATTTAAGTTTAGAAAAAATAAGAGAATGCGTGAGGCAATTTTTGCTCAGATTAGTAACATTAAAAATAAGCGACAAGCGTAACTTAAATAATTTTGGGAAAAGAACTATTTATATTAAAAATAATTACTTAAAAGAAACCTACTGTTTATTTTTTATCAAATATAAAATTTGAATGCTCCGTTTTGCACAAATTGACAAAACCTACCCGCTAAGTAAGATTTCAGTACCAACAAAAATAAAACTGAACTGAATTAACTGATGATGATTCATTTTTAGGTATAAAAAGCACCCTTTAACAAATTATACATTTTATTATTATTTGTCTTAATTGAGGAGGTTTGTACTATCTGAATAATCTCCTGTTCACAACAACTCACTTTAATTAATATTGGTGTACTCACTTTAATCAATATTGCAACCAACTTAAAATCTAACCAATTTAACTTAAAATCTAACCAACACACTTTTGTTATAAGGAATGTAATTTCTTTTAAAACAATAAACTTATCTATCTATCTATCGTTTTGTTAATATATTTGCTCGTATGTTTCACCCTTTTCACAGTGTACATAAAAAATTGAATCTGGATCATACGGCCGAAAGTTGTACGGCCGAAAAAATGCTTTTACCCCCTCTACTGTATTCTCCAGAGGTTCTCAATATTTGATTAAAACAATGAATTTCTTATGCATATTGTTACACCAGGCGAGCATTTATTATTTAATTAGCTAAAGCTAAATTATTTAGCCTAAATATAATCCTATTTGATTCTTAAAATACAGGGTGTATTTGAAATAGCGTAGGAAATTTTAACAGGTGATTCCACATGATAAAATATGACAAAAAGTTCCTATAAACATATGTCTAAAAATGCGTCGTAAGGGAGCTACGCCCCTTTGAAATTGGCTAAAAAAATCGGTTTTTATTTAATAACTCAGGAAGCCTTTGAGATATATTAACGAGGTTTTGCACGTGAATTAATCCTAATAAGGCCCATCATTGTATGTCATTTTCACGTACTTATTTAAACCAGGGGTATGCGAAACGGGGGGGCCTTATCAGTTTTTTGTCCCAAACTTTTTTCTGTGTAACTTTTTTGCAATTTTATTTTTGAAATATGATTCCTCAGGTCAAAATACATAAAAAAGGTACTCTTGTTGTAATACTGTAGGATTAACCGTTTTCGAGAAAAGTTCATTTGAAGGTGAAATTTCACGGTTCGAGGACGAAAAATTAAATACTAAAATGTCGAAAACCAAAATTTTAATGATGGAATGTTATTCTACATCAAAAACTAAGAAAAAAAGTTTCCATACATGTAGGTCGAAAAAACGCTTTTAAAGCTACCATAGCCCTTTAAAAATGGTGCATATTTAGGAGACCATAGCTCCATTAGGATTGATTTTTGGAAGTACCTGTGTATGAGGTTTTTTTCTTAGTTTTTAATGTACATTCGTCCTGCATCATTAAAATTTTGGTTTTCAACATTTTAGTGTTTAATTTTTCGTCCTCGAACCGTGAAATTTCACCTTCAAATGAATTTTTCTCGAAAACGGTTAATCCTACAGTATTACAACAAGGGTACCTTTTTTATGTATTTTGACCTGAGGAATCATATTTCAAAAATAAAATTGCAAAAAAGTTACACAGAAAAAAGTTTGGGACAAAAAACTGATAAGCCCCCCCCGTTTCGCACACCCCTGGTTGAAATAAGTACATGAAAATAACACATAAAAACGGGCCTTGGTAGGATTAGTTGACGTGCAAAACCTCGTTGATATATCTCAAAGGGTTCCTGAGTTATTAAATAAAAACCGATTTTTTTTAGCCACTTTCAAAGGGGCGTAGCTCCCTTATGACGCATTTTTAGACATATATTTATAGGAACTTTTTGTGATATTTTATCATGTAGAATCACCTGTTAAAATTTCCTACGCTATTTCAAATACACCGTGTATATCGCCTTCTAAATTCTGAAATATCGTATCTGAAAAATGACTCCTATTAAAAAAAAATACACCAAACCAGCAAACTACCAAACCAAACCATTATTAACGTAAAACAACGCCTCCCACCAAACCAGCAAACTACCAAACTAAACCATTGTTAACGTAAACCAACGCACCCATTAAAAAAAAAACACTAACCAGAAATTCGTGAGTATTTTAACAATTTTTTTGTTATAAAAATTTCAACAATTATTCTATTATATTTATTAATTTGCAGAGAATAGTAATAAGCAACCAGTTATATATCTCAATGTATAAATACTAGCCTACACTTTGAGAGCCACTGAAATCAGTGCTGTCACTACTACAAACCTCGTTTTCGGCCGTATGATTTTCGGCCGTAATACCCACCTCGAAAAAATTTATCACGGTATCCAAATTCTCTCACCATAGTGCGTTGCCGGTGAATAGCGCAAGCCGCAACAGCAGCGTTGCCGCAATCTATCAACGTGTGTTTGGCCCGTCGTTTTACTTACTGACCTAGAATGTAGGTCAAGATTAAATCCCAGTGGCACAATTTTATAATGTATCGGCAACAACGTTCACTCTCGTTTCAGGAACATGCATGTGCGATGACACAGCGGAAATAAATACAGGCGGGAACAATGACCATTGTGTAAATGTCGAAATGGAATTTATTCGGGAACAGCGAATTTTATTCGTGGAGCCATGGAATAATGGTTTAATTGAAAGCGATATCCTTAAAAATCAATATATTTCAGTTTTTCCTACACTGTAAAAAGTAAACTGAATAGTTATAAATGGATAGGAAATCAGAAGTTATTATCATATACAATGGACTGCCGCCTATTTAGATTAGATAAAGAGATAAAAGTATAATTATTATTGTTTTAAAATAAAATTATGCATATTTTAGGTAAAAATTACATTTTAGATTATATTGTAAATTACATGAAGGTAAGAAATATGTTTTTTTTTTTAAGTAAAAGACTATTTTTTTTTAATTTTTACACAGCTATGTGTACAGTAGGTCTAAAGTTTCCTAGGGAACTTATGACCTACTCCTTAATTTGACAGTCTTTAGTCAATTTTTTGTGGTAACGCCGGTTAACCAGTATGTTACTCTTTCTCTGTTTAATTGATAAGTTAAAAAGAGAGAGAAGTACATATTCCCCTAACTTGGTTAGTAACTGCTGCTCCACAAAAAAACGGCAATAGATAATAAATACCCCGTTGTGTGAAGATGTTGTACTTTTTGTTGCACTGTGATAAAATCCAAATATAATATTATTAGGGAATTTTCTTTTTGGGTTGGTATTAAAGACCCAAATTTATGTTGCCTAACGTATTGGACTGCTGTCCATTGTACTTTAATTGTTGTTAAAAACACGCAACATTTTATGTCCGTCCTTATATCTGCCATCCTTAGTTAAAAAACGTCCTAGCTAACATTTTTGCCATTTTCGGATTATCTGCACATAACGTTTGTTCTATGCCATATTTATCTATTTTCCAGAATTCCCACCAGTCAGGGAAAACAGGAAAGTCATGGAAAAGTAAGGGAAATTGAAATTGAAACCTGGAAGTCAGGAAATTTGGCCATTTATTCAAAAATTTTAGGGAAAATAGCAATGTTAGTTAGGACGTTTTAACTAAGGAGGGCAGAAAAAAGTACCTGTATTAAATATATTTATGACAGGGATGCCAATTTCCGCCGGGGTTAAAACTTTTTTTCAGAGGTGAGAACCTTTTTTAATCTTTTAATTTTGGGATCAGAATTTCTAAATCTTGGTTTGTACTATACAATTACTAAAAAAAACGAAGATCGATTCTTTAATAATTTTTTAATAATTTTTAATAATTTTTAATAATTTTTTAATAATTTTTAATAATATTTCTTTAATAATTCTTTAATAATTTTTTCTAGGATCGATTTTTTAGTTTCGATTTTTAATCGATCCTTGGAATCGATTCTGTTTTAAAAGATCGGCATCCCTGATTTACAAGCTGATGTACACACGTTGATACACCGGCACCGCGCGCACAACGCCAATGTATCATCAAATAATACATCGGCAGCGAACGTGTTAAATCGCTCACACAGTACTACAGTAACCGAAGAACTGCGATATAGCGACAGGCAACTGACGGCCAATTCCGCCGGCGGCACTCGACCAAGGACGAGCGTGACGGAAATTTCCGTCAGCGGCAGTGAACGTGTTAATACTAGGTAGAACGTAATGTGTCTCGAGGTTTATTATAAATCTGTCCCTCAAATTTTTCCGTACAGAAAGACTGTACAAAAAGATTTGTAGCTAGGATAACTCGAGAACGGTTTGATCTAAAGATCAAATTCAGACCATAAGTCTCTTACTAAAATTTATTTATTAGGCTGGGATTGTTTTTGGAAAAAATATAGGGGTGCAATTTTATAATGCATCGGCATCAACATTCACTCTCGTTTAAAGGCATATCCACAGTCTCGCATAAGAACGTAATACATAAGAATGCGATGCCGTGATTGGCTTGATGTGCCGCTATGTCTTGTAAGCCAATCACGACATCGCATTCTTATGTTTTATGTTCTATGCAAGCTTCTGAATAGGCCGCATGGAACCTGACATATGTGTGCTTATATACTAAAACGCTTATTTTAGCGATAAATATCACTTAAAGCCCTTAAGTTTTTGTTTAATATTGATATTTTAAACTTTTTTTTTTTAGATTTATTTTTATTTTTTTATAGGTAATTTTCCGCGTTATGGTCCCACAGGGTATGTATTCTCGGCCCCGAGAGAACGCATTCCCGGGAGAAAGGTAGTGTGGGTTGCATATTCTTTCTCTCGAAACGCAAAACTACTTATTCTTGAACTTCACTTCGCACGAAAATTGAGGAACTTTACTTCTACTACTCGGGATCGTGAGAAGCGGTCGTTCATGGAAATTTTGACATATAAGTTAATCGCGCAAAAACGAATAACGGGAAGTGTTGGCTAGGGCCGACCCTTTCCAACTTTCCAACAAAAAAATTATAGTGAATTCAGGGCTAAACAGCCCACTATTGACAAGAGAGTTGTCCTGAATAAGTATTTTTTTTTTGTTGGCTGCTGGTGGGCGCAGATCTTTTTCTGTTTTTATTCTCATTTCTTACACATTATATTTTAGATATTAATTATAAAAATTATTCAAACCACAGAAACTTGTTTACAAATAATGAAAATAATTACAGCCTGCGCACGCAAACTCGTTTCGCATAATCTGATTGGTTAAAATCCGCTAAAATACTTGGCAACGCTGCAGCCGGCTGCAGAGATCCCATCACGCTCACTAATGTACAAGAATAGCATTTTTTAACTTTGGGGAACTTTGATATGATGTGATCAGTTCCCTTCCTACAAAAATTTTTCACGTTCTCTCGAGCCCAAGAATAGATACCCAGATCTATTGAAGAATTTTTAAATCAAGTAAACAGTAATTTCACAAATCTAATGCAAGGTTTTGTTGTCTATTCGGTTTTTATGTTATAGATTCGAGCTATTGTTACATTTATATGGCTCCGCGTGACTAATCAAAATTCCTGGACCAAGTTATGCAAAAACAAACATTGAGATATGAATAATAAATAAAGCAAAAATTGTACGATTCCACCACACTTAGTTAAACAAAAAATATTTAACAATCACTTCACAAAAAAAACTTCCAAACGAAACTCTTAACGAATTTTTCGAGGATTTTTCGAATGCAAACGAATGGTGGCATACCGTGGGCTTTAACCTTTTCGCTCCGGGGATTTTTCCTTTAAAATAGACCTCGCATTTTAGCTAAATTTCATGACTTAAATGAATGAACTTCTTATGACAAGTCGCCACTCGGAGTGCTGGTCCATATATGGACCACTCCCGGAGAGAAAGTTAAGGCTAATGTAAAAAATTATAAGTGAAGGTTTAAGAGGGCTTTTCAATGTTTTTTGATGTGCTGATTACAATAAAAATAGTGAAAAAAATGTCAGATTAATATTCGACCTTGAACTTTGAAGGTCAAATAATGAAAATACGCATTTGGGCTTAAAAATTGGTATACCTATGTTTTATGAACCGCTAAATACGATAAAAATAGTAAAAAAAGTTCTTGTCACCTCTTTGACCTTAAACTTTCAAGTTCAAAGCATGAAATTGGGTATTAGCGCTTCAAAGTCTGTGAGATAGACTTATTTACTAATATTCTTATTTACTATAGCAGATACAATCTAGGTACACCAATTTTCAAGTTTTTAAGCGCAAATACGCATTTTCATACTTAGACCTTCAAAGTTCAAGGTCAACGAAGTGACTAAAATTTTTTTACTAATTTTATCGTATTCAGCGTCTCATAAAACGTAGTTATACCAATTTTCAATCACAAATACGCATTTTCATTGTTTGATCTTCAAAGTTAATTTTGAAGGTCAAAGAAGTAACTAGGATTTTTTTCAATACTTTTCCTAAATTTAGTGCATTAAGTTGACCTTATGAACATCTATTACGTTCGCTTTTCTTGTTGGTCCATACATGGACCAGTCCCGGAGCGAAAAGGTTAAAGTCCAAACATCATGATTTTTTTATAAGTAAAATAACATTACTTAGGAGCAGCATTTCTTCTAATGAACATTTATAAAAATATTTTTCGCTGATTTTATTTTAATAGGGATATAACCTAATATATTAATGTATCCATTTAAAAATTTAGGCAATTACGAAAACTTGATTGTCCTTTTGCAATGTAAAATTAAATGTCAAATCCGGGATTTCCTGTTAAAAAAAAAACAACATAAGGTCATATTGTTTCCTGTAATAATAGGTGTTGTAATGTTTTGCAATTCCTACTAGGTTCCATTTTACATAAATACATCCAATTAGTCGTATCAAAACATTATCCACTGACATTGAAATGTAATTTTGATTGTATCAAAGCTTTGTAAAGGACGCCTTTAATTAATGAATAATTAAAGAAAATTTGCGAAATAATCGTAACAAGCACAAGGTAGTTCAAATTTATGAACTAGGTATAAATATCAATCATTAATCATTAAGGGAGCTTTACCTATTTATAGATAGGGGTATGCAGTATACCGTATGCGCTAACATAGTCACAGCCTCGCATAACAAGCATAGTACATAAAAATGCGATACTGTGATTGGCTTAAAAGATACATGTCGACACACCAAGCCAATCATGGCACCGAATTCTTATGTATTATGCGTGTTATGCGAGGCTGTGGATATGCTGTTATGTACAAAGGCCCACAAAAAAATTTTTATTAACAAGTCTATATTTTTCTTACATAGTTTTGTGTGTTGAAAACGATTTTGACAGTGAAGAAGATCGCTGACCCCAAAACTACAAGATCTTCAAAGTGATAAAGCATTTCAATAAAATGTAGACACACATATTTGTTAGAATAATTTTTGTTTACGTTTCTAATTAATTGGGGGGTGTGGCAAGAATTTTTGCGATGTGTGTATATAGGATCCATGAATTTTCATTTGAAAGTTTTTATTTTCTAAGATAACGTCAAATTAAAATTCAGGGACCCTATAGGGTCCTAGACTTATAGTCCGGGAGCCCCCGCCCAGTACAATTTTTTTTATTACCTCACCGTTGAGACTTTGTATATAAGTTGTTTATGTCCAGTCAAACAACTTCTTGCATAAGAAATTTCTCGGTAGCGCGGCGTTTTTTTTTGGGACTAACCCTTTAAGGCGTCCTACAAAGGTATTGCCCGAAAATTTTTGTCGAACAAGGTTACCACTTGATTTTAAATATTTTTATTAAACGTCATAACTTTACCATGTTAGGTTAGTTATGAAGTCATAAAATTTAGCACCTCACAGCTGATTTTTTCAGGATTTAAAATTAATAAAAAAAATCTACTGGGCGTGGGCTCCCGGACTATTAATTTTCTTTTTGCGAAAAATTAAATATTTTTTTTAATTAAAAAAAAAGTTTAACCGCCCATAAATTTTTTGTTTTTGGTGGGATTACTTTCAAAATTTGTAGAATTAATCCTTATAATAAAAGTAATTTTACCTAAAAATGTTATTTAGATCGGAATTTTCTTTCAGCTTTTTTCGATTTTTTTTTTTAAGTTGTTTGACTGGACATAAAGAACACATATACAAAGTCTCAACGGTGAGGTAATAAAAAAAATCTACTGGGCGTGGGCTCCCGGACTATTAGCTACGTTTATAAATCCATGAAACCTATCCACTAATCCGCTTAAAATAACAGGGTTTCTGGAAAACTTGACCTGCAATTTCTTTTAAAACCCCAGTAACACGAGCTTCAATAGATAAACGATGATTAAGTTCAAGTGTATCGTTAGTTAAAAACTAAATAAATAAACTCCGCGCATTATCTATCTGAGTTGATGGTCATTTGTTTCTTGTTATTTGGTTGGCAGAATATATTTAGTTCCTTATATAAGGTTTTCATCTTCTTTAAAAGTTATTGTCAATCAAGACATTATTTTGACATTTATAAAAAAATCCAAATAATTTGCTTTAGCAAGAAGAAATAACAAGAAAAGTGAATAAAAAGAAAACTAAAGTATCAATCTATAAACATTTTGTTTAAATGAAGTAATATAATGCAGTGCTCTATAAATTTTTGAAGTAAACACTATAACAGAGAATTTTTTGGTTAAAATAAAACTGGTCCGTAATTTTATTCAGGTAATGTTAAATTAAAGTTTATAATAGCACTTTATGAATAAAAACTTACTTTTATTATAATTTTTAACAAAGTTTTACTTTTTAAACAGATTTTGTTATTATTTGTAAGGCGTAAAATGACAGTCAATTTAACCTAAATGTTAAAATTATCAAAAGCACAATGGGCTACAAAAATATTACTAAAAGTCATTTTTAAACCACTAATCATAGCTTCCTTGATCCAATTTGTTATTCAGATTGATAATGCGCCGAGTATACACTGAGAATCCGTTAACGCAGTAAATACTAAACGTTTGGACTTTTTGGACCCCCAGGCAACATTTGTTATTAATTACAAGTCGTTACAATAAAACTTAACACAACAACGTTATGTTTTACTGTACACTCAGAGAAAAATCGTTGTAAAATCAAACTAAAGTCATATGATTTAAAAGAAAACCAATATGTTTTTGCTCCGACAGGGATTTTTGTTAATTCAAAAATATATTTTTTAATTTTATAAGCCATTGTAAAAATAAAAATATTCAGTGTAATTTAAATATTGTTTCCTTTTAAATAATTTAAACTTGTAAATGATTTGAATACAAAAACTGTTTATTTTAAAATGAATTCTTTTAATATATTGATATTTTTCAACAATATTAAGGCAAATATTATAATTTTATTAAGAAAACATTAAAATAAGAAAGTAAGGGACAACACTTTTCCTTTAAAGTGAAAAACGTTTTGGTGTAAAAATTATTTTTTTAAATTAATATTATTCATAAATAAAACGTAAAGTTTTTACTTTTAATATTTTAAAAGAATTTTTTTTTTAAATTAAAATAATTTCTTATTGATTTTACAAGATGGGATTTTTCTGAGTGTAACAACTTGTAATTAATAACAAATGTTGCCTGGGGTTCCAAATGGGCAAAAACGTTCAGTATTTAGTAATGAATTCTCAGTGTAGAAAATTTATAAATGATTTATGCTATATTGTTAGTCGCAGCGTGTTCTTTGTAAGAGCCGGATGTGGCCGCTTAGGCGGATTTATTCCTGCAACAGCCTTGCTATCGTAGATATGCACAGGACTTGATTTGTTTTATTTTATGTTGTTTCGTGAAAATATTACTTTAATAGTAATGTTTTAAGTGAATCGTGAATATTTATGTTTTTTTTTTTATTTTGTGATGTTAAATTTTAACGTGGAACTGTGGAACATGTAAAGTCAATTTTTTTATAAATTTTAAAGATAATTTTTTTATAAGTTGGCTCTGCGCAAACATCACTACAGAGTGAGACGGTTTTGCGTAGGCCGAAAATTATATTAGATTGAGCTGGCAAACTATCCTATGGAAAATGCCATTATTGGAATTGGAATTGGAACTTGTTTCTTGATAAACTCTTTTTAAAACTGTTTTGTTAACTGGGTATTTATTCTTTTTTCATCACACTGTAATTCTTTTTAAAATGCAATATTATACCGTGCGTGTCAAAAATAACCCAAATTATTTTTGGAGTATATTTAAAATTTTAAGGGAGCCTTCAAGGTGTGATTAAAAGTGTTGGTATTACACGGAAAGAAATTAGTGGGCTCTGCGCTATACATTATAAGATATTTGGTAACAGTGGCAAATTATAGTGATTTAAGCTATAGATTATAAGGGACACAATAACTAATAATTTTAAAAATAAAATATATTACAGACACGATTATATTTATTACAGGCACTATTATAAATTTACCGAAATTTTATTATATTATAAAAATTATTAGCACGGACAATAATTAAATCTATTTAAGCTATAAATGCCATACTATTTGTTATATTTTATTATTCACTAAACAATTAAAGTATTTCATATAAATTTTTACACTGACTGCCATAATTGTAAGAGAAAGCCTTGTATTTATATAATAAGCGATTATAATTTGCTTGGTATGTGTGTTATAGCGCTCCTTGCTATAATTTTTTTTTTCCGTGTATGGTTTTACGGTATTAAGTAGCAGAAAATCTATACAGTTTTATAATAATCTCAAACCGTTTACATTATCCATTATACAGGGTGTCCCGAAAACATACCGAAAAACTTTAAGGGGTAGATGACATCAAAACAAACATTTTTTGTTTGAAAATGAGCCGTTTGGGCTGTAAAGCAAAAAAAAATGATTTAGTATTATTTTACAAAAAATGTTTAGGAGCAGATTAATTAAATCACTTTTTGCTCATTTAGGACTTTGTTTTATTGACAAATAAATTATGGTTTGCAATAATTGTTCAAAATGTTGACCATTCGTTGAAAATTTACAATCACAAATTTTCAGGACACTCTGTATGGGGTTATAAATCTGTATGAGGCTAGGAAAAATTATTTTATACTTTTTAGTCTTATTTATTTAATACTTTTTAGTCCATTTTAAAAACGTGTTATATTAAAAATTTTGTTTTTATTTAAATAATTACTTTTGCTCTAATACACTAAAAGAAATTACATTGAAAAGGTGTAAAAAATACACTCTATAAATGTGTAAATTTTACACCTTTATATAAATGTACATCAACATTGATATGACACTACACAGGTGAGGTGATTTTGACCTAGAGTGTGAATTTTTACATCCCTACCTTCTGCAACAATACACTCTGAGCTCAAGAAAGTGTATATTATAAACATAATAATAATAATAATAATAATAATAATAATAATAATTTATTCACCAATAAAGATACATACAGTATATATGGTACCTTTAGCAACAATACACCCGAAGTGTAAAAATCACACTTCTGATGTACAAGCCAGCCAATCGCGGGCGTTAAGCTAGTCACGTGCCTCAAGAAGCCAGAATTCCTGCTTCGTCGAGTCTGGTGGCTGTCGATCATTATAATTGTTTACGTTTGTAAGAGCGTACGTATAATTTTGTGAGTGCTAGATTTTTTAAAGAAATAATTGGTAAGTGTTGAATAAATATTTAAAAAGTGTGATTAACACAATATCCTTAAAACATACATTTTATAATATTTTACTTATTTAGGCGGTAACACTGGCCTGCAAATTTTGAGTTTTTAAGACCTGTGTATGTTTTCTGTTTCTATTTTATATTGGTACTTTTTGTAGCGCTGATTACATAAAACACTCTTCATAAATAAAAAAATAACAAAATGGTTATTCTATTTTTTTTTTAATAAATTGAAGGGTTTTACTTAGGTAAAAAGTATATTTACGCGTTGGTGTAAACTTTACACACTGGATCTAAAAATATAATACACACCGCATTTATATTAACGCTTCGAGTGTAAATTCACATCAGCAGCAGCTGCAAGTAAATTACCCATGCACGTGGATGTAAAAATTTATCTCAGTGTAGCCCAAACGGATCTTTTGCGGACATATGTTTACTAAACAAAAAAAAGGTTTAATTTGATGTCCTCTACCACCCCTTAAAGTTTTTCGGTATGTTTTCGGGACACCCTGTATATTTATTTTTACTTTCAGAAAGGCATAGAGTCATAGAACATTGTTATTCTAAAAAGGTTCGAGCGCACACGATTTGAATAGCAAATTGAGGAGAAAAACAATGCAGGAAGAAAATAAACGAGTACGACGTCGACTTGAAACCGTTCGGTTTACCGTACTGAGACCTGAATTACATGCATTTAATTGGGGTTAAATGGTAATATCCATGTGTCTTTAGGTTCAATTATACGGGGGTATTTTTTTAATTTTTTAATTATTAGTTTATCTAAGGGATTCTCCCTTTTCCGCACGCACACATAAAAAAAGAAATATAATTTTATATTTTACGACCTATTTTTCAAAATTTTGCCACTTTCCAGAAATATCTCAAGGGTGGTATTTTGCAGATACGACTTTTTTGCTTAACAGGACAGAATACATGGACATGAACCCACCCATTTGGCTTGGTCGATATTTGTTAATTCTTACACTGAAAAAAATTACATTGAAAAGGTGTAAAAAAATACACTCTATAAATGTGTAAATTTTACACCTTTATATAAATGTACATCAACACTGATGTGACACTACACAGGTGAGGTGATTTTGACCTAGTGTGTATTTTTACATCCATGCCTTCTGCAACAATACACTTGAAGCTCAAGAAAGTGTATTTTTATAAACATACCTTTAGCAACAATACACCCGAAGTGTAAAAATCACACTTCTGATGTACAAGCCAGCCAATCGCGGGCGTTAAGCTAGTCACGTGACTCGAGAAGTCAGAATTCCTGCTTCATCGAGTCTGGTAGCTGTCGACCATTATAATTGTTTACGTCTGTAAGAGCGTACGTATAATTTTGTGTGTGCTAGATTTTTCAAAGAAATATTTGGTAAGTGTTGATTAAAAGTAAATATTTAAAAAGTGTGATTAATACAATATCCTTAAAACATACATTTTATAATATTTTACTTATTTAGGCGGTAACACTGGCCTGCAAATTTTGAGTTTTTAAGACCTGTGTATGTTTTCTGTTTATATTTTATATTGGTACTTTTTGTAGCGCTGATTACGAATATACGTTTTATTTTTCTGTTGCGTAGTTTTTCCATAAATAGAAAAATAAAAAAATGGTTATTCTATTTTTTTTTAATAAATTGAAGGGTTTTAGGTAAAAAGTATATTTACGCGTTGGTGTAAACTTTACACACTGGATGTAAAAATATAATACACACCGCATGTGTAAATTCACATCAGCAGCAGCTGCAAGTAAATTACCCATGCACGTGGATGTAAAAATTTATCTCAGTGTAGGCCTTTTAATGCAAAATTGCACACTCTCAAGAGATCTCAATTTTAAGTTACTCCAAAACCACAATAATTGGGGTTCCGCTTTTACTAAATTTAAGTAGGTAGTTTTGACACAAAAATTACTATGTATTATGATGAAAGTTTTAGTGGTAAAACGGCTACATTTAGAATAGCCTTCGTAAACAAATGGCAACGAAATAGGTTAATAGTTAATAGAAGACTGATCTGTGATGTACTAAAACTTTAATAATGTACCAATTACCTTTTTAATGTCTTGCGAACCATACATGTATACATGTACATGTACTGTTCTGTAAACAATGCATTGCATTAGACATGTCTAATAATATCTTGACTTTTTAATATATTTAAGATAGTAAAACGGAAAAACAACGTGGTTATGAAATCGGTACTTTTTTCTGAACTATGTAGTTTGTATAATTAAGGTAAGCAAAAAAAAATGAATTAGGATGTACACCATTTCCACTTTTTAAAATTCTCCGAACTTTCCCTGGCCCAAAATATCTTGTTTACTTTTTCGTTGGCTTCTTCCTACCAATTTCCTTGGACTTTTGACATTTTTCCTGATATTTTACGGATTAATTTGATCAAGTCGACCCTGATTTCCCTAGATTTCCAGAAAAATGGACACCTAGAATCAGGGTCCCTGATGAATGCTTTATAACAAAAAGCATTTTTTTTTCTAAATAAGCTAATAACAAGTTGTAAGAGAGCTACAGATTTTTTTTTGTGTTTTGTTTTCTTTGAATCCATGGATACAGAGAATATATACTAAACTATTTTTGCATGGTGCAGTTATAAATATGCTAAATGAGTTTTAATATACTTAATGTAATAAAGAAGGGTATCGTTTTAAATAGGAGTTTTGGGCTAAATAAGAAACATATGTTTTTGTTTAAAAAATTGCAAAATAATGAAAAAACAGTGTTGTTTGTTAATAAAGAACAAAATTAAAAAACAAATTAAAAACTCAGGAATTATTTGTTATCGTAAACCCGACAACATCGCATTATTCTTGCGCTAAATGTGATATCATATTGAAAAAAAGCTATATTTTTTGTTTGTCTAAAAACCAACATAAATACATTTAGGTAGAATGTATAATAAAAACACAACACAATATTAATTAAATATATCTATTTTTAAATAAGTATATTTAATTAATATTAAAAGTTAAAAGTCTATGTGTAACTTTTTCATAATCTAGTTTTCAATCATATCATGGAAATAAAGTAATTTAACATGTTGAAAGCCACATTAAATTACTTGTCTTGCTTACAGTGTTATTATAGTATAAATACCTCAAAAATAACTCCATAATCGTACTCAAAACATAAGAAACTAGTCACATAAGTCCAGCCTAATTACACATTGAATTACAGTATATTGAATCCGTGGAAACTAATAAAACACAACAAAATATTTTAATATTATAGTCAAGAGCAGTGAACACAACACAGACCCTTTCCTTTGGCTCCACTGTAGTAGTTAACATGCAAAGTTATTTTTATTTTGACGAGAAGACATTTGACACTTGAAGTTTCGTGCAATGTTGCCAAATCGCGTTGCAGGCGATTTAGCCCAAAATGCGATACCCTCCTTTTCTTTGGTAAGCAATATTTTACTAACGTATACGTATACAGAGATAATTTTTCCAACTAAATATAAAATTTTTATCATAGAAAAGGGTAATAAATTATTACTAATAATATATGCTATTTTTAGAGAAAATATTATCTCTTTTTTTGCTTGTTAAAATATACTTCAACAAATGAAATGGTAAAATCCTTCACTGTAGCTCAGGATTTTGTTTCAGGATATTTAAAAAGCAAAAAAAAATCGATACATATTTCCGGCTAAATATCGTCCTTTGGTATAATATAACTAAGTCTCGTAAGGGGACGATCATTCAGCAAAAAACAGGGGCGGATTATTTCCCAAGCAATAATTTTCAAACAATGTAACTGAGCAACATATTACCACGTTAAGACATTTTATTTTTACTGCATTCAAATTTATTTGTAATAACCTGTAACTTTACTGCAGTAACGTTACAAGAATGTATTAACAATAAACATATCTTTATTCTAATGGGTAAAAAATAAACAAATTGCAAAAGCTTCAAAAAAAAAATATTATTGCTGTTTAAAAAAGATGGTATACTGACAATATTAAGAAATCATATTCCAAATACTGGCAATAAATAGTAAAAAAACAAAATTACAAAAAAATAAACAATAACAGTAAAACTTAAATAACAATTTATCGTTATTAGTACTTAAGCCCACGCACTTTTTATGCACGTATCGATTACAAAAAACGCACAATATCATATCGCAGGCCAGTTTTAGCCGTTTTTTCGCCTGATTGTTTGTTCCAAATTTTCCAGTTTAAGCAATTGACGTATATAATAGTTATTTATGGTACTAGTGGGTAAAGTAAGATATTGCCCATGAGAAAATTAACCTGCGAGGCGTCAGCCAATATTATTGAGTTTATTTATTTAAAATAAAGCTGGTAATTGTCTTATTATCTGTGTGTATTGGATAAAGGTATTTATTTTTATTTAATCTTAAATGAACAAATCACAAATTGAAATTTTTACGTAACAGTCAGTACACTACTGTAACAGTACTGTAACTACTGTAACAGCGCTAACATTCATTTTAACAGGATATTGAATATTCATAATTCAGCAAAAAGTCTTGCTGCAACATATCTTCGCCTTCTCTCACGTAAAAACGTAACTGACAAAATTTGCAAAATGTCAGTTACGTCGTTACGTGAGATAGGGGATGATATTTTTGACCGAAGTCCTTTAAAAAATAAAAAATCAAAAATAAAAATACATTCACTTCGAAGGTAAACGTTTCTACTTACTAGGTCATGAATTTATATGTGGTAGCCAAGTCGTCATAATTACCTGTAAAAAAATAGAGTATTAGAAAATATAAATTAAATTAAAAGACAAGTTAATGATATAATAAAGATTTTTTTAAACTTATAAAGTTAGATTTAGAATTTTTTAGAATAGTTTAATCTACATATCAAGCCATATTTTGGCGGTCGAAATTGCTTCATGGCAGCACTGACAAATTGTGAATTCGCAGTGTTATATTTCGCGATAAAAAGTTAAATATCAAAGACTATAAGCAAATTTCCAGCGGTAACTGATCCACTGCCACCACAAGAACAAACAATTTTTTTAGTAAAATTAGAGTGTGACCACATAGGGGGAGGGGGTCAAGACTTTGTGAAAATGTGTGACATGGGGGGAGGGGGGTCTAAAATCACCCAAAAAAGTGTGACGTATTTTATGGACGACCCCTAAGTAGGTAAGCAGATTAAAAGTTAGACATTAGACTAAAAGATGTAAAGCACTAAAATTTATTGAAAATGATAACACTCCGTGGTATAACACACCTAATTAATTGGGTCCCTAAAGAATATAAAGGTCAACAAATAGTCTTATATAATAATTTATTTCTACAGTGTACCCCCTTAACTTAACTTTTGAATGAGTGGAAATATCGACTTTAAATAAATAAAGAAACTTAGTTATGATATAAATAAACATTTAACAAACTAAAAACTTAAAAAATCGCATTTTTTAGCTAAAAAAATAAACGAAAAATAACTAATTAAAAAAATAAATAAAATAAAATATTTTTTTCCCAAAATACTGCTAGATACAGAATTTCTGTAACAGAAACCAAATTTTTTAAAGATTTAAAATAATTTTCATTTGTTTTTGTTAGCAACTTAAAAAAAAACTACCCAAAACTGTTTTACAATGATACAAAGTAACACTAAAATTGTTTTACAATAAAGCTTATTATAACATCCAAATAGAAACAACAAAAACTTTATTATGAAACTCGCAGAGAGAACTTTCATATCCAAAATATTAAACATCTTTATCGCTGATTTTAGGATCTAAACAACACAGTGCGGCAGTAGTTTTAGACTCGGTTAGCAATCTCCGATTTTTTTTTTAATTGTTTTGTCCTTGTGTCAGAAATAACTATTTTTAAAATAAAAAATAAAGGTTATTTATTACTAAATTTGTTTGTATATGCACAGGGAATTGTTTATTTACTTTTTCAGAATTGTACAATGCTTAAAATTTCTAAACAATTATAATTTATGCTTTAAAAAAAACCGAAGAATAGGTATTACGCAACATTTTAATAAATAATTAGTGTTAGTTTTTTATTTTAAACAATTTATAAAATATAAGCCCGGCAGGGATGTAACTGTAGCTGATATAGCTATAGCTGTAGCTGATGTAGGTACGTATGTATATAAGCTGCATCGTGATGTATGTATGTATATAAGCTTCATCATGATTCATGAACCAGGGATCGTTAGATCGCTCCTTATCGAAGTAGAAACTAATTTTTCTTTAACGAGTCATTAAATCATTAATTAACAAACCGTGAAGATATGTAATGCTTGGCATTCTATTATACTATTATACCATAATGGTATTACCATTGCCTTTTTGTCCCTCCTTATGGTATTTTTA
The DNA here is from genome assembly GCA_958510825.1 of Brachypterus glaber. Lineage (NCBI taxonomy): Eukaryota > Metazoa > Arthropoda > Insecta > Coleoptera > Kateretidae > Brachypterus > Brachypterus glaber. The sequence goes on along the minus strand of OY294045.1, from coordinate 78,297,836 downwards.
CGACAGCCATATATTTAAAATGTATTTTTTTAATAAAAATAAAAATTACTGTTAAATGCCCTGTTTCTCGAAATCAAAAGCTAGTAGAAAACTTTTGTTTGATCACACTTGTAGCTTGTTGCGTCTATTTTAACTGGTATAAATTTTAGTTTGATAACTGTGCACAGTTATTACCACATGTGGTAATAACCTTAAAAAACGAGTGATTTGTGTTAGGTGAATCATCCTGCATAATACGGTAGTATATACTCTTCTAGCTCATGCGCGCTCCGGAGAATATAATAAGAATCAACCCAGAAAACCAAAATAGCTCGAAACTAGTGCACTAAATGCGAGCTATTTTTATGGTCTAGAAACATCCTTAAAATGTCCCAAAATGGACACAACTAGCTCTAATAATATAGCTCGCATTTTTATTACTATTTTTTAATCCATTTAGAAACCTAAAATAGTATGCTATTTTCGACATATAATCGAAAATATTGATCTAAAATAGCACCTTAATAACATGCTATTTTTAATCCAAATAAGGTTAAAAAGAGTATACTATTTATGACCTAAATTAGCTCGAAAATATCATGCTATTTTCTACCCAGTTTAGCAGTATATTTTTGATCTATATGTTTGATAGAAATAAAACAGGTGATAGACGTAAAAAATGTTATTATTTTTAAACCGGAGGATCAGAATAGGTACAATAATACAGGGTTATTCACGGAAGTGGCCTATTAAACGTTTATGGAGAACCAATAACTTTAAAAGTCTGCTAATTTGCACTTTGGGGTTTTTGAATATGGCCTATCGATTAAAAATATTTTCATGCTTGTGCCACTTCCGGTTGTACCGGAAGTGGCACTTAACTTTGAGTTTTTAAATGGAACACCTCATATATTTTTTAATTTTTAAAATTTGCATTAAATTTGCTTTATTTTGATGTATAATACTTCATGTCTATCTTCAGTAGTTTTTGTGTTATTCAAGTTTTTAGCGAAAAATAAGTAAATTCAAGCACCCCTAAAAACAATAATTTCTCCTTGATTTTTTCAATTGGAGAAAAGATGTTTTGTGTTTTGCTCAATGATGCTTAAACGAATTATCCTATGCTAAAATGGAACCCAAAAATTATACAGGGTGTCTGAAAAAGCAGGTCAAATCTAACAAATTTAATATAGCCATAACTCATTTTTTTTAAATGGCACCCTAAATTTTTTTTTATTTGGTTAAATAGAGAATTCAATTTGCTTTAAAATAAGTATAGGATACCCTATACCTAACTTTAACCGTTTTTGAGCTATTTGCAAATTATTGTGAAACAGCCGTATTTCTGTTAAAATTTGTTATATTTTATAAAATAGGCCAGAAAAATTAATCGATTTTTATTTATTTACCTCAAAGATCATTATATTTACCTTAAAACTGGATTTTCATGCGCCCAGTAGTGTACATTTCTTCTGTTAAAAATACCCTGTTGAGAAAATTTAGCCTCGTCCGTCCAAATTATTCTTTTTAAAAAGTTTGGTTTTTCTTGAATATTTATCAAAAGATTTTCACAAAAGTCCACTCTATTTTGAAAATCATTAGGTTTTAAGGCCTGTATTTTTTGCTTTTTGTAATCGTGCATCTTGTGGTTTTTTAAAATTCTTTGGATGCTTGAATAGGAAATTCCCAAGTCGTAACTAGCTGCAGGAATTGAGGCATGTGGATATGCATAAAAGTAACCCAAAACATTGACTTCGTTATTTTCGTTGTTTGTAATTGGTTTCGTAAGAGATTTCACTGCATTTTCTTTTCCAAATTGAGAATTTTTTTTGTGTATTCTTCTAAATTTTTTACATGACATTCTTGGTAAATCAGGATATTTTGTATTAAAGTTTCTGCAGGTTCTACTAATTATTTTATCATTTTCACCAAAAATAGCAAATAAATCCAAAATAACAGGGTAAGAATAAGCCTCTGCCATTATTTTACACTAATTTATCACGATAAGAACGATAACATTTAGGTTAAAAGAAATAAAAACACAATACAATTTTAAAAATTTACGTAATTGCAGAAATACTGCAAAATACTTCTTTTTCACATTAATTTGCAAATAGCTCGAAAACGGTTAAAGTTAGGGATAGGGTATCCTATACTTATTTTAAAGAAAATTGAATTCTCTATTTAAAAAAATTAAAAAAAATGTAGGGTGTCATTTAAAAAAAAAGAGTTATGGCTATTTTAATTTTGTTAAGTTTGACCTGCTTTTTCAGACACCCTGTATAAATTTTGGATTCCATTTTAGCTTAGAATGATTCGCTTAACCATCATTGAGCAAAATACAAAACAACTTTTCTTCAATTTAAAAAATCAAGGAGAAATTATTGTTTTTAGGGGTGCTTGAATTTGCTTATTTTTCGCTAAAAACTTGAATAACTCAAAAACTACTGGAGATAGACATAACGTGTTATACATTAAAATAAAGCAAATTTTATGCAAATTTTAAAAATTAAAAGATATATGGGGTGTTCCATTTAAAAAATTAAAGTTGAGTGCCACTTCCGGTACAACCGGAAGTGGCACAAGCATGAAAACATTTTTAATCGATTGCCCATATTCAAAAACCCCAAAGTGCAAATTAGCAGACTTTCAAAGTTATTGGTTCTCCATAAACGTTTAATAGGCCACTTCCGTGAATAACCCTGTATATTTGTTTGTGGTTTATACTTGTAGCACAACACACTTTAGACAATTTTTGTTGAAAATTTTAATTTTCACAATTCATGTTCTTTTTCACTGCCATTACTTTCGCTTTCACTCTTATTTACACAAATTTTCAATATAATTTTAACTCTAATTTTCACTATTATTCAATATTTCACTACTTCTGCTTTCGCCACAACAGCTCTCCTCTACCACTCATGTATTCTTCTAAAACTTTACTTGTTCTGTACTTCTTTACTTCTTAAAGAAGCGGCGTGCATCCATTCTGAAGACATTAGTAATACTAAACGTATGTTAAGTAAAAAGAACCAAAATAAATACTATTTTGAAATATTTGCTTGCATTTAGTGCGAAAAATAGAAGCATTATTAGCGAGCTAAATTGAGATGATATAAGCAGTATATTTTGAACTTAAAATAGTTCATTTATAGCATTTTCTCAATTAAACCAATATAAACTATATATTTTCGACATAAACTTGGTCATTATTAGATCGTCCTACATTTAATCAAATAAAGGCGTATATTAACGACCTAAAATAGTTTATTAATTTACCGTCTAAAACTAGGGAGCATTTAGTATTAAAAATGGAACCTTAAATTAACATAACATAGCATACATATTTCGATATAATTATGAGTGCTTTTAGACGTACAATTATAGCGTCCATTTTTCATTCAACTTTTGAGAAATATTTTGAACGTCTCAATAATTTCTTCCATTTTTCTTGCTATATGAAAGCAAGTCTAAGACGCTATATACTAGATTCTCAAGCTGGTTTTCTGGTTAGTAGGTATACTTAATACAAACACGTTTTACATGTTTTTTTTTAATGGACTATAGTTGTGTGGCTGGACTATTGTTGTGTGAAATTACGATACTTAAAACTTACGCATTTTTGCGAGAATTTATGTCCGGTGGAACCGTACTATTATCACTTGATTACGTTTAGCGTACCATAATAATAACGTACCTCTAAATAATGTGTGTCAATGTGTTAAATACACCATTCATTAAAATATTATGCAAAAAAAAACGAATTACGGTATCTAGTGATCTAAGTACTTTTTCATTTGACTACACCTATCTATATTTAATTTTTTAATATACGCGGTGCAAACAATAAGTAAGATATAAAGGACCCATGGAAATTTTCGAGACTATATCGAGGGCTTTATAACATAGGGGCGTATCTTCAGTGTTTGGTAAATTGAAGATACGCCCTTATTTTATGAAGCACTCGATATGTTTTGCTAATTTTGGAGCCCTAACCACATTACGTAAGGGCTCATATACCGGGTATAACAAAACCAAAAAAATTCCACCCTTTTTTCTTTATTAAATGATAATAATTTTGTACGTAGTCGAACAGGTGGCGGTGATTGTTAAAAGAATTAATTTAAAACTACAAAACTACGTACCACTTTATCAATTTTTGTATCTTAGGTTTTTAATTAGTTTGCCTTTTTCACGATTTTTATTTATTTTAAGTCTTCCATTCTATATTAGATTTCATAATACAAATTACGCGTACAATAATATAATAACGCGAATGATGAGAATGGCAAACTTATATCCAGATATTCACGTTATCGGTATATCATTGAGTCAATTAAAGCGTGCGTTACGGCAAATTGAGCTTGTCTATCATTAATATGTAAGTATATTTTAATATATCTGTGCAAAATTTAAACATTTTTAAATTTAAATTTTTACCTTGTTTAATTTATAAGCTTTGTGTTTTTTTGTAGATTTTACTTAACATCCACATATTTTATAATAATATTTGTATGTATATATTTATATTTTATTTGTTCAGCAATATTATATAATTTTTACTTAAGGGGGTTATCCCGTAAATAAATAAATAAATAAATAAATAATTTGAAATCCAGTGGATGTCCTAGATTGTTATTTTTTAAATTTTAACTTAAAATATTGATTTCTTCTTTTTCGTATTAGTTTTATGTTTATAATTTTTATGTTTAAAAATGTAATTTTTCGCGCGTTAAATTTTTATAACATGACATTGTGTACGTGTACAATGTAATTGTTTGTTTTTAATTTTAATTATTAGGTAAGTTTTTGAGGTTTTTTTTAAGCACTATTTTTTAAATATTTGAATCTTCTAGCCTGAAGATAGCCCTATGTTAAAAAGGGCAGAAACATTATATTATAACTTCTTCTTATAATACCAATAAAAACTTTTCGTAGAGATAGTCTCATCTTTAGTTCATTTAAAAACTACCTCCAATATGAACAAGAATCATCAAAAATATATTTTTTTTTTACAATAAGAGATGTTCCAAATTTGAAATCTCTAACTCTTAAAATAAAGAAAGAAAGGGGTGTACCCGGTAGATTTTCAGAGGCCAGGAGTTAAAGTAATTTTGTTGGAGCTATCAATGAAATCAACTAATGTCATTTTTTGTGTTTAAAGAAATGTTATTTATTTAACTAGTAAGAAAAATTTACCCAAAAGGCTAGCGAAACGCTGGGTGGGCTAATTTCTTTTATATTTTAGAACTCTAAAATTAAAAGTTCAATACTTCAATACATTTTTTTTCATAGATTTTACAAATGGAATTAAAAGGTCACCATTTGAAGTTTTTGCATTTTGGTAGACCTTTCAATTGTTTTTAACGTGATTTATAGGATAAGAAAAGAAAACAGTCACTTTCCTTATTTAAAATGGCCAGATTAAACAGGAGTGAGTATACTTTTCGATGTCACCACGTAAATATTAAAACGTAGGAATAATAAATATAATTAGGCCTCATATGACTCACTCTATTAAGCTAGTTTTCTATTTGATTTTCAAACCGGCAGATTTTAACCTTGGTCACTTTTTTACGCTTTTATTATAGGTCACTAGATTCTATTGTTGCAACATGATTCAAATGTTTGTGTATTATTTCGCGAGAATCCTTTAATACGTTTTCTACAATTTACGTACACTGGAAAATATAAATAAATAATAAAGCAAAATATATTTAAACTAAATTAAATTGTTTGATATTTACAAATTTAAAAAATCTATATAAAACATTTTACTATTCCTTAAAACGACTTTTGTTTGATTAACGCAGTCGTCCCTCCGAAGTGACTGATCGATTTCGTGCTTTTTAGCACTCTTCAGAGCCACATATCGGTAGTAGGGACAACTACGAAAATCAAAACCTTTCCATATATCTCTATATAGAGTTTAAAAATCATTGTAAGGAAAAGCAAAAACAGCTAGCGACATCTACTGCTAAAAGCAGAGACTAGATAAACCTATCGACAGTCCAAAAAAGGAAGCAGTTATTGGTTTCAAGAACCTATTGCACGCTGTCGATAGGGGGCAGATTAATCAATGCCACGGTGGACATTGCCGCCAATTTAATCCTAAATATATTTAATTGGTAATACAACACGTTTCTGTCCTTGTTATACTATTCACAGCGCAAGAATAGTGTTATACGGTAGTTTTTAATTTCCCAAAATCGCCAAAAAATGCTCTAGACAAAAAATTCTTGGATACAAATGTGTTTCATGAAAAAGTAAGAAACTTTAAAATTGTTAGTCTGTCTGTCTGTCTGTTTGTCCGTCCGTCCTTTGTCGCGTTTTTTGTGGACACGATGACTCAAGAACGAATAATCCGACTTAAAATTTTCAAGAAAACAAACAAATTCTTTGATGAGAAGATCTCGGGAAAGATATATTTTTTTTAAGTTGTCAGGAAAATGCAATATACCATTTACTATGAATAGTATATGGAATGCGTAGCATTTTTGCTTTACGGCTTGTGTTAAGCTTTAAGTACCGTGATTCCGATCAAACCGTCAATAAGGCAGCAAGTTCTTGGTGTCCAGTTCAGCAGCATCGATGCCATTATATTGAGTTGCAAGTAGATTTTTTTTTCAAGTTATGACAAAAATTTGAAAAAAAAATAGCTTTAACCCCCATACACCAATTTATTTTAAAAACAACTCCAGTCTAGAACTTTAAATAGCATATTTTTTTCGCGAAAATCATATATGTTGCATATAAAACGCCGAAAAACGTAAAGAAAGCCATAAAAATATAGATTTTTTCCTTAGGAATTTTTTAGGGGGAAGTATATTAATCACAAAAATACATCATAAAAACTTAGGCGAGTCTTGTGAAGAATTCCAAATTTCGGGACCAAAGCCTCTGATCCCAGGATCATAAAATCCGCTCTGGTCCCGGAATTCCCGGGACTGCATGCCCTAGTAACAAGTACACGAAGCAATCGGATACTACTTGTCCGACCGGTCGGATAAATAAGCTCTCCATTTAATTAAAAAAATAGATAAATTAAAGGAAATAGATAAAATTTATAAATATTTAAATTAGTCAACAATCTCGTCGAATTCCTTATAACAGTGAACTTTCATAGGAATTTATAGTATTACACTATTTATTATTATAACTAAGTATATTATCAAAAATTATAGTCTATAAAAATATATTCAGAATTTCCTAATATAAGAGCTCAACGGCGACCATATTTTAAGTTCACGAAAATTTTACGAGATGACCGAGGAGATAACACTACTAGAAGTAGTATTAGCTATATAGAATTTTATTCACAACCATTTAGTAATTGGCATACATAAAAGTTGGAAAATTAATTATTATTACCTGTAACTTTCTCATTTTCCTCCCTTAAGGCCTTGGTCGGAAGGGCTAACTTCACGTATGTCACTTATCAAAAATTTGAATTTATTGACTTGAATTTTATGACAAAACAGTTTTAAATACGTTAAATAACGTTTTTCTGTTATGTTTTACTGTAACAACTTGTATTAAATAACAAATGTTGCCTGGGGTCCCAAATAGGCAAAAACGTTTAATATTTACCACGGTAACGATTTCTCAGTGTAGAAATACAAACAAGTGATTGGCTATAAAATTCTTGAATTTATCTTAGTTAGGTATAAATTAAAACGAGAGTCTATATTCTCCTAGTTTCTTTTTTATTGAGGACGCGTTTCGGAGTCTAACACGACTCCATCTTCAGCTCCATATACTAAAATAAGAAAAACAATAATGTAATAGTATATTATTTACCAAGTGAGAGAAGTTTAACATTTTTGACCTGCGTCAAATTGCGGGATAAGCGCGCTAGCGCGAAGCCCGCAAGACGCGGTCTAAAATGTTAAATCTTCACTCACGTGGAAAATATAGTATTTTTTTCACTACCAGTACAATTAATTAGCTATTTATTTATTTATTTTACTAATATTTAATGAAAAAGCTTATAAATTTAAAATATTACGCTGGCCGTTCGCGGCCATTAAAAAAACAAATGAATAACTTGACATTTCTGGCAGAAATTTTCTTGTGATCTGCTAAAATTATTAAGTTAGAAAATGTTTCCGTGTTAAGTGTAATAAAATATATAAAAATAGAAAGTAAAATGTAAAGTGATGATTCTGGTACTCCCCCAGAAATAATGGGACAGGAGAAAACTGCGAGGGAGAATCTATTGCCTCAAAAATCAATATATGGGGGTTGTACCTCTAGTAATCTATGATTGTTTGGTGGGTTGTATAATCTATGGTTGAATATGATGGACCAATGATTTTTACTTTTCGAAGTGTTTTTTGTAAAACATGTTTTATAGGTACTAATTTAGTTAATATTTTTTAACTTATCATGCAATAAATAAATTTGGTGCCTAAAGACACTTGTAAATAGCAATGTGATTTAATAATTAAGTGAAACGTCAGATGCCAAAACAGCTGAATAAAAATTCATTATTAACCATGGTGCAATTTCATTATTTTTAGAACCTCTGACGTCATAGGTAGAGAAATAATATTTCTACCAATGAAAAGAACAGTAATAAAGATGTGGTTTTAGGCTGGTAGTGAAAAAAGAATAGTATAACGAGTCTAAAAGTGTAAATAACCTCCAATCTACTTAAAAAATCTACTTACAATAGTTAATCAAGATTTGTCACAAATAATATACATGAACATTCGTAAAATGTATACGACACGAAAAAACGAAAAACAATTGCCAAAAGGGCACATTTAACATCTATTTAGCACAAAAACAATTTTACGACGTTTATTTATTATTAAAATAGTTGCGGGAAGCGCTTGTCAAAAAATCAATTTAGGTTATGTTATTTATCTTACTTTAAAACCGACTTTAAAACTATTTTTGGTTATTTGTTATATCAAGTTACGTACCTTATACCGTATTGTATTTTCTCAGTGTATGCCTACTATAATCAAAATTGTCATTAAGCTAGTGTATAATTTTAGATTTTGTTTTTCTTCGTATTTTACACCGAAAACTAAATAAATAATTTATTTATTAGCTTAATCTAGGTGAAGCTGAAGTTTGGAACGTCTTTTTGCATCAAAAATTAAAATAGTATATTAAAGCACTTATTCCATAAGACGTTTTTAGCGCACTAGTAGTTTAGAAAACTCGCCGCAATCGGCTTGTTTTCTAAACTTGTAAGCGTGCGCTAAAAACGTATGTTGTGAAACTAGTACTTTAATATACTATTTGAATTTTCGTTGCAAAAAAACGTTGCAAACTTCAGCTTAAATAATCTAGAGCACTAGATAGGCAGGTTTGTTAGGGTAGGTGGGTAGTTTGAGTGGTACCCTAACAAACCTGCCTGTCCAGTTCTCTAACCTAATTATGTCTCAATAAAAGTCAACTGTCACAAAATAGAAAACGAACACACTCAAAACAGGTGCTGCCCTTTATCGCTAAATTAACGAAGTAACGTCCCGGGAAAAAAAGGTTTATATATTTGAGATATGATCGGATCTCTGTATATCCAAATTTCATGTCCAAGAATATATCAAGAGATCCAATCATATATGCTTATATATAAGCAGTTATATATCAAGAGATCCAATCATATCTCGTCATAGCAGACCTCGGAGCTACGCTCCTTGGTCTGCCAACTTTTCCTCAGAAAATAAGGTTTCTACCTCGGTATGTAATATAATATTATCAATCGCCGCAATTGTTCATAACGCGCGCGCTGAGTACCGTTCATAGGTAGAATTGCGCAGAATAAAACGTTTCTATACTATACAGAGTCCTTCCTTCAGTAGTTTTATCTTGTAAAGTTTTTGTGAACTTTTAAATATGGCCGCCGTTAAACTCGTATATTCATTGTACAAATTTTTGAGCGAGGTTTATCCCTAGGAGAGTAAAATGCAATAATGTGACGTTATCTGTCAAGAAAAAGAGTGGAGACAAAAAAATAGTAGAAATTGTTATTTGTTAGTTGGTTAGTATGTAACTAGTAAAAATTGTTATTTGTTAGTTGGTTACTATGTTTTGACATTAGATATCAAAAAGTCCAAACGAAAATAGTATTTAAATGTTCGTAAAAGTCCAAACCTAGGTTTGTGTGCAAAAAAATACATTTTAAATTTAAAATTTAGAGAATTATAAAGAAATTTAATTATTCTAAGGTTAATCAAAATATAACTAATACAAAAAATATTATAAATAAAATTTGTTTTTAATTTAAAGAAAAAACTAACTTATTCACTTTATTGTACAGAGGAAAATTATTTATTATTATTTACGTAGGAACTGATGATAAGATAACAAACAAAAAAAGTATATATTATATCAGGATATGCCATGATAAATAACCTTAAAAATATATTTTGACACATTTATAACTATGGTCTGTTTCATCAAGCAAGAGAGTAAATTAAAAATTGCACATTAAATATTTTTACAGCAGGTTTGAATAATATATGTTTGTGTATAGAATATAGTTATGCTTTATAAAATAAACTACGCAGTATATTCGCACATTCAATATTCGAATCTGTTTTGAAAATATTCACTGTACGATTTTTAATTTACTCTCTTGCTTGATGAAACAGACCACAGAAGCGAAACTTGGCCTATCCGGAAAAGGCTAAAAGCACTTTTAGGGGTTTGTCATTTCCCTAGATTTTTTTAATGCCTTCGCTCTTTTTCTTCACAGAAAACTACCGGAGAGAGCTTTCTGGTATAGCCATTGGCAAAGACCCATCCTTGAAAATTCTCGTGGAACAATACTAATTTAGATACATATGACGATATATTTAAATTGCTATTCAAATTAATTTTACTGGTACAAACACAACATTATTATCGCGTAGACTGCATGCTTTCTCGATTGAGAAATAAAATAATCAATGAAAGCGAAATTTTATTTATAAACAATTTATCAAAATTATTTCAAATCTAGTGTCTCCTAGTAGCATAAGGTCCAGTTATTGATTAAATGTATTTCAAAAAGCTAAATATTATTAATATTAATTAATAATTTACTACTATTTTGAAAATTTGTCCAAAAAGATTAAAAAAAAAAATAAAAAAACTGTTTTAAGAAAAATTTTTACCACCCCCTAGCCCTATAATGGTAATTATATCAATTTATTATTTATGTACCTGAGTGATGTTTATAACTCTCTCACCCCGGCTGAAATATCTCACCTCAGATTTTTTGACGTTTCCTCGTTCTACAGGGTGTATTTGAAATAGTGTAGGAAATTTTAACAGGTGATTCTACATGATAAAATATGACAAAAAGTTCCTATAGACATATGTCTAAAAATGCGTCATAAGGGAGCTACGCCCCTCTGAATTTGGCTAAAAAAATCGGTTATTATTTAATAACTCAGGAACCCTTTGAGATATATTAACGAGGTTTTGCACGTGAATTAATCCTAATAAGGCCCATCTTTGTATGTCATTTACCCGTACTTATTTAAACCAGGGGTGTGCGAAACGGGGGGGCCTTATCAGTTTTTTGTCCCAAACTTTTTTCTGTGTAACTTTTTGGCAATTTTAGTTTTGAAATATGATTCCTCAGGTCAAAATACATAAAAAAAGGTACTCTTGTTGTAATAGTGTAGGATTAACCGTTTTCGAGAAAAGTTCATTTGAAGGTGAAATTTCACGGTTCGAGGACGAAAAATTAAATACTAAAATGTCGAAAACCAAAATTTTAATGATGCAATGTTATTCTACATCAAAAACTAAGAAAAAAAGTTTCCGTACATGTAGATCGAAAAAACGCTTTTAAAGCTACCATAGCCTTTTAAAAATGGTGCATATTTAGGAGACCTTAGCTCCATTAGGATTGATTTTTGGAAGTACCTGTATATGAGGTTCTTTTCTTAGTTTTTAATGTACATTCGCCCTGAATCATTAAAATTTTGGTTTTCAACATTTTAGTATATAATTTTTCGTCCTCGAACCGTGAAATTTCACCTTCAAATGAATTTTTCTCGAAAACGGTTAATCCTACAGTATTACAACAAGAGTACCTTTTTTATGTATTTTGACCTGAGGAATCATATTTCAAAAATAAAATTGCAAAAAAGTTACACAGAAAAAAGTTTGGGACAAAAAACTGATAAGCCCCCCCCCCCCCCCGTTTAGCACACCGCTGGTTGAAATAAGTACATGAAAATAACACATAAAAACGGGCCTTGGTAGGATTAGTTTACGTGCAAAACCTCGTTGATTTATTTCAAAGGGTTCCTGAGTTATTAAATAAAAACCGATTTTTTTAGCCACTTTCAAAGGGGCGTAGCTCCCTTATGACGCATTTTTAGACATATGTTTGTAGGAACTTTTTTTCATATTTTATGATATAGAATCATCTGTTAAAATTTCCGATGCTATTTCAAATACACCGTGTATAGTTCTATTAGGTTACAAAAAACTTTTATTTGAAATGAAATAATCCTCTGAGACACCATGTATATGATGTAATTCAAGGTTCATTACGGGATGTTAACGCAACTTTTCCAATATTTTTATCGTATAAAGTGTCGATATTTCCCGTATTAGTTTTTTTTTTAAATATTAAACACGTTGCGGTCGACGCGTCGACGAGCGACATACGCAACACCGGTGGCAGTTGTAGTGGGCCGGTGCGCATAAGGTCTACACAACAACCATAATTCCCAACCATAAAATTTTTTCACAAAAAAAAAACAGCAAACATTAAAAAAAAACACACAAAACCAACATAAAACCAACGTTAACGTAAACCAACGCCCCCATTACAAAAAACCCAAACCAACACAAAACAAACATTATAACTTTTTTAATTCAATCAGAAATTGCAATATTGACTTATTTTATGTTTTAAAAACTATTTCATGACATGGAGTATACGCCCTTTACTCTAGTACGGCAGAACCGAATGTAAATAAATCTAGGGTTTTTGGTTTTATTTAAGTGGGTGGGGCTTATTCGATATAACATTGCGTTTCGGCAAGGGGGTAATTTTTTTAAATGAAAAGGTTGTTAGTTTAGATAAATTAAACAAGCCGTAAAGTATTTTTAATATTTTTTTAAAAAGTGGCGCCCCCTATACTTAACTTCTTTGTGTATGTTTTTTTTTCAAAATTGGTGAATATTTCTACCCACTAAAGTAATGTATTTTGAAAATGGAGTTTATCGGACTTTTCCTTTTATTTTTTTATATTTTTTTCTAAAAATTTCGACCTCTAACTATTTTTTTGTTTTTAAAGGCATCGATCGATTGATTTGTTCTTACACTCTAAAAAAAACTTCCCATTCATGTATTGGAAGTAATTAACCCATTATGGGTTATGTATGATACATGTATGGTAATTTTTCAATAACGCGGTATAATTACTTTTATTCATTACTTTTATTCATTACTTTTATTTATTAAATTTATAGTAGAGTTTTCGATTAAGTTATGAAAATGTAACTATACTGACGACATCTATGGTATTTTTCCCGTTATTTTCTACAGTGTAGTGTTAACAAAAAACTTGACACACAGACAGACGGACAGTATTTCTTCTACTACTTTTCAGATGTACCCTTAGGAGGGTCGTAACTCCCTTAGGGCTCATTTTCGGACCAACCTTTATAGGAACTTTTTTTCATATTTTTGGACCTAGAATCACCCCTTAAAGTTTTTGTATAGTATACAATTTTTACGATTAATCTAAAACATTATAAAGTTATACACTACAATTTACATGTACATGTATGTAATATTTCTAAAAAATTGTAAAATTACAAGTTAAATCTCGTAAATTTTACGTGCACCTGCTTGGCAACATATTAGCTCTGATTTAGAATGTAAATTTACACATTTTTTTAAAAACAACTTCATAGTATTTAATTTTACAACCACATTGTTGTTTTATGATGATTAATAAAGATGGCGAAAATCATTTAATTCTAATAAATATTTACTGTTGTCAACAATAGTTTTTTCTCTGTCAACTTTAAGTAACCCCTGCTCGCCAGGCTCAATAAATGTCAAAGTGACGTTTAATAAAAGTTGACAAAGGAAAAAAAACCGGGGGTTGGCGAGCGAAGCGAGCAGGGGGCACCCCCCTATATTCTATAATCTAATTACGCTATTTATTACGATATTGTTCTATCAGTGTATATTTATATACAACTTTTTATCTGGGCGAGTTTTCGATGATTTTGGAATTTTGAAATCTATCTAACTCTTCCAGTCATGACACTGCGAAAAGTATACTGCCCGACTACGCTAGAAAGCAGTAATCCATTTGTTGCCTAGCGACGTTTTGACGTCAACTCTGATCTAATATTTTAAAAACGCTGCTATGCGACAAATGATGAAGCTGAAGTTTGCAACGTTTTCTTGCAACAAAAATTTAAATAGTATATTAAGGTACTAATTTCATAACATACGTTTTTAGCCCACGAGTACAAGTTTAGAAAACAAGCCGCTTGCGGCGAGTTTTCTAAAGTACTATTGCGCTAAAAACGTGTTATGGAATAAGTGCTTTAATATACTATTTGAATTTTCGATGCAAAAAAACGTTGCAAACTTCAGCTTCATAATAAATTGAGTTACTGATTTCTAGCGTAGTAGGGCAGTATAGGTAATAACATAATTATAATTTTTATAAGCCACCGGTTTTATCGATTAGTCGTATTCAATAATTCAATATTTAATTAATAAATTACTTCAGTACTTAATAAAATAAATACTAGGTATTATAATACCAGGCCCCGACTGGCCATTATGACAGAGCGGCAAAAGCCGCTGTGGCCTACGCCTCTTTGTTGACTAAATTGCCAAGATTTTTTTTTAGGCTTCCGTACCTCAAAAACAAAGAAACGGAACCCTTCTAGGATCCCTTGGTTGTCCGTCCGTCTGTCTCGCATAACCGTTTATAGTTCTCCGCATGAAACAAATCTCCGACGAAAGGGGGAGGAATCATTCGCGCTCTCTTCTTTCCGTCAAAAGCGTTATAAGGCGTGCGTGCCTGCAACGGGCCTCCCACTTGCACACATTCCAAACATATTTCCCGTAGCCACAGATCCGTGCGTCAAAGTATATCTTAGAAACCATATTTAGGTATATATTTTTTTAAATATGTATTTTTTTAAATCGAAAATAAAATTTTAACAATGTTATTAGAGATGCGTATCGGGTTAAGTATGCATATGAAAGATCTTTAAATTATACAGGGTGTCCTAGCTAAAACAGATCAATCGTTTTTTGGCGTTATTAGTAGAGCTATTGGAATAAAATTTATGTTAGTCAATATACAACAAGCTATAACTGCGCATAAACACAAGGGCGTAGATGAGGCGCCAATTTTGTTTGCAGGGCGTCAAGTTTGGTAGAAACCGTCAGGGACATAGTTTTTTTTCTTGATGGCATTTTTTTAGGGTGTTTTTTCTTTTGCTAGGGGCGCCTTTTGCAGCTTGAAAGCCGGCCCTGGGTATTACCCCCTCACAGAAAAAAAAGATCTACGCCCTTGCATAAACAGAAGTTTTCTACTAATTTTTGTTTCTGAGATATAGCTTATTTGACACCATTTTTATATGCAATTTTAATTTAAATACTAGAATTGAAAAAATATTTAAATTCTTTTTACATTAATTAAATAATGTTTCCTAACTTCATTTCGACACTCCCAAGCAACAAGGATGTAACTCAAGTTAGACCCATTTTGAGTAATACTCATAGGTAAACGCCTTGAAAAAATACACACATGGTGGTACTACTCAGGTTTCTCCACAGTTCACTTTAAGCAAAAGTTTACTTAAAATCACTAAAGTAAGAAATTCTAAACTTGAATATTATCAGAAACAAACAGTAAATAAACAATAAATACTTAAACAGTTAAATAGAGAATTTTATAAGCTTTCAAATGATGTATCACATGACTTTCTTTTTCACTTCAATCATTTACCCACCCTTAAATAACAAAAAAAAAATATTTTAGAAATTTAGCTGTCGTGAAAAATGACAATATATGAGTTATGGCTTTGTTGCTTGGGGGTATCGATTTGGAATAATCCTAAATTATTATTTGGTTAAAGTCACAAAAAAATGTTAGCGTCTGTGATTAAGGGTTTCAAGTACCTACCCAAACTACTTGCTAGATGTAACTACGTATTTTTTAACACTTAAATCTAAATAAAGTTCATTTAAGCCTCTTTGTTTACTACTTAAGGTACTTTTACGTTAGCCGTACGTTATAATTGTTTAAACTAAACGTCTAAACACATTTTACCCAAGTTTTAGGTTCTTAAATTTTGACAATTTATATGACATTTATCCAGACATTTATAATTTTGATATTCAATTTGCGAAACCCTCAAGTGCAATCAAAATAAGTGAAATTTATGGAGTTCTTGATAAAATAATTTTATTAAAAAAATTCATAGTTTTTTAAAGAAATTAATTTAAAAATAATTAAATATTAATATGATTTGTTTAGCAAGTGTAAATAAATTAAAAAATAATTTAATATTATAATCATTTTTTTTAAATATTATTTAAAGACAGTTAAAAAAATTCTCAGAAATAAAAGCCAGTAAACAACTTGTGATTATGCAAAAATATCGCTTTTTGGATGCATATTTACTGTCGTACACAAATGCCAAAAAACAATTAATCTGGCTTAGCTGGGACACTCTGTAGATAAATTATAAAAAAATTAAATTTTATTTTAATATATTTTCATAAATACCTCATTTTAGAAACAACATTTTAATAAAAGAAGTGTGTCAGGGTAGGGTAAGGGGCCAAAAGAGGCCAAAAGTATGATTACTCGGTTACTATTATAATTATCTAATAGAAAAAATTCATATAAAAAAAGAAAGCTCAAATAATTTTCTACAAAAAAATTTATATGCATTTTTGAGCTGCGCCTGGGAGATATGGAACAAAAAAGCTAGGTAGCTAGGAGCAAATTTATTTTTTGGTGATTTTTAATTTAATTGGTTACCAATTTATAGGTGACCAAATTGGCCCGGTCTTTATCGATATGTTCTAAACTGTTTTATCTCAAAATTGGGTCAACTCGCTAACGCATCGAGACAGCGGAGGTCGGAGTTGGTCTCATACAGTGTCGAACGCCCCCTCCCACTTTTGGGGGCCATCATAGTTTGCGGGCTTTTCTTTAGTCATCGAAATTTTCTGGCAGGGGTAAAAATAAATGTTTGTGGGAGATGAGCTTTTTTTTTTCATCAATCAATCATCAAAACTTATGCGAGGGAAATCATAAAAAATTTTTGGAGGAAGAAAAAGATTTAAAAAGATTTAATACTTGGGGGCCCCTAGGTTACAAATCTCACTAGCCTCGGTCTGCCCAGTCCGACACTGGTCTCATATACACTTCATAAACATTAATCGAAGTAAATTCAGTTATGACTCATCAACGTTGAAAATAAACACAGAAACATAGGCTTACGGAATAATTTTGCCGAATTATGAGGGAAATTTTTATAAAGATCACTAATTCGAAACATTTGACGACTAATTTGTTACACACAACAATATTGAATATACATATTAACTATAAATATGTAAATATATCGGTGTTTTTCGAAGAAAATAAAAATGTAAATATTTAAAACCTCGCGTCAACGATAGAATCGACGCGGCGCCTATGCGACCACTGGAAATTCTCCGATGACTGTTATTAAAGTTCTATTCTCCAGTGTTTAGGGTTATTAATAGACTATTAATAATTAAATGATAAAATAATTAAATAATCTATATACTAACGAGTTTCTCATATATTTAAAATCATTGAACTAGACATTAGTATATTGGTAAAAACAAAACAATAATATTAACAATAAAATCTGTATAAGGATATGCTTATAAGCAGTAGCCGCACTATGGGACGAACCGGGCCGTAAGCCGGACATCATACTCTTCTTGAAAACGATAAATGGGATTTTGATAAAATTTGGTATGCAGCCATTTTTAGGTACGACAAAGCATTTTAACTAGGTTTCGTTTTTGGGAAAAAATCTGGAAATCTGGAAAATCTGGAAAACTTAAAAAAAATTAAATTTATTTTTCTTTTATATGGTTAATAACCATTTAGTGTACAAAAAAGATATTTAGCTATGTATTTAATACGGTTTGGAAAAAATCTGCAAAATGTGTGTAACTTGTAAAATTATAATTTTAGCATTTTCGAGAAAAAGTAAAACATTTAGCCAAGTATTGAGTATGAAAAAATTGTCGAAAAATTTCGAAAAAAAAAATTAAAAAAAAAATTATTTAAAAAAAAACAATAGGGATCATCCCCTGATAGAACTTGATTTTTCCTGAAAAATTTGAGTCGATCGGATTATTCGTTCTTGAGTTATCTTGTCCACAAAAAAGTGACATGGCACGGAGAGACGGGCGGATGAACAGACGCTTATGGGCTGTGAATAGTATAATAACGTAATTTCCCAATAAATTTATCCACCACAAAGAATATCTGTAAAAGTCTATGTAAAAAGTATTTTTTTTTTAGTTGTTTTTTAACACAAAAATTTAAATTAAATGGGTTCTGGGGTCTTCTGGGGTCTGATCTCTACATCATTCTTTTCCTTACTTAGTCCACTATATTGTAGTAATAACAAATGTGCGGGACTTTGCGGGACTTTAACGAAAAAGATTTAAATGTCGGAAAATTAAAAAAAAATCGATAAAACAAAAAATAGGAGATGTACATAATATTTTATTTTTTTATATAATACACTTTAATGTTGTTATTATTACGCAATTAATAGGAAAAGATTATATTGTATGATAAGAAAGAAAAAAGACTACAAATTTTCGTAGGCATAATTTAGACATCTATATAAGCGCTAATTTTTCTGGCTAACCTTAATTATACATGAAAATTTTGCCTGCACTCAATGTATAATATGAATTTGAATTTTTGTTTTTTACCCGATGTCCAACCTATGGCCCGGTTCGTTCCATAGTGAGCCGGCGTTTTCTAGTCTAGTCTAGGTCAATAAAAGGGGCTTTACCTGAAAATAATTCAGGGAGTTTTGATTTTCGGTTTATTGGGCAGGGTTAATGGCCGCAAATAAAACAACAATTTTGCGACGTTGAACTCGATTTGGAACTGTCATTTTTTAACGTGTTTTTCACAAGAAACAGATTTTTAAAATATCTCTTAAACGTTACACTATACGTTTCTAGATTTTTAATGACTTTTTCGAAAAACCAAAAATTTTTATCGTCGGTTAGGCATGCCCCTTAGAACATTTTGGGTGAAAATTAAAATAAATCTATCTGGCACTTTCTTTTTAATTTGCGTAAAATTATTTTTTTTTTTAATGATTCACAAAATTGTGCCCCATTATCTCGAGTAAACCGATTTTCGATTGAATCACCATTGTATTAAGCATAAAAAAAACCTTCCTAACCGAGTCAAGGAAAAATCTAGAACCCTACAGTGTAACGTTTAAGGCGGTGCCGTGAATTAGCTATAAGTCGTACAAAAAAATACATGACACAAAAAATGTTGGAGATTTGGTCCTCTTTATTTTCATTTCAAAAGTTTTTTGTCCTAGGATTCGTAATTTTTTCAACTAGTCAGTGGATTTTCCCTGAAACTGAAGAGTGGATTATCCCAACTCGAGAGTGCACTCTAGTGGTAGCGTCATCCCTGGAGAAAATGGCATAAATTCAATCAGTTTAAAATAGGCAATAATGTATTATTAATTTAAATGTGTACCTGTGTCTTTCTGCGATACCGTCTCAAGGAACACCTTGCACGGGTACCACATGATGAATTTTTTCACGAAAAACATGAACACAAAACTTCACAATCACATAATTCACAAAATAAGATTCACTTTCGGAGCGTAATATAAATTTTTAAGGTCAGGCACAAACAGATTCGCTGGCACGCGGCTGTCGCGCACCGGTCGCGTCCAAGTTCCGTGTACGACTGAAAATAATAAATATCGCTGTAACTATTATTAATACCTATTATTAATTTAAACTAATCTATATCTAAAACCAATTTAGGTGTTGTGCATATTTGCTATTGTCGATATCATACACGTAGATAACGAGTATGGATATGTGTGTTAAGTGACAGTACTGTAGTAGGCCAGTCAATACAGATCGCCACAAAAATTGATTAATTTACAAAGTTTTTCACCATATATTTCCAATTCAAACAGTGCTTCCAAACAGAAAATTTGGACGTTTGTTGAAAAACCTAACCTAGCATTTGCTTTTCGTTTGGACTAATAAAACACAGGATCAAATTAAATCAAATTCAAAAACACAATCAAACCTAACCTAGCATTTGCTTATAGAGAGAATAAAATATAGGATCCAATTAAATCCAATTCAAAACACACAAACAATCAAAAAACAATTAAAAACGACAAAATAATCAAAAACGAGTTTTAACCGCTTTGGTATTTTTTTTCCTGGTTAGTAAATATCACGAAAATTACTATTAAACTTGTGTGAAAATCGCCGAAAAATAGAGCATGTTCTATATACTTTGTCTGAAATTCTTGCAACAAACTTGCATAGCACCAAGGTGCCTCTAGAAAGACAGAAAGGCTTAATTAAATAACGTCAAAATAGGTAATACCAACGGCAGAATAGGTAATACCAAAGATAGAATTAATTATTATTACCAATAGAATATCAACGACAATTTCAATGACGTAAATCTGGACAAGGCTCTAATCTGCGCGAGTGACTAACATGGGTGAAATCCATTTTGTACTTAATTTATTGGGCGAAATTTAAGTTGCCAGATTGTAATTGGATATACACGGAAAAAAAAAATTATAGCTAGGAGCGCTATAACACACATACCAAGCAAATTATAATCGCTTATTATATAAATACAAGGCTTTCTCTTACAATTATGGCAGTCAGTGTAAAAATTTATATGAAATACTTTAATTGTTTAGTGAATAATAAAATATAACAAATAGTATGGCATTTATAGCTTAAATAGATTTAATTATTGTACGTGCTAATAATTTTTATAATATAATAAACTTTCTGTAAATTTATAATAGTGCCTGTAATAAATATAATCGTGTCTGTAATATATATAATCGTTTCCAATTTATTTTTAACATTATTAGTTATTGTGTCCCTTATAATCTATAGCTTAAATCACTATAATTTGCCACTGTTACCAAATATCTTATAATGTATAGCGCAGAGCCCACTAATTTCTTTCCGTGTATAAGCAACCATAATAAAAAGTCACTAGAAATTACTAAAAATGGTGGATAAAAATTACGTTCAAAATGGTGGATATGCTATGATGTGACAGTGACAGCATTAAGAGTGTGAGTAAGAAAACATAGTTCTTGTTCTTCTTCTTCTTCTTCTTCTTCTTCGTCTTCTTCTTATTTAATTTTTGGCATCGCAATTAAGCATTTCAGCCAGTCCACTGTTCTTTACTTTTTCCACTAACTAAAAGTCATTTTTAAATAAGAAAACATAGTCCACGGTGAAGAAAAAAAATACAGCTGGGTAAAACCAGAAATTTGGATGCGCAGAAGGCCAATCTTATTTACTCTTATGTCTATGGACAATTCACGGAAATTTTTTGAGCGCCAGAAAAGGGTAAATATTATTTTTTATACAGTATTTTTTACACCTCACTTGTAATCTTGTTTTACGTGAACTCATAATCTTATTGCTTATGCACGTTTTGATTGAATCACAGTCGACTTTTAATCGGAATGTGTCACCAACAGTTAATGTTGAACAATATAAAGAAATCACCGCGTCTGTTGCCATACAAATATGAACAAAACGCAAAAAAATCGTTCCACGACAGTGTACCTATTAGATGTCTAGGTAGCGTTAGTGAAAGAAATTAGTATATTATGCACCTAGTATGCGAACTGTCTTTAGTGTTCGAGGCTGAAATTTTTTGCTGAGACGGAGTCGAGGCAAAAAATAAAAAATACAAAAAAAAATCAGTGGAGATAACTTAAGTCAGTTCGCATACGTGGTGCATATACTAATTTTTCTACTCCCTAAAGCTAGTAACTCCAAATATCAGTTAAAAATAATTTTGACATAGCTGTCATTTGACAAAAAAATTTAAAAAAGTTAGTAGTTGTCTCAAAAAAAATTTTTATTGACCGTCGTCAATAAACAATGCTTAACAGCGGTCAATAATAAATGAGTTCACTGATTTCATTGGTTGCCAAGGTAAACAAGCCTTGACAACGGTACATAATATGTAAGCTAGCACTTAATTAGGTAGTGGAAAAAGTTATTTTTGTATTAAGAGCGAAAAATGACTGATTTCTGCCTGAGCGTGGAACTTGCTGATCGAGGCGTTCAGCCGAGATCAGCAATCACGCGAAAACAGAAATCACGTTTTGCGCTCGTAATACAAACAACATTTTTTCTTCGATCTAAAATATATAAATAAATAAATAAATTTCAAGCAGTAAATTTATAACCTTACAAGATCGCAGCACTTCAGTTTTCTGCAAATCTGGTGGTTTTGAACTAAAATCCTCATCACTGTCACTCTCCAAAATTCCTTTATAACAACAAATATTTAGCACTCAAGTATTTAGCACACGAAATTAAGATTTGATTAAAAAAAAAATAAAAAAAATATATATATATATACTTGACACATGACTTGACAGTTGTTTTATAATTGACGTGCCGGTTGCCTACACTATAGCGCGCAAAATTCAATTTTGCGCTTCCTGTCATGGCAACGAGCAGAAAAGTAAAATTCTAAGAAATAGGTTATTTTGCGATCTAAAAACTTCATTTTTTTTTTGTTGAAATGTTAACTTTTTGTATGAAAAATAATTTTTTTTCACTACTACTTTTTATTTATTAAATTAAATTAATTATAATTATTACCAATAATTATAATCAATAATTAGCTAAATATTATAAAAAAAAATAAATAAAAAAAACTCAATTTTTTAACGTCAGTTTAAAGTATTTATTTGAGCAAAATGTCATTGATCAAGGCTACTTGATTTTTATGAAAATTTCAAGAAATATCATTTATGTTAATAATTTATTTTATTATTTGAATACAAATATAAACTGCGGTAGAGAGGACTATTATAGCCTCGCACTCTTAAATCCCTCCCTGCTACGCAGCTCGGGATTTAATAAGCTCGGCTATAAAAATGTCTTCTCTACCTTCGTATATAGTCTTCTCTACCTTCGTATTATACGAATCGTATATAATTACTGTTATGAGCAAACTTGTAATTCTCTATAAGTTTTACGTATTATAAATTTTCATAGGTACTTTGGTACGGTTACAGAGGGCGCAACTCGATTTTCAGCACCCACTGTAACCGTAACAACATACTTATGAAAATGCATAATGTAAAAAACTTATAGAGAATTTCAAGAGATACAAGTTCGCTCATAACCACTTTCATCGTCCGATGAATAATTTGGCTGAAAAATCGGAAACACCAATTTCACCCCCAACATGGCCCTTTTTGAATATTAATAACTCCATTGTTATTAATATATTACAAAAAATATCCAAACAAAAATTGTTGGAAATTTTTTCCTTAACAAAATTGGTTATATGCATTTTTATCGTAAGGTTATTTAGCGAGATAACCGCACTCATCCCTAAAATTCAAGATAGCGGACACCCCTTACGCAAATCACCCGGTGAAAAACTAACAGGAGTGTTCTGTTACTATCCACTACTACCCTTGGAAATATCAGCCCGTGCACATTTATTGCAATTTAACATAGGAATTTCTCGTTATTTGACTGAAGTAAATCAAAACCTTGAAACTTTATCGCGAAAAACTAAGTGCGGTGGAACCGTGCCATTTTCAGTTTATTTTCTAAAGAAATCAGAAATTGATCTTTATATGAATTCATGGGGCCGGTGAACTTACCGGACACACGAATTCTCAATTTTTTTTTAAACCAAAAAAAGTACTTATGTACCTTAAATAGTATTTTTGCAAAAAAAAATTGCGGATTACTCACAAATTAGCGAGAAATTAATTTAAAAAAGTACGAATTTTATGCATTTTTAAGTACATTTCTCTTCTTCTTCTGCTTCTCTACTTCAATTTAGTACCCTGCTAAGATGATAAATAAACAGCGTTGTCAGATTGTGCATATATTGAAAACGTTTTTTTGTGAGGTTAATATTAAAATGTACAAAAAGCAATCAAAAACTATAATTTTATTATAAAAAAAACACAAACGTAAACCAACGCCTTCCATTAAACAAAAAAAACAACAAACCAGCAAATACCAAACCAAACCAAACCATTGTTAACGTTAACCAACGCGTCCTATTAAAAAAAAAACCAAACCAGCAAACTACCAAACCAAACCATTTTTAACGTAAACCAACGCACCCATTAAAAAAAACACTAACCAGAAATTCGTGAGTATTTTAATAATTATTTTATTATATTTATTAATTTTCAGAGAATAGTAATAAGCAACCAGTTATATATCTCAATATATATATATATATATATATATATATATATATATATATATATATATATATATATATATATCAATGTATAAATACTTGCCTACGCTTTGAGAGCCACTGAAATCAGTGCTGCTACTACAAACCTCGCTTTCGGCCGTATGATCTTCGGCCGTAATACCCACACCGCTAATATCTAATACTTACATCTGACAACGCTGCATTTTTTTACAAACATACACGAAGTTAGAAACATACATGCACGAAGTTAGAAACATGTAATCTGTCATCATTCTTTGTAAAATAAACAGTTATTTTTAAATATAAATTTGTTCTAGATAAAAAACAACATTTTCCGCATTCAGAATTATTTATAATTGTTAGTTTTAGCATTACAGTGAAAAATTAGTACAAAATTGGCGTTATTTTTTGTGTCCGGTAAGTTCACCGAAACCGAATTCATTACCCGGTAACGACTACCGGTGCCATTTGTGTACTTTCTTAATTAAGTCTAATCAACAGTTACATTAACCAGTCATAAAAATGATTAGAAACACGAGTAGGACGTAGATAAAAAATTAACTAATTTATTTATTTTTTGAAATTATGTTTTAGATAAAATAAACAACACAGGGCTGCAAAATTAAGGTTATCAAAAGTTGTTTGATTTCAAAAATCCTTGTTTATCCATCATGGATTATTTGTTTCCTATTAATGAGTTTTAGTGATTTCGATGATTTTAAATATAAACTATATTCTATTTTATTCAACGAACTAATAACTCTTCTCTCTAGAATAGGCATTTCATTTGTAAAAACTTACAAAAACGTAGCCAACATATACATTTGTCTGTCTTACTCGCACAGCTTTGTTCTAACAGAGACAGCAATAACAGTTACTGGTAATTGTTATTGTTCAGGCCTGAATATACCTACTATTTGTTTACAAACAAACCTAGATGTTGGCGATATATTAACGGTATGCGTATTCTAGAGAGAAGAGTTGTTAGTTCGTTGATTTTATTGCTTTATGATTTTTTTGCAAACTTGATTAAAAAAAAATTAAAAAACTCTAAATTTAAGCTTAATTTTCATTGGTGTACTGATAAAACAGTTTATTTGTTTCAACAAAATATTTAGTTGGATATGCCCAATTGAACTATTTGGTTGTGACAAATAAATTTTATTTCTATCAAATAAACTATTTTGTTCCCATTATTAAATCATTTTGAAATTAAAATATTTGTTTACATGAACTAAATATTTATTTGACTCAAATAAAATTTGTTACAACCAAATAATTTAATTGGCCATATCCAAATAAATCCTTTTTATCAGTGTGGAAAAAAACGGACTGTATTTTTGAAATCAACAGACTCAAAACTTTTGGGTCAAAAGTACTAAAACTCATTATTGAGTCACTTACAACTTATAACCAGCTAAACAGTTGCAAACACCTTGTCAAAACATCGGCACTAGGCACTAATTTGAAACCTAATAAAAAGTAAAGTTGTGTGATCACTTGAATAGGCAACCATTAATACATCTGCATAATTTATTAAAGTTTGAAAGTCTGTATCTCCAAAACGTTATATTCTAGAAAAAAAACTGTATATAGCATTTTTTTGTACGGCTTAAAACCAGCTTTCATTTAAAATATAATTTTTTGAAGTGAGATATACTAAAAAATATCTCGAAAACAATACATTTTATGAAAAAATAGTTTGTAACATTTTTTGACCAATTTAAAATTATCTTTCATATAAGTGCTACATTAATAAAATACAATAATAATTGCCTTAATTATAACCTAAACCTAAAAATAGGAGCTTTACCCCATTCTTCCCCCCTTACCCTCAATCGTTTACTCCCAAAATCTAATCAGAAGAGCTGATATACGATATGAAATACGACAAGAAAGAATATGCAAAAAACCTCTTGTAAAAAACATCTATTTTAACCAGTACAAATGTGCTAGTTTAGCGGTTTTTGGAAAAAATCTTGACGCGATTTTCGGAATCAGCATACCAAAAACCATAAGAATCAATTTTTAGATTTCAAACATTTTTTTTTATCGCAGGCCAGTGTAATTTTTTTAAAAATAATCAAGTTATTTTTGCGGATTGAATTTCCTGTATTTTGGTGAGTACTTGTGTGAAAACTGATTATTGCTTGACTATAACAGGTTCTGATAAAATTAACAAACAGATAATTGTGGTTTGTTCCCTATTTGTCAAACGTTTAATTTACAAATTTCAATCTAAAATATTCAGGACCGTAACCAGAAAAAAATCTAAAATGTTTTTTTTTTATTTTTTTTTCATGTTTTAAGTGCACTTTGCAATAACAGCGTTGACATGACAGTCCAATTAGTACAAAATAGTGTCTAATAACTTTAAAAATTAGTTTTTTATAATTCTAATTTTTGCGAGCACTAGGTAAAAATAATTTGGTCCTACCACTACTGAGAAGTAAGGGAACGTTCAAGTATTACGTAACACAAATTGTACCAAAATTCATACACTTCATACCCCGGTTCTCGCGTTATTTTAGATTATAGAGATTTCATATTTTGGCTACCCCCCCTAACACACCCCCTATTAGGGGGGGTAGCCAAAATATGAAATCTATACAGCCTTGAATAACGCGAGAACCGAGGTATGAAGTGTATGAATTTTGGTACAATTTGCGTTACGTAATACTTGAACGTTCCCTAAAGAGAAAAACTCCTCTTAGTGTAAAAAAATAAATTGTTAATAACACTAGGCAAGAAATCGCAACTTTTTTTTTGCCCCGATCGGAAAGTAAATTTTTCTTACTAATTTGGGTGCGTCGAATCCGAATCTGACCTTAGAAAAATTCCAGCACCTAAAATTTTTGAGATATAAGTTCAGGTAATAATGACGTTTTTTTTTTCAAAATATTTAAAAAAAAGAGTAGAATTTTGAAAATTTTAGTGTATATTAAAAAAAATACGAGGAATTTAAAAATCTATAAGAACCTATTGTCAGAGTAAGTACGCGAAAAAAAATAAAAAGGTTAAAATAAAAGTGCAGAGTTTACTTAATTGCTCATTTGTGGCAAAACTATCAAATTTTTTTAAAAACTTTATAGAACTTAATTTGTAGATTATAAAATTCTCCTCAAAAATATTTATACAAATATTTTTTTATTTTGCTTAGTTTGTTCCTAAAAAGTAAATAAATGAAAAAGATATAAAATTAAAGTACACAGTGTAAACATTTTTCCCGAGCCCAAAAAATATATTTTTATTATCAATTTAAAGGCGCAGAATCCAAAT
Organism: Brachypterus glaber; assembly: GCA_958510825.1. Taxonomy (NCBI): domain Eukaryota; kingdom Metazoa; phylum Arthropoda; class Insecta; order Coleoptera; family Kateretidae; genus Brachypterus; species Brachypterus glaber. The sequence goes on along the minus strand of OY294045.1, from coordinate 78,270,087 downwards.
TTGACCTTAAAAAAAAATCAGCACGTCTTATTTTTTAAATTTTAGTACATGCAATTATGCCAATTTAAAAATAATTTATAAAACAAAATATTGTGTATTTTTTTTGTTTTTTTTTAATGGTTCTACATCATAAAAATGTTACTTCATTACATAAGAACCATAATACGTAACATTTTTTTAGTTTATTTTTGACCCCCTAGTAATGATTTTTGACTATTTTTAGCATGAGTACGTGGCGATAAGCTTGTCCCCTTATGCACCCTTCTTCTTACCCTCCACCCCTACTTAGTTTTGTCACATTATCCATTTTTTTTAATTTTTTTTTTCATAATATCCCTATTTATTCTACCTATGAATTTTAAGTTTCTATGTTTTAAGTTGGGTATTTTTTAACTAATATTGAGTCGCAGAATCCAAATTTGTCCTTGGAATATTTTTGTCTCCCATGATTTTAGAACAAAAGAGGGATAAAATAATAATTTTTTAACATTTTTATCTTATTTTTCTCAGAAAACTTAGGTAATAGAAATATTCTGATGCCAGATTCGGTTTCAGCGACCCAAAATTAGTTAAAAAACATATGACTCCAATCGGGGCAAGAAACCGTGTTACCTAGTGTAATTTTATAATTAATTTGTATAATATACTATTAAATATATTTATATAGCGTGCCAATTACTTTATTAAACAATTTTCAGGTCACTTATTAATTTATTATTGTTCAATAACACTGGAACATTTAACTGTTTTTATTTAAATTATTTAATTTAAGTACAAGTATCTGTGTAGGAGGCTTTGGTGCTTTCTATTTATTTCAATGATTTATTGATTTTATTTCTTAAACAAGCCGTGAAAATATGTAATGCTACGCATTCAATTATATACTATTCACAGTAAATGGTATATTGCATGCAATATACCAAACCCAAATAAAATTCAAAAAAAAAATCAAAAACAAATTTTTTCAACAATTTTTATATTTTCTTTTTGCGAAAATCGAAAAAAATTTGAAATTTTTTTTTCAAGAAAAAAAAACCAAAAAAATAAAACAAAAAATATATTTTTTGGTCCTGCAAAAAATAGTGTATATACAGGACTAAACGTGGCAGTTTTAGTCCCTTGCATTTCTGTTTCCCTCACTCGCTACGGCTCGCTCAGGAAACACTCAAGCAGCGGGACTTAAACAGTCAGTTTAGTATATAACTATTTTTTTTAAAAGGAAAAATTTTTGAAAAAAATAAAATTCAAAAAATTTTTCAACAATTTTGTTTTATTTTCTTTTTAGGAAAATCCAAATACGATTTTTTTTTTGAAAATAATAGTTTTTTATTTTTTTAACAGTTTAATCCGCCATAACTTTTTTTGTTTTTGGGGTTATTAATTTCAAAAAATAGGGATCTTCCCCAACATAGAACTTGATTTATCCTGAGAATGAAAAAGTCGATCAGATAATTCGTTCTTGAGTTAACGTGATAACAAAAAACTTGACATCAGACGGACAGAGAGACGGACGGAAGAAGGCAGATATTTTAAAAGTTTCTTATTTTTTCATGAAAAACAATTTTATCCAAGAATTGTTTGTCTAAAACATTTTTTGGCGATTTTGGGAAATTCGAAACCGTATAATACTATTCTAGTGCTACACGCTGCGTATAGTATACACGGAAAGAAATTAGTGGGCTCTGCGCTATACATTATAAGATATTTGGTAACAGTGGAAAATTATAGTGATTTAAGCTATAGATTATAAGGGACACAATAACTAATAATGTTAAAAATAAATTGGAAACGATTATATATATTACAGACACGATTATATTTATTACAGGCACTATTATAAATTTACAGAAATTTTATTATATTATAAAAATTATTAGCACGGACAATAATTAAATCTATTTAAGCTATAAATGCCATACTATTTGTTATATTTTATTATTCACTAAACAATTAAAGTATTTCATATAAATTTTTACACTGACTGCCATAATTGTAAGAGAAAGCCTTGTATTTATATAATAAGCGATTATAATTTGCTTGGTATGTGTGTTATAGCGCTCCTAGCTATAATTTTTTTTTCCGTGTAATACTACAATGTTCCACACTTAATTTTTGAATAACAAGGCCAATTTGGTAAAAAAAATAACAAAAGTGTAAAATGAAAATCATAATATCAATTATATTTTTTAATTGATGTATATTTAAAGTTATTCGTAAGGCGCATCAATGTTATGCTAGTTTTAATTAGCTCTCAATCATGGTCGGATTACAACAAGAGTGCCTTTTTATGTATTTTTCCTGAGGAATTATATTTTTATAATAAACCCACAAAAAAGTTAAGCAGTAAAAAGTTTGGGGCCGGATGCCTCTGGTTAAAGTAACTCTATGCAAATGCCATTGGCTGATAGGCCTCATTGTTATAACACAAGGTTATTAAATAAAAATAAAATTTTTGGGACCCCTTTGAAGGGGCGTAGCTCCATAAGAGTTGGTTTTGAATATACTTTTATAGGACCTTTTTTTCATATTCAAGTAGATCACCTTTATTTCATATTTTTAGAATCATAGCTATTTTGAAATCATCCTGTATATTTTGCACAAAAAAAAATTGGCGTGTACACAGTCAAATGGTCCAAAAAGTCAAATAAATAAATATGGATATTGGTTCTTGGGTAAGTCGGGTTGTGCAAAAAACTTCTATTTAAATACACGGAAAGAAATTAGTGGGCTCTGCGCTATACATTATAAGATATTTGGTAACAGTGGCAAATTATAGTGATTTAAGCTATAGATTATAAGGGACACAATAACTAATAATGTTAAAAATAAATTGGAAACGATTATATATATTACAGACACGATTATATTTATTACAGGCACTATTATAAATTTACAGAAATTTTATTATATTATAAAAATTATTAGCACGGACAATAATTAAATCTATTTAAGCTATAAATGCCATACTATTTGTTATATTTTATTATTCACTAAACAATTAAAGTATTTCATATAAATTTTTACACTGACTGCCATAATTGTAAGAGAAAGCCTTGTATTTATATAATAAGCGATTATAATTTGCTTGGTATGTGTGTTATAGCGCTCCTAGCTATAATTTTTTTTCCGTGTATTTTACTACGTAAATGTATGATTTAATAAATTGAATTGAATTGAAATGTTTGTACGTTTCGAATTACATTTAATTCATTTTCAACGTGCCCCTTAAATGTAATTCAAAAAGTCCAAAAATTTAAATAGAAGTTTTTTGCACAACCCGACTTACCCAAGAACCAATATCCACAGTTACCAATACGGAAAAAAAGCAGACATCAAATAAATAAATATTCCTCGCAGAGATTTTTTTAGCAAAATTTAGATGTAAATAATATAGCTACACAGATATATATATATATATATATATATATATATATATATATATATATATATATATATATATATATATAAGAGGGTGGTATGATAATTGATGAGCCTACCAATGAAAGCATTGTTTTTTATTATTTTTATTGTTTTATTTTTCAACATAGTCCCCTTTTAGGGCGATACACTTTTCCCAGCGGGTCTCCAACTTCTTCAAGCCCTCAGAAAAATATGATTTCGGGAACTCTGCAAAATACTCATCTGTGGCCGATATGATCTCCTCATTCGACGTGAAGCGTTTGCCCCCGAGCCAAGTCTTCATGTTTGGGAACAAAAATAAGTCGGACGGGGCCAGGTCTGGAGAATATGGAGGAGGCGGCAGTACCTCGTAGCCCAATTCAACCAATTAGGCCGTGGCGATTCGGGATGAATGGGCCGGAGCGTTGTCTTGGTGAAAGATAGTTTTTCTGAGAGCCAAACGGGGTCGTTTTTTCTTCAACTCTTCGTCGAATCGGATCAATAAATCACTGTAATACTGCCCCGTGATCGTTCTTCCCTTGGCCAAATAGTCGATGTGGATCACACCTTGGGAATCCCAAAAAACGGTCGCCATGACCTTCCCGGCCGATGGGACCGTTTTTGCCTTCTTCGGAGCACTTTCGCCGGGTAAAGTCCACTGCTTCGACTGCTGCTTGGTCTCTGGTGTGTAGTGGTATAACCATATTTCGTCCACGGTTACGTAACGCATGAAGAAGTCCCTTTGATTGCGCTTCAACAGGACCAAACACTCCTTGGAAGTGGTCACACGAATCCGCTTGTTGTCCAGCATGCCCAAATGTTCGTGCACGATATTTTGCACACGTTCCAATGACAAGACACATGTCTCAGCTATCTCCCTCAACATCAATCTGCGGTCGTTCAGCAACATGTCATGCACTTTGTTGATGGTTTCCTCCGTGGTGACCTCATTTGGGCGTCCTGGACGGGCCTCATCAAACACGGATGTTTGGCCATTTTTAAACTCGTTATAATACCGCTTAATTGTGGCAATTGAAGGTGAGGTATCACCATACCCGGTATCCAAATTGTTTTTTATTTCCTCACGCGACTTCCCTTTCAAAAACAGAAAGCGAATCACCGACCGATATTGTTCTTTTTCCATTTTACAAAAAAAAAACAAAACTTGTCCACTTCAAACAGCTGTCACACACAAATTATTTGACGGAACTGGCTGATATTATAAACGTTGTCTTTTCAAAGATGGCCGATGTAAACAACAACAAGATTACGATGCAGTGTTGCCAGATGGCTTTAAGGCTCATCAATTATCATACCACCCTCGTATACCGTGCGATTATAAAGTGCCGAACACTTTTTAATGCAAAACTGGCATTAGCGATGAGTAAAATGCAAGAAAGCTGTGTGCGTTTTACTGGCCACTGAGCTGTTGTACATAGCAATCACATGGGCTTGTCGTGCACAACTCTTAACAGAGGCGTGGCTTCAAACGAAGAGTATTTTTTTTTTTTCAAACTGTACGGCACTTTATAATCGCACTGTATATTAAAATTTTATTATTTTATTTTCTAGGTTAACAACGAGGTTTATGAAGAATAGTATATTGTACACCTAGGGCCTAGGTCAGAAAATATAGGTTTTCTGAGCCGAAAGAAGATATAGTCGGGCGAGGCTGGTCGAGACCGACCACTTTTTGAGACCCGGAAAACCTTTATTTTCTGACCTAGGTTTTATTCTACACACTTTTTTTTTAAATATTGCATCTAACGAAAAAATGTTTTAGCATAAAACTATGCAAACTAGATATATTATTTTTAAATAATATTTTTACTCTTAACCTGTTCAAATAACTTTCCCTAACTAATTCCGCTCATCCGGCAGTCCAACAAATTCGACAGCAAAAGTTTAACTTTTCCTCCTCGTAAAACCTTTTCCTATGACACATTGTTGAATTAGATAAATCCACTTTTTATGAAATTTATTAAAATTGATATCTTTCTCCGTGTAGTCAAGGAAGCACATATGTTCATAAAAGCAGTTAAGGTAGTTATAACATACAATTATGCAACTTAATTTTAATCGACACGTGCGTTGCGGTGCAATTAAAGATTTTGCATTTATGTCTGCATTTGTAATTTAATTAGAAATTAAATTACTGTTTGTAAATGGTATTGACAAATCAGTCATGTTTACACTGTTAAATTTTAAGTTTTAGGTCATTATTAAATTTAATAATATATAATTTATTAAGTACTGATATACTGATTTTTTTTTAAGTTGCAACTTAAAAAAAAATCTGTGCCCCTATGGGCTAGAATATTCTTCCTGCGGCCAAAATTCTGTAAGTTAGTAGATAGGGGTTTTCGAGGTCGCTAAAACTGAATCCAATATTAAAAATTCAAAATTCAAAATGGCGGATCCAATATGGCGGACGAAAATTTTAAAATTTAACGGATTTTGATAAAAATTGGTATCTATGGGTTTTTAGGGCCGCTGAATTCGATCCATCATTAAAAATTAAAAATTTCAAAATTGCGGATCCAATATGGCGGAAAAATCTAAATTTTATAAAAATTGGTGTCTAGGGGTTTTTGGTGCCGCTTGGTTTTGGTTAGTACCTCAAAAACCCCAATATGCTAATTTTCAAGAAAACTATCCCCCGCCCTCAGGGGGTGGATTTAGAAAAATGTTATTCCAAGATTAAGTTATAGTAATCTCAAAACTGGGGTTTTAGACTTTTCTCATCAGCAGAGCCAGGTTCCTGGCGTTCATGCCAAGTTTGAGATTTCCAGCTGCTTGGAAAGCATGAAAAAACTTCTGGAAGGACAGACAAACAGAGAGACAGAAACCTCATGGATTTTATTATATTGATTATTTTTTAACGTTTTTATTAACCAATCATTTAAAAATATTTCTGGCCACGTGTTTATTTCTGTCCAATTATAGCTAGATTGGGAATTATCTACTATAGAAAATTCTAGTGAGAATCTCTGTAGTATTGTGTTTTTCAGTATTTCTCTTTTACAACAAGATTTCATACCTAAAACTAATTAATAATTAAATATGAATATATTACTATTTATAATTATTGTTATTAATTTATTATTTACCCAAAAAACACCCCAAAATATTCTTTTTATAAAATGTAATGACAATTTTTATAGAAGCGCTTATGTGCAGCTCTTTATGCCGCGTTTTGATAAACTACGCATGCGCTGACCGTTTTTCAATATATTATTTTAAATAAAAAACATTTTTTTACAAAAAAAAAACACCAAACAGACCAAACCAACAACAAACAACAAAAACCCAAAACAAACTCCGGCACGAAGAGCTTCAATTAGGCGCTTGTAAAATAATGGGGGGGTGTGGTTTGTTTTTTTGTTGTTTGGTGTTTTTTTTTAATGCGGAGCGTTGGTTTACGTTAACTTTGATTTTGCGCTTGTTTTTACTTTAATTTTTTTAAGTTTCGTACATTCTCAGGAGAATGTCGACATTCCCCAATGGGGAATCCCCATATTTAGGTCTTTCACAGTAACATGTATGTATATATGTTTTGATTGTATTTATTATAACGTAATAATGTTTTAGAATAATAGTAAAAATTGTATTCTATACCTAAAAGTTGAACAAACAACGTTTTGTATTACTATTTTTAGATTTTTCCAACAGTGCAATTGGTTAACTTAACAAGCAGTTGGAAAGGAAAAACCACCATATTATTAGCAATATTTGTTTTACACCCTGCTAAAAACACTATGCGCTGAATCTCAAAAACTGTGTCTGATGGAAAAATCTGAAAGCAAAGGAATCAGATCTAAATTAGCTAAAAACAGCTTATTATCTTCTCTGAAACTTTCAAACAAAACTTTTTCTGTGCCCCTGTATAATTTTTGAAATTGGTATGTATAGGTATAAGTATTTTGCCACATTTTTACTATTTACAATGTCACACTGTCAGTGTATCCGCACTTTAAGTACTTAATTTAGTTTTTATATTTTACTAAAAAGTAAATTTTACCAATAAAGTAAATTTAACAGAAAATGTAATTTTTCACTAAAATAGTTGTTAGGCTGAACCTACACGCCAGGTCAAGCAAGTATTACTAGAAAATTTTGAATAAAGAATACTGCCCTCCTAAAGAGGAACGCGGCATGTACACCTGACACATACGGTTTTCGAGCTTAATATTATTTTACTACGGAGAATAACGGTAAGTACCAATCCTAAGGAAATCTGCGGTAAGTACATCGAAGAGTTACCTGCCGCGTTCTTTCTATGTAAAAGTTTGGCATGGATTTTAATTTTTTTAATAAACTAAATAATATCTAAACTAACTATATGCTTTCTTGTATTTAAAAAATCTGTTAATGTCTGGTATCTATATTTCAAATAAAATTTAAGTGAACTTATAATTCTTTTGTGCATGCAAGTGAATTTTTGAAATAAATTATAACATCACATATTTTTTATGATTTTCTGGAACAATATAAATTTTTGATACCTTATAATATAACAAGCCGTAAATATATGCAGTCCTACGCATTCCATTATATACTATTCACAGTAAATGGTATATTTCATTTTCCCAAATACTTAAAAAAAATAATTTCAAAAAAAAAAAATAAAAAAAATATTTTTTTAAAAAGATCTTTTTTTCAAAAACGAATTTTTCTTATTTTTTTATTTTTTTTTAAATTTTTCAATTTTTTAATTTTTTTTTTTATTTTTTTTTTCGTTTTTGATTTTAATAAACCTAGGCATATAAAGGAAAGTATAATTTTGTTGACAGCAGTTTTTATATTATATTATTATTTAATTATATTTAAACAGATATATCTACTAGTAGATACTATAGTAGTACCTATACTATTAAACAATAGTAGTAACAATAGTATTAAACAGTAGTATAGTATAATATAATAGTATAATATTAAACAATATACTTTTTTTATTTCTTTTTTTTTATTTGTTGATTGATCAATATTTTATAAAAATATTAATTTTGTTTCTTATAAGAAATGTATATTTCTTTAGAAATAATAAATGTATCTATCTATCTATTAATTTTATCCGACTGCCACTAAAACACTCATAATTTTGCTTTATTTTGTATTTGCTTTATCCTGCTTCTCTTTTCAAAACTAAATTTCACATATAAAGAACGCGGCAAGTCCTCACGGGCCACTGCAAGCTAAGGAAGCACCTGGCAACAATGCGGATTCTAGAGAGTCCGCTATGCCCAGAGTGCGGAGAGGATGAAACATCCTCTCATTACTTAGCCGAGTGTGTCAGATACGACAGGATCAGGTTGCAAGTCTTTGAAACTCAAAGACTGGACCAAGAGGAACTAAGAGATCTCACCTTGGCCAATATCCTGACCTTTATTGAAAGGAAGGGCAGGTTCAAGGAGAACTCAAATTAGTAAATGGCTGGGATTTCCTGGGGTGACAAAAAGGACCAGAAATGGCCTAGTTGTCTGGCTTTGGCCAACCCAAAAATTTACTACTACTACTACTACGCGGCAAGTAACATCTTCGATGTACTTACCGCAAATTTCCTTAGGATTGGTACTTACCGTTATTCTCCGTAGTAAAATAATGCTAAGCGTTTCTCTTTAGGAGGGCAGAATAACCCTTTAGACCATTAAATTATCTAACTGCTGCTATATAATTTATTTACAATTAAAATTAAATTTGTTTTCTGATTAGGTAGGTACAACGAATTCCTATATGATTATAAACCAATAAGAAGAGTTTTAATTGAAAGTGCAACAATTATTCATGTAACGTTACTGGCTCGATTGAAAATTAATGGAAAGCAAATGAACTAAATATATTTTCTACAGGGTTAATTTTTTAAATGGTACCTAGGTAACTTTTAAATTCTGAAGATATGAACTAGATTTTGGAAAAGGCATATTGCATGTAATATTATTGCATAGGATAAACTATAGTTATAAGATATACACGGTGTATTTAAAATAGGGTCCAAAATTTTAAAAGGGTGATTCTACATCATAAAATATGAAGAAAAGTTCCTATAAACATGTTTAAAAATGCGTCGTAAGGAAGCTAAGCGCCTTTTTGAAAGTGGCTAAAAAAGTCGGTTTTTATTTAATAACCCTTTGAAATCTAGCAACGAGGTTTTGCACGTGAAATAATCTTAATAAGGCCCATATTCTTATGTTATTTTCATGTACTTAATTTAATCAAGGGTGTGCGAAACGGGGGGGCCTTATCAGTTTTTTCTCACAAACAAACTTTTTTCTGTGTAACTTTTTTGTGATTCTAGTTTTGTAAAATGATTCCTTAGATCAAAATACGTAAAAAAGGTACTCTTGTTGTAATACCTACAGAATTAACCGTTTTCGAGAAAAATTATTTTGAAGGTGAAAAATCAAGGTTTGAGCATATTCTACACCAAGTATAGTAATACCTAAAACTGCCTAATTTAGCGCAAGGCGCTTTTATACGCTGCTTCCAAGATGCACATGAGCAGCGTTGCCGTAAGCATTCAAATTCCCTAAAATGTAAAAATAAAATATTTCAAACAGAAAATTCGCAAAAAGTAAGGTTAATTGTCAAATGATTTGAAATTTAAAATATAATAATAGTATATTAAAAAGTCCAAACGTGCTATGAAACGAGTGCTTTATACAATTTTTTCTATTTTGCTCTAGAAGAAATGATATATTTTATAGTCATCTCTTTTTTACTGCAATTAACCAAGCCACAATTTTAACATGGTAAAAATAACCTAAACACAAAATATTATAGAAAATTCAACTTTAAAGCGACATTGACATTTGCACGGAAAACGTCAAGCGATAGGCCAGATCTGTTGCCAACCCAAAAGAACAAAAAGTACAGACCTCTTATGGGCCTATAAGAACACGCAAAATGCTTGTGATTATGAGCTTGTAAAAGTCGCAAAATAGAAAAATTTATATCTAAAGATAGTTGCAGTATAACAGATCCTTTAATTTGAAAGTCAGATCTCTGCAACATTTAAAAGAGTGACCCTGTATAGCAAGAGGATTTGCTAAAACGAAATTACCATCGGTCTCTCTGATATCGATTTTCCGCAATCCTGCAAATTATTGTTTAATCAAGGTTATAGACGGAACTAAAATGAGATCTTTAGTACTTAATCCTGATAACTAAAAATAAACCTATTATAATATTTGTGTATTTAATGAGGTAAATTCAATACGCCCAAGTAAAAAAGCTGTAACTCAAATATTGTCATTTTTCACGACAGCTAAATTTCTAATAGTAGTTTTCGTAAAGAGTAAGCGATTTTAGTCCTTAGTGCACGAGAATGATGTTTTTTTGACGACGCGAAGCAAAGTCAAAAAATCATTCAAGTGCACTAAGGACTTGTCGCAAACATTTTTCGTTCGATCTACAGTCTAGACTCTTAAAATTGTATATTTTAAAGAATTACCTGTGTTAATTTTGACATTTCAAAATTTTATAAACGTCAAATGACTTTTGTCAAAATCAATGCTATGTGTAATCGTTTAGATAAATGAGTGTGCATAGTTGTCATTTCATTCAAATATGCACTAAGTACTTGTGCGATAGAAAAATATCCTAACGAGGATATATAGTGAACATGCATTTTTCTTTATTTCGTGTACACTAGGTCGTACGAAAAATATTTTTTTTTGTTATTCAAGGGTGGGGGAATGATTGAAGTGGAAAAGGAAGCCATGTGATACATCATTTGAAAGCTTAAAAATTTCTCTATTTAACTGTGTAAGTAAGCATTTATTGTTTATTTATTGTTTGTTTCTGATAATATTAAAGTTTAAATATCTTCCTTTAGTATTTTTAGGTAAACTTTTGGTTAAAATGGCATGTGAAAAAATCTGAGTAGTACCACCATGTGTGTCTTTTTTCAAGGCGTTTACCTATGAGTATTACTCAAAATGGGTCTTGTAACTTGAGTTACAACCTTGTTGCATGGGAGTGTCGAATTATGTTATATCGTGTTTTAAATAAAAAATAAATAGGTACATTTAAATTTATTAATTTTAATCTAAAATAAAAACAAGTTTTATTTATTTCAGTGATGATTTCCAATTCTACGTATAATTTCAAATTACAGTTACTAAAATAACTTTAAATAAAAAATATATAAAAACGGTATAATTTTGCGACTAGTTTTTTTCTCAGGTATAATAATATAGTCATTAAAACATTACGTCTGCCTAGAATTTTATTTATTTCATAAAACTTTTCATAAATAACACAGGGCAACAAAATTAAACTTTTATTTTTGCCATGATCTGAAACTATACTTTTCTTATTTAAGGGTTTAGAATCCGTATCTGGCCTTAAAAAAATCTAGCAAATCACGTTTTTCAAATATCAGGCCAGGCAATAAGACGATTTTTTTACGAAATCTGAAACAAAAACAACAGAATCTTGAAATTTTCATGTTACAAAACATCCACGCTAATCTTGAATACAAATTAAGTTTAGTGACTTTCCAACGCAATCTAATAGTTAATCCAGCTAGTAGGAAGTCTACACATTATAAAACCATTAGAAGTAGAATCTAAGGTGCTCGGTTTCGGAAGATAATGGACTTTTTTTACTTAGAAATGACCATAGCGGACTTAATAAAACTTTATTTTATACTGTTTTAGATTATTCTATATAAATATTGGTCAGAGATTTCAAATCCGTTCACATAAATAGTCTATCAATTCTCAGTTCAGAAAAAATAGTTGCAGATGTATATTCAAAATCTTTAAAACGAAGAGTAGGATTTTGAAAATTTTAGGGTATATTAAAAAAAATACGAGGAATTCAAAATTATTATTATGCAAAGGACCTACTGTCACATTAAGTACAAGAAAAAAATAAAAACTCTAAAATTAAATTGCAGAGTTTACTTAATTACTCATTTGTGGCAAAACTATCAAATTTGTATAAAAATTTTATAGTACTTAATTTGTAGACTATAAAATTATCTACAAAAATATGCATACAAAATTTTTTTTATCTTGCTTAGTTTTTAGTACAGGCAATTATAACAATTTAAAAATAATTTATGAAAAACAATATTGCTTATTTTTTTTTTTTTCATTACTTAAGGACCGTATTACATAACATATTTCTAGTTTATTTTTGACACCCTAGCAAAATAATTTTCATTTATATTTAGACGAGAGACAGAATTATGCGGGAATAATTCAGCTGTTTTCATGAAAGTTTGTTGTCTGGAAATAATTAGACAGGGGATCGCCTTAAAGTTAAAATTATGGCGAAGGCGCCACCATGTAAAAGATACAGACAACTTATTAAAGTGGAATTATATCTATACTGATTCAAATAGCTAAAGCGAATTGACCGTTTTTTTCAGGAGTGTGCCTTGTTGCCAGATTAAATATTTATTGAATTCATTTTATATAAAAGTTTTATTCATATGATATAAAAATCTAAATTTAATTATGTTGTTAAATTTTTATAATTGAACATAACTTGGAATAACAGTATTTTAATTTTAAAAAATATATTTTTTGAAATATATTAACATTTAACCTATGAAAGGTACAGGAAGTTTGCGATTCTAAATTAGACTCGGCAACATACCCTGTGCAACGTTGCCGGGTAACTTTTGGTGACTTTTGTCAACTTTGACAAGTGTTTTGAGGTTAAAGTTTATATTTTTCGATTTATTTTAATAATTTTCCTAAGTTTTAAACGTATTTCTTTTTTGATTTTGTGTTATTTTTTTAATAACCTATTAAAAAACTAAGTTTTTCAAAACCAAAACTGATTTTTTCAAAGCAAAAACTTTGTTTTTATACATTGTTTCTCTATTTTTTGTTCTGTTTTAAACTTATATTCTGTTTTAAGCGTATTTCTGTTTTGCTTTTGTGTTATTTTTTAATAACCAAATACAAATCTGTGTTTTTGAGACAAAAACTGCTTTTTTCAAAGCAAAAAACTGTTTTTTCTGTTGTGTTTTTTGTTCTGTTTTTATATTTGTTTAAAGTTTGTTTTAAGTTTTTGAAATTTGTTGTGTTTTTACTCTTGTTGTTTGTTTTGCAATTTTTAAAATGCTAAAACATTTAAGTGTGGAGGTCAAAGAGTTAGTGGCTTCTTTAAAACGTTTTTTTTTTTGAGGAGGAACAAGACAATAATGGTCCATTTATCCCTCTAAACAATGTGAGAGAGGTAAGCAATACATTTTTGTATATAAATATTTAAATTAATTTTAAAATTAATTTTTAGCAGGTTAGTATGGCTCTTGGTATAAGCATAGGAACTGTACACAGAATTCCTGCACTTCAAAACAGTGGTGTAGCAATGGAACCACCAGTCAAAAATAAAACCATTAAGAGGCCTGCTACTGGTATTGATGGGTTTACTGAAAATGCCATCAAGAATACGATATACACTGCATAAGAAAGAAGTAAGTATGGGAGTGTTCAAGTATTACGTAACGCGCTAGAGGGGGGGGGGTGGGGGTCTCCAAAACGTTTCGCCGCGTTACAGATTCTTGTTCAAGAATTGTCAAAGAATTGATGCAGATACTTTGTCAAGATACTTGGACAAGTCTTTAGCAAGAATGTAGCAAGAAAAATTGACAAGAAATCGAAAAGCAATCTCTATCATGATCAAATCGTACTTGTTATAGTACACGGAAAGAAATTAGTGGGCTCTGCGCTATACATTATAAGATATTTGGTAACAGTGCCAAATTATAGTGATTTAAGCTATAGATTATAAGGGACACAATAACTAATAATGTTAAAAATAAATTGGAAACGATTACATATATTACAGACACGATTATATTTATTACAGGCACTATTATAAATTTACAGAAATTTTATTATATTATAAAAATTATTAGCACGGACAATAATTAAATCTATTTAAGCTATAAATGCCATACTATTTGTTATATTTTATTATTCACTAAACAATTAAAGTATTTGATATAAATTTTTACACTGACTGCCATAATTGTAAGAGAAAGCCTTGTATTTATATAATAAGCGATTATAATTTGCTTGGTATGTGTGTTATAGCGCTCCTAGCTATAATTTTTTTTTTCCGTGTAGGTCAAGATTTTTGAACAAGATTCTTGAACAAGAATCTTGTCAAATTGCTTGCTACAAACTTGACAAACAGACTTGACAAAGTATTGCTAAACGCTCTGCTTCCAGAATCTTGCTAAAGTCTTGTCCAAGTCTGGATACAGAATCTTGATTAATTCTCTTGCTCAAGAATTGTCCAAAATAAAAAATAATTTTTAAAAATTTTTTGACGCATAAAAAATCGCTGCAGGCGGAAATTCTTATTGATAATAACACTAAAATTCTAAAACACCAATGATTCTATTTTTTTATTTACAGAAGAGCATTTAACATTGTATCTCCTATATTCGAAACTGCAAGAGCTGAATTTTTTTAAGGAAGCCATGAGTCTCTCAGGCTTGTTTTATTAAATATTGGATTTAAATGGTCCAAGGATAATCCTAGGAGAGGACTTATGGAATTTCCTGACATAGCCCTTAAACGTATAAAATTTTTAAGGGATTATACAAAAATTCAAAAAAAAATTCTATTAATTTGTCTTTCTTGATGAAACATGGATTTTTCAAAATGGCACTTTAGGTCATTTGTGGCAAAATAGTGACAAAAGAAGCGTCAGAACTATGCAGGTAGATGGAAAAAGGTATGCAACTCATTTTTTATGATTTTTATTTTCCTGTAAAAATCTTAAATGTCTTATAAAAACCTGGAATTTCATTGCAGTAAATAAAAAAACAGGAATTTGCATGGCATCGAATTTGGCTTAAAAAGTAAAAAAAGGATATTTTGGGTGTTATGTAAATTTTTTCTTTTAGACCCCCTTTCCCCCGTAACATTTCGCCACGTTTAATTGGAACATTTTATATAGGGCGTTAATTTCAGCTAGACTCCCCCAGGTCGGTGAAACCATTGTTGAACAGCCCCCCAAGAGAATCTTAGTAAATCAAATAGGGGCGGATCCAGGATTTTGCTCTGGGGGAGGCAATTTCTGTCCGATTTTTCCTATCTTTCACAAAACTTGTTCTAAACAAAAAAAAATCGGTTTAGCTTGACTATTGGGGGAGGCAATTGCCCCCATTCCCCCCCCCCTGGATCTGCCCCTGATATCAAATTGATATTTGATTTTGAAACCCTTTTGTTTTTTTAGGTATATAATTCTTAATGCTGGAAATGCAGGGGGATTTATACGTGGAGCAGAACTAATATTTTCATCAAAAGACAAAAAACTGGATTGCGACGGTGAAATGAACCAGGATAATTTTTTTAATTGGTTTGAGCACCAACTAATTGCCAACCTGGAGGAGCCTTTTGTAATAGTATTGGACAATGCTTCTTATCATAATGTTTTCGTGGAAAAAAATCCAACAACTAACTGGAAAAAACCACAAATTCAGAAATGGTTGGAGAACAAAAATATTTATGTTGCTCCCCTGGTCATTGAACAGAGTATAGATAGTGAAGACGAAGAAGAATAATAAGTAATGCAGTTTTTGATAATATATCAACTTTAAATTTGGAACACCTTAATAACATAACCCAAATAGTTTTTTGGTATTAATTTGATATGTTAGGGGGCACAAAAAGCGGATTTTTTTTTTATGGAAAGGGGGTTTGTGTGCTCGTACATCATAAAATTCTTCATTCGACCATATACTTTTTTTTACATTTTTTTAGGGGATTAAAAATGTGTTGAAAATGGTAATTTTATTTAAAATTTCATTACAAATATCAAAAAAAAAATAGTTTAATGATTAATTTTAGACACAAAAACGTAAATTATACTTTTAAATAAATTAAAAAAAAAACAAGAAACCCGTATTTTTCAACAAAAAAAAAAAAAAAATGAAAATCATCACCTTCAAAAAAAAATATAAAGTTGAAAATGATATGGTCAAAAACAGAATTTAATAAGATTTAAAATGACGTATCACATGGTTCTTCTTTTTATTTAAAATTTTTTCTCCTTGTCCCCCTACCTTTATTGTGCCCCTAAACATAAAATATATACCAAAAAATTACTTGGGCTATGTTATTTAAGTATTCCAAATTTCAAGTTGATATCTTAAGTCGTTTAAAAGTTAAAGGAGGAGCAGACATGCACTGTAGATTTACAAGATATATTTTGTTTTAATGTTGAGAGTTAAACTAAAACCAGTTTTTTTTTTTGTCTTATTACCAAAATTCTTCTTTTCTACAAATTGTTAAATATGTTAATTGACATTTTAAAATGTTCAATAATAAAATTAATAAACATTTTCAAAATTTATATATTTTTATTTGTTGTGTGGCAACTGGTTGGCACTAAAATTAAAATGTATGCTGGCATAAAGGGCTGGACTGACCGAGCTGGGGCCCAGGGAAACTTTTTTCCCTGGCCCCACATCTGGAAAAAAATCTTACCCATGGCAGAAAATTTTAATAAAAAAAGGTCCTCACCTCTCATGCTGGGCCCTGGGGAAATTTCCCCCTGCATCTGGCCCTTCCAACATACATGGCTAAAAGAGTCCATAGTTTTGTCATGAAAAGTCCGTAGGTATGGTATCAATTCACATTCCGTATATGATGTGATGTTATCAGGGGGCTCTTGAGGTATTTTTTTTGGGGGGGGAGGGCAGGACAAACATTTCTCAACTAATGATTGAAAAATTTCCCAAATCTAAAATAGCTTTGCCCCTGGCAGAAATTTTTTACGACTAAAAAAAAAGATCATAAGATGCTTTTCTCTGATTTTTCCAACTGATACTACCAATTTCCCAACTGTATGTACCACACTCTATTTTTTACTACTACATTGATGAAAAAAACAGCTTAACACCTAAACAAATTTCCCAACTTTTACCCTAGCTGATAATTTTCCTATTTGGAAAGTAGATTTACACAATTGAGGTGTGGCTGGGGGGTGTTTTATCACTAAATTTATACTCAAAACGATTTTTTTCTAAATCATTAATTTAAAATGCAAAAACAATTTTAATTATCCATATTTAATTGACGTTTTTAGGTTATGTTTACACGAAATAAATCCGGCAACAGGGCACACTCCTGAAATAACGGTCAATTCGCTTTAGCTTTTTGACGGACTTTACAAGACCTTTTGGGTTTGAATTTAATGGTCAAGCGCAGTTGCCACAATGTTAAAATGTAGGAAAAAGAAACAGATTTTTCCTTCTAAATAAAAGAAAAGTGTACTCGAATAACTATACCCAAAAATTTGTTACATTTAATTAGCTTGTTTCAATAGTGGCAACGTCGCGACGCAATGGTAAAACAGGATTTGCAAAAGCAACGTTTCAAAAAGATCTATATAATTAGTAGTCTATTTTTTTTTCTTGGGCATTGGGCACATTAAAACGATTAAGTATTCTTAATTATAATTTATTTTAAAATCTAACGTTTCACTTATCACTTGAGCTTCTCCAGAGTTTATTTGTAACGGATGCCGATTTTTAATCGATTCTTTTGAAGATCGATACTAGGGTGGTAAAAAAAAAATTATTTGCTTAACCTTTTCTATTTGTGGTGATTCCGACGCCCGGGCGCGCCCTTAGAGTAAAAATTTATATGGACAACCCTAAGTTGTACTTTTAGGGCCCTAAAAACACTAAAATCATGCAAATATCGGTAAAAATCGTATAAAACCAGCCCTAGTATTTGGAATTTAAAAGACTTCATATATTCTATTTTTTTGAGTATAAAAATAAAAAGCCTGCAAAATCTTAGTCTGATCAAAAGTTTATAACCCGTACTAACAAGGACCCGAAATTGCCCCTAAACTCCGAAAAAGTGCATTGATTTTGCAGGCTTATTTTGATAAGAAGAAAAAATATAGATATCAAGGTTTTTAAATTTTATAAAATTACAAACACTAGGGTTGGTTTTATATAATTTTATCGATATTTGGGTGATTTTAGGGTTTTTAGGGCCCTAAAAGTACCCCTACAACCCTAGTCTCTATAAATTTTTACTTTAAGGGCATTCTTAACACGATATATAAGCAAATAAAATTTTTTTTGTACCACCCTAATCGATACTTTTAATAAAATTTGTCGATTTTTATTTACTTTCGATATTTTATTATAATCGATTCTTTTTCCTTTAAATCGATCTTATAGAATCGACCATGTGCACTGCAGATATCTGCCGTCGGCATTGCTAAGCTTTGTCTTTGTCTATTTCTTGATTTTTATAGGTTTGATTTAAAATGGTACTGTAGATATCTGATGACGGCATTGCTAATCTTTGTCTTTGTCTATTTCTTGATTTGTATGGGTTTGTTTTAAACAATTTTTAAAATTATTAAAAAATATCCATTTTTTTAAGAAAGGTACTAGTTCAGGACAACTTGTCCTGGACAAGTGTTTTCTTTAACTGACTGCTGTAAATATATCGATCGCACAGCCGTAGCGTTTACGAAAATGGTACTATTCCTAAGCAGAATGAATAAAGCTACAAATTTTTTGAAAAATGGCTATTTTATCTCAAAATGGCTATTTCTGGACTAGTACTCTTCTTCAACTGACCGATTCAATTATACTTTATACGTGTTCTTGTATACTCACAAAATAAATATATTTTGGCTGACAGCAAATGGTAATTACCTGTAACAATAAACAAATATTAGATTTGTACATTTTTGTATCAAAACCTATACATTTTAGTAAAATATGATTTTGTTACAATATTATAATATAATATAACTTATTTGTTTGTGTGCCGGTGCGATATATATATATATATATTATATATATTGCACCGGCCCACAAACAAATAAGTTGTCTGTGCTGGGGTTGAGACCCACCTATTCTTATGTATTTTGGGATGCTGAACACGAATCTGCCATAGAAACGGAACTCATGGGCTCATTTTTTTTCTACACTGAAAAAACCGTCTAAATGATAAAAATCTCATATCTGCAATTCCAGTGTAGCAAAAAAAATGAGCCCATAAAGTGCGTATTTTATGACAGACTCGTGTTCAGCATCCCAAAATACATAAGAATAGGTGGATCTCAACCCGAGCACAGACATTTTTTTTGTGGGCCTTATAAATGCCACAAAAAAAATTCTGTGCTGGGGTTGAGATCCACTACAATTCTTATATATTTTGGGATGCTGAATACGAATCTGCTATTAAAAACGCAACTCATGGGCTCATTTTTTCGCTACACTGAAAAAAACAGTCTAAATGGTGAAAATCTCATATGGGAGCGTTCAAGTATTACGTAACGCAAATTTTGATCATTTTGGACCCCCAACCCCCCCTCCCCCCTGTAACGCTATTTTCCTATACCATTAACATGGGCGTAACACTCCAAAATGACCCCCACCCCCCCCGTATGAGCGTTACGTAATACTTGAACGTTCCCTATCTGCAATTTTAATGTAGCGAAAAAATGAGCCCATAAAGTGCCTTTTTCATGACAGATTCATGTTCAGCATCCCAAAATACATCAGAATAGGTAGGTCTCAACCCCAGCACAGACAACTCTTTTTTGTGAGGGCCTTACAAATGCCCACAAAAAAACACTGTCCTGGGGATGAGACCTACCTATTCTTATATATTTTGGGATTCTGAACACGAATCTGCCATAAAAACGCAACAATTATTACACTGAGATAAATTTTTACATCCACATGCATGGGTAATTTACTTGCAGCTGCTGCTGATGTGAATTTACACTCGAAGCGTTAATATAAATGCGGTATGTATTATATTTTTACCTCCAGTGTGTAAAGTTTACACCAACGCGTAAATATACTTTTTACCTAAAACCCTTCAACTTATTAAAAAAATAGAATAACCATTTTGTTATTTTTCTATTTATGAATAGTGTTTTATGGAAAAACTACGCAACAGAAAAATAAAACGTATATTCGTAATCAGCGCTACAAAAAGTACCAATATAAAATAGAAACAGAAAACATACACAAGTCTTAACAACTCAAAATTTGCAGGCCAGTGTTACCGCCTAAATAAGTAAAATATTATAAAATGTATGTTTTAAGGATATTGTATTAATCACTCTTTTTAAATATTTACTTTTAATCAACACTTACCAATTATTTCTTTGAAAAATCTAGCACACACAAAATTATACGTACGCTCTTACAAACGTAAACAATTATAATGGTCGACAGCCACCAGACTCGATGAAGCAGGAATTCTGGCTTCTCGAGTCACGTGACTAGCTTAACGCCCGCGATTGGCTGGCTTGTACATCAGAAGTGTGATTTTTACACGGGTGTATTGTTGCTAAAGGTATGTTTATAAAAATACACTTTCTTGAGCTCCGAGTGTATTGTTGCAGAAGGTATGGATGTAAAAATACACACTCTAGGTCAAAATCACCTCACCTGTGTAGTGTCACATCAATGTTGATGTACATTTATATAAAGGTCTAAAATATATAGATATAGAGTGTATTTTTTTACACCCTTTCAATGTAATTTCTTTCACATTATTTTTAAACAATTTGGAACAAATTTAGGGTGGCCCTAGACCCCATTTTATCGTTAGAAAAATTGTAATATGTTTACCCAGACATGCAAATCTGTTGGCATTTAAACGAACTAATTATACTTTTTTGTATAAATACAAAAATAACTTCATTTACAGCTAAACAGTCATAAAAGGACATTTAACTTAATCGCCAGGAATGGTATTTTAAAGTGAAAAATACAAAAAATCATTACCATCATGTTTTAGTGTATACATTTATTCGAGCGCATGGAAGTATAAATTTTATATGGGCCATAAAAAAAGGACTTGCTTGTATAATACAGAAACAAAATGATATCATAAACTGTTTATAATAACGGATTATGATTTATTTGCGTCATGAATTCTGTATAAACAAACCAATATATACTTCTCATTTCAAATAAGTATTTCAACATTTTCATGAGAATTTGTGTTAATTCGTACACAGAAAAAAAAAGGATATCTTGAATCAAAGCAAAACGATCTTGAACCAAGGCCGCCATGGCTTTCGATATGTTCAACGCTATGACTGTCTTGGATCAAGTCCGCAGTTATCTTGGCATTTGAGGACATTTCCTTAAATCAAAACCACTTGAACCATTTATTTAAGATCATATTATCTTACACCAAGTCTTGGTTTAAGATAATATAATCTTGAATGAAGATAATTATAATCTTGATTTAAGATTATGATTCTCTTAATTCAAGATCATATTATCTTAAACCAAGACTTGGTGTAAGATAAAGACCCCACAGTCAGGTTCCAGGGTTAATAGAATGGTAAATATTTTAAAAAAAATTCCCACACATGTATAATATTATTTCGCACGCCTATGAAATATGATACTTTCTTACTCTGTTAATCGTGTGAAATTTGGTTTCATAGGTGGTCGTAGGAAAAGGCACTTGTTTTTGAAGAAAAACTTGTTGCAATGCCATTGCAGCATGGCGCTTATAGGTATAAATTATTTAAAGCTACTTACCCGTGATTTTTTTAAGTAAATTTGAAAATCCCCATCGTTTGAGGGTAACAGATAATAATTCGTCCATTTTAAAGCAGATAAAAACAATGATACACCTTTAAAGACAACTGACGGCAAAGAAAAACAAACCTCTCCCGCGCATATCTTGAACTACTACGCAGATTGTCTGCCAGCCAACAATAACAACGGGCGAGTTGTATATCTACGTGGGGTGAGGCCGGCAAACTCATTACCGTAAGACAACAGGGGCTTTGAGTCAAGTTAATTACTCTTGATTATCTGTTACTATTTTAAATGTCATGCATTTAAGGAAAAAATCCTTGACACAAGGATTTTTCTACCAAGAGAATAATTAAAGGAAACGAAAGTCACACATAATCTTAAACCGAGGATACATGATCTTAAAAGAAGATTATTACCTCGATTTAAGATAATATAAATCCAGGATAATTTATTATCTTCTGCCAAGATAACCTTTTTTTCTGTGATTCTCAATAGTATTATACACACCATGGTGCGCATTTTACAAATTAACGACAAATTATCAACTTTTGAATATACAAATTTATTTTTTTATCTATAAATAGTTCATATTGTTTATTTATAATTTAAAGTGCATTTAAAAGTCGGTAGATACTTAAATGGTGTTACAATAAATGTTTATTATTTTTTATTCGTAATATCCTTATGGAATAGTAAATAACCATTAATTTTAATGAGGAAACTATGTAATGTTATGTTTGTAAGTGATAAAACCTTATTTACTATACAACGTTTTTTTTTAATGCAACCCAGGCGTCATAGGTTGAATTGAAAAAATATTTATTATATATTTATAAAAAATGTTAAATTTCCTAAAACGTGCAGTTTTTCTATTTTTATGATTAAAATTTATACTAATAATTCAGCGAATTTAGTATAGTATATTCAACTTCAAAATGTAGCAAGTGTAAACAAACGCATGTGACAATAACGGATTTAGTGACAGGGTAGGACTCAAAATTAAATATTTCTATATAACGGTACATTGCAATGCATTGTACGCGTCATCACAAGTACTCACGTACTGACCTGTTTAATTTTCTACATCCCTACTCTCGCAACATTCGAGTGTTTTAACCAATGAAACCACGCGCCAGCTGCCGCGTGCGCGATTCTTGTATTTATTTCTACTGAACCTTGAAGTTGGCAAATTCAAGCACCCCTAAAAAAATTAATTTCTCCTTGATTTAAAAAATTGGAGAAAAGTTGTTTTGTAGTTAACTCAATAATACTTAACCGAATTATTCTAAGCCGAAACATTACCCAAAATTTATACAGGGTGTCTCAGAAAGCAGGTCAAATCTAACAAATTTAAAATACCCAAACTATTTTTTTTTTAATGGCACCCCATATATTTTTTATTTAGATAAATAAAGAATTAAATTTACTTTAAAATAAATAGAGGATGCCCTATACATAACATTAAACGTTTGGGTACTTGAATTCGCCTATTTTTCGTTAAAAACTTGAATAACTCAAAAACTAGCAGAGATAGACATAAAGTGTCAAGATTAAAATAAAGCAAATATAATGCGAATCTTAAAAATTAAAAAATATACGAGGTGTTCCATTTAAAAAGTTGAGTGCCACTTCAGGTACAACCGGAAGTGGCACAATCATGAAAATATTTTGCCCCTCCCCCTCTAAGCGAGATATATTAGCATAGAAATAACTTCAAAATTATATTTTTGGTGAGTGCGCAATTTTTTTCCTTATGGATGGCCCACCCCCTTAAAATGAAATAAATCCGCCCCTGCCCTATAATAATAACATCTTAATTTTAGAGTCCAGTGATGTCCGAAAAAGGGTTTAGTTTTTATTTTTCATTTGTACTTAATTGCAATTTGCAAGGACGCCACTAACTTTTTTAAGGGTCGCGACCGGTCGTAAATACAAAAAAAATAAAAATCATGAGGTAAGGTTAAAAAAACTGCATCGATTGGTGTTTTTTTCTTTGTTATAAACTTGTATGTCGCTAGAACTACATAATGTAAAGCGCTAGTCACAGGCTCGAATAACTTGCATAATGCATAACATACGATGCCGTGATTGATTGATGTATCCTGTGCGCAGGCTTATGACGATATGTTTGGCTAGCATTAGACATTGTGGATAGCGCCTAAGACTGTGCTAAAAAGCGGTAAGGTGAGGTCATTAACTTGAGACCTAAGGCCCTCAGGCTGAGGGGCTCCAATCATACGGAAGGAAAGAGAATCATTAGTCCAGCCTGCGCAAGATTATTTTGTGACAGAACGGGGCAGCGAAATGACGTAACGCAATATATCTGACCTTGCGCAGTACGCATCTCTATCAGCTGTGAAATTCTGTCGGTCGTAAAACAATTCATCTTCCCAGTATTCATTTGTCTTATCTCCAAAAATCCCCCAGTAAAAATCCTAAAATGTCCAAAAATAGAAATATGGCAAACCAATACTGGGGTGACGAATTATTAGTAGTTTGTTTATACTGTCAGTACTGTCAGATCGTCGTTTGTTTCTGTTAATTTTTCGACTTCTACTGTGTTTTAATTGTTTTTTTGCTGCTTTTGTTTATAACTTTAAACCTATTGCTTTATGAAGAGCAAAGGGTCAATCCCTGGTGTACTCAAAGTAGGTATACAAAATCCCGAAACTCAAACACACCTCGAAAAATTCTTATAAAATAATTAAAAAAAACTATTTCGACGTTTCTTCGTAGATATTTATTGTTTTTTGTTGAATTTTTTACAATTTTTATTTGACACACAAAACTAAGGTTAAAAATACTCGTCGAAAACAACAATAGTAGTGCGCATGTGCAAGTTTATCTCAGATGCGCTAGGCACATTTATCACAGTATTCCGCAACGGCTTTGGAGGTCTTTCCTTGTCTATGGCTCCAATAAATTTAAAGTTTATCATTTATTAGAATACTCGGGGTCTGGACTAATTTGTCTAGGTATTTGTAATAGTTTCAAGGAAATAATAGGTACTAATATACTATGAACGCGTTAAATAAATATTATGATAATTTAAACTAAAAAATGCTAATTCGTGCTATTTATTATGTCTACATCGATTCAATGAATTCGTGAACTTAAGTTCAATGGAGATTTCTCCATTTAGAATAGACAGGGACAAAAGTTCTACCCAAAAAGAATAGAAGTAATATCGCCAACTTAAAGAAAAAAAATCTCCTAGGTTTTATGTTGGCTGCACTGTCAGTAGCGCCATTTTCTTTAGCCACTGTCATTGTATGAGCTGCGTTTGATATTGTTTTGATTTCAGTTTTTTGTGTGTTTTACTAAATATTGTGTTCTTATTGACTATTATAGTACTTTTACGAGTTTGATATTTAAATATTGTTTACCCAAAAGTTCTTTCTTTATACCTTAGATTTAAAGCCTAGTCGAAATTCGTTTGGACTTTTGCGACCCTCGTAAAAACATCTTGGCATTTTGGTAGCTATAACAGAAATAACGCTCGTCATAAAATTAATTCATGAAATGTAGAAACTGGTAACGATATTAAAATATATAATAATAATATATAGTTAATAATAAATATGATAAACATTAAATAAATTCATATTTACCTTTTCATATTTGAGGTTATGTTTTGTAAATAAATAAACAGATTAAGCAACCAACCTAAGAACAATTAATAGGATTTATATTTCATTATTTTACTATTAAATCATCAGTTTTATTTCTTAGCAAAAAATATTCATTTCTTTAGCTTTATTTACAAAAATCAACGGTAATTGTTGATAAAATGAAAAAAAATGCAATATTTTTTTAAATTATTTAAGTTGGTAGTGGCGTGCCGTGCACAAATGAGACAGAGATAGGGTAGACGTCTTCTGTTTCATAATTCTAGTTGTACAGAGCTCTATTGAGGGAGGGAGAGGAGAGGGAGGAGGGAGGTAGGTATAAAATTTCCTTGATATACAGCAACACTTTGTTACTTATGAACGTTGGTGAAAAGCAATTTTCGCGTGCTTCCATACTGGAAACAAGCGGGAAATTATAATATGGAAATACTAGGAAATTATTCTATGGGAAAACATTCTTTTTGTGTAAATATCCATAGAAAATCTGGGGAAATTTCCTCTATGAAACATGCAATTTCCCAATAGCTTTAGCAGCTTCTTCTTCTTCTTCTTCTTCTTCTTCTTCTTCTATATTTTTTCTTGGCGATTTTACATTTTCGCCACTTTTAAAACGGGTTAGATTCCGACTAAAATAAACTTTTACAATAATTTTTTTTCAAATTTGCTTAGCGGCAAGCGGATAAAGAGTTCTAACTACAACTCTATATACAATATTCTACAAGCATCTATAAGCCCCTTCCTATAGCGTCTACAAATTCCCGCAAGGCCTTGGCTACTGTGGTAGAGGGTGGCTTTAAAAAAGCCAATTGGTTAATACCAGTTTTACCAACTTTTGAAAAATTAAAGTGTAGAAAAGAGCCTATTTGAAACCCAATTCGAAAGCATTAAGTTCGAAAGGAAAATTTTAACCCAAAATAGAAACTCTTCAATTAAGTTTAATTACATTATCTATGTTTACACGAACTAACATTTAATTTTATTACGATGATTTCAAATGCTATTTCAGTCTACAAAAAAAAAAAACAAGAAACTATTCCCGAACAAACAGAAATCAGATTAGCCAACTTTATACTACAAAAAAAAAGTACTCAAAGAGCTTTTGAGAGAATCACTAGAGGGTGAAAAATCCACGTGAACAGTATTCAGTCAACACAGACAGGAAGTAAGTAAAGCATTGGAACTTTAACTGTAAAACATGGTTAACAGTTAACACGGTTCACCTGGGCGATTTTAAATAAAAATTTTGTGGACCCCTACATTTTTTGGACTAAAACATACCTGATGACATAGGGAATCAATTTCCATTTGAATGAAAATCGTAAAAGAAACACTTTTTTAGAAAGATAAAAAAACGTTTTTTTGAGTAATAGCCTATTACTAATAGGGTGTCAAAAAAATCCGATGTGCGAAATCGAAAACGCTCTCTGGCTCAAAAGTTGCTCCTTAGTAAAAAACTGTGGCCACTCAAAAATGAGCCCATTGGATTAATGTTTAGAGGTAGCTCAAAGCACTCACTTTGAAAATTATCGGTACCTGTTTTTCGGATAAAAACTGATACCGATAAAAATTGAGGAAATTTTGGAGGGTTTCTTTGGTAATATTTAGAAACAATACTAAATGTAAGTTTGACTGCTTTGAGCTGCCTCTAAATATTTATCGATTTGGCTCATTTTTGAGTGGCCACTGTTTTTTACTAAGGAGCAACTTTTAAGCCAGAGAGCGTTTTTGATTTTGAAAATCGCGATTTTTTGACACACGTTATTACTCAAAAAAACGTTTTTTTATCTGTCTAAAAAAGTGTATCTTATACGATTTTCTTTCAAATGGGAATTGATTTCTTATGTCATCAGTTATGTTTTAGTCCAAAAAATGTAGGGGTCCACGAAATTTTTATTTAAAATCGCCCAGGTGAACCGTGTTAAATTGTAAAACTGTCATTTATGGATGGCCCTAAATAAGGGGCCCCTAATGTATTTAGTATTACTAAATTCATAAACAATATGGCGGAATATTCGCAGTGGTTTACGGACAGAATATCCGGCGACAAAATACACTGATAAAAAAATTTAAAAATTGTACAACCAAACGTTGTTGTAACAATTCAATTCAATTCAATTTATTCGATTCAAAGATTACATTAATTATTTTGACAAAAAAAAATTATCCGCCTAAACCTATGGTTTGTGTTGCGGTGAATTACTATTGTTTAGACTAAGGCAAAATACATTTATATGAAAAAATACTAATACTAACAAGTCAAATAAAATATACATAAGTAAGTATAAGTTTGAGGTATATAATACCATTTTTACGATTATTCTAAAACATTATAACGTTATATTAAATAAACTATTAAAATTGTTTATGTTTATGTTTATGTTTATTTTATGTTTATGTTTATTTTTAACCTCGTACTATTCTACTTAATTAAGCATCCCCTAAGTCCAGGACTTGTGTGGGCTAGTAGTAGAGGGAACCACCGGCTTTAATTGACTTTCGAACCAATATATCTAGGGAGTACGCCTTCGCCAAATTTCAATTATTAATTAACTGAAAAAGGCAATCGGCGCCAGTGAGGTTTGAACTCACGATCATAGCTCAGTGTCAACGCTATATCGATGCCTTAGGCCGCTGAGCTAATCTCTCTAGATGGCGAAAATCAGCTGATTCTAATAAATGTTTTACCAAAATATTGAAAGTATGCATTATGTGCATAAGTATACCCAACGATAAGCATGTACAAGTACATGTAATTACATGTGATATGTAGTTTCTATGTGCACATAAATGAATTTAAAATACATCACAGAATACCCACATCACAACTCGTCAAACTTAGAAAGAGACTTTTTGTGAGTGAGTGAGTTTTTAAATATGGACACGCCCCCCAAACAACGCGGCTGTCCAGTACGTTAGCCAACATAAATTTAGGTCTTCAATACCAACCCAAAAAGAAAATTCCCTACAAATATTATATTTGGATGTTATCACAGTGCAACAAAAAGTGTGCATTATATGCAAAAATATTAAACACGAAAGCAAGTAAAAAATCTTCATACACCACGGGGTATTATCAATGACTGTCAAATTAAGGAGTAGGTCATAAGTTCCCTAGGAGACTTTAGACCTACTGTACACATAGCTGTGTTATAAAAATTTAAAAAAAAATGTTTTTTACTTAAAAAAACAAATATCGTACCTTCATGTAATTTAAAATATGATCTAAAATGTTATTTTTACCTAAAATATGCATAATTTTATTTCAAAACAATAATAATTATACTTTTATCTCTTTCTGTAGAACTTCTCTCTTTATCTAATCGAAATAGGCGGCAGTCCATTCATCAGTTGTTAGAGGTACGCGTACCGCCTATCTTTGTTCCTCCGAATAATTTCTCTTTCTTTCTTATACGCAGTCCGTCACATTTCCACGTCTCTTCCTATCAGGCTCTGCGGTTGACGAGGAATGACCCTTATGCGGATATTTTGTAGTCGGATAGTTTAATATGGATTATTTTTTAGTCAGGTTATTTTAGCTCAGTATATGTTGTCGCCATTTTGTCGCACCTGTTTTTTAGTCAGGATAGTTTGGACATGAAAATTTTGTCGGTGGGATATTTTGACGTACTTATTTTTGTCGGGAAAATTTATCGCCGAATAATTCTTAGTAAAAATTTCTTAGTATTATTATACGTCTACTGTTTGCTTGGAATTTTTATTTAGTAATTAAATTAAATTTACAAACCACATCGGCTAAATACGTATAACTTTTCACAAAATATTAAATTAGGTAAGTTGAGAGTGAAAGTTACTTAAAATTCGCTAAAACATTTATAACGAAATACATTTACAAAGGATTAATTACGCCGTAATCTAATGCTCCAGAATAAAATTTTAATATTGACTTAACATCCAAATTCCAGTTAAATAAAGAACTAAAACTGTTTCCAAGTATAACTTCAATGTTTTGTTCGTTTAGTAAATATTTTTCGGTGAGAATTTTTCACTGAAAATCGACATAATAAAATCGATGAAGTGTCTGTCTGTCTGTCTGACATACGTTTGTCCTTCCAGAATTTTTTATATTTGTCCCCAGCTGATCATCTGAAACTTGACATATAGGAATATGGGTCTGTTAATGAGAAAATTCTGAACCCCCAATGGAGGCCTGTCGTGCAAAAAAAAAAACATTTGAATACCTAAATTACTCAATTTGAAAAATTCAGGAATTAAGTACTAATTTATACGAATTAAGATTTTTAAAGACCAGTGCCAGTGCCCAAAAACCTTATTGTGAAAAAAAAACGACTCGAGATTGAAAATACCCTTAATTTAAATATTAATGGAGTCCCACTCGAGTTTTCTAAGAAAGCGAAGGTATTAGGTGTTACTATTGATCAGAAGTTAAAGCTTTGCGATCATGTAAATAAATTAATTCAAAGTACATATGTTAGATTAAAAGTATTATATGCAAATAGAGACATATTAAATTGGAAAATTAAAAAACAACTTTATGAATCACTTGTTCTATCAGTTTTTAATTATTGTAATCTTGTTTACTATCCTTTTCTCGACAGAACTACTAAAAACCGTATACAGAAGGTGCAAAATACCTGCTGTAGACTTATTTGCAATGTTCGTAAATTTGATCATATTTCTGCAAGTTTCAAAAATCTTAAATGGTTAAATATGGAAAATGCACACTATCTCACCTATTCTACTTTTCTTCATAAATTAATACAAACTTCTACACCCTTATATCTAAGAGAAAAATTAATCTTCAGAAGCGATATACATAGTCGTAATATACGCAACAACTCTATTACTATTCCCCGACACCATACGGCTCTTTTTTAAACATCATTTAGTTATACGGCCGAAAATCTCTACAATTCATTAAAACCAGGATTCACTACCATTAAGCCAAACGCGTTTCGAGCTAGTACAAAAAAGCCTTGCTTGAAAAGCAAGGCTAGTTTAACACAAATTTTTTTTATCATATTTGGTTATTACACTATTGCGTGATTTAATGATTATATTCTTTATAGACATTTATTATGTGCAATTTATTCGCTATACTTTACTGTATTCACTTTAAATATTTAAATATTTTACATGTTATATTTTAGTATTTAATACTTTTTTTTTAGTGTGATATTATAAATATATTTCCTATGTATTTTTATGGTTAAGTGTAAGATTGATTTTTATAATCAAACTTCGCCATTTTGATGTAATTATATGTCAAATAAAGTCGTTTATTATTATTATTATTATTAAAAATATGGGCAGAAGCAAGGCTCATAAAAAGGATAGGCAAAACCTCCACGGAAGAAAAGAGGCTATAAATGTTGAAAACCCCAAAGGTCTAGGGTTTATTGTACTTTTAGATTGCTTATGTGCCATATTAATGGAAAACCCTTAGCACAAGCAAAATCTTATTTGGGGCTCTATACAGTGTGGTCCAAAAGTCACCCCCCCCCCCCTTTTAACTTTTGAACGAGTTGAGATATCGACTTCAAATTTAGAACTCTTAAATAAGACAACCTAAACTATCTTTTAGCATATATTTGATATTTTCAGCTCTTAAAATGTGGGCAGGGGGCATGGGGGGACATTTTTTTAAATGGAAAGGGGGTCGTGTAATACATTATTTTAAGGCTTATAAAATTCTCTATTTAAACTAACATTTTAAAATTTTTTAAAAATGTTTTTTAAGGTTTTGATTTTTCAATTTTTTGTGCTAAAAAATTCGATTTTTTAAGTTTTTTTTTTAAATTTTTATTTATGTCAACTAAAACTAGTTTAAAAGTATAATTAACATTTTTTTATGATGAAATTAGGCATTTTTAAAAAACTATTTGTTTTTTTTAGAGGAATTTTGACATTAATACCCATTTTGGACCGCTCTGTATGCTGCTGTGTGATTTTTTTTTTTAAGAAAATAAATAAATAAATTTACAAAATTGGCGAATGCGATACTATTTAACACCACCCGCGGGCTTAATATAAGCTTTCCTGTTGGTATACAATAACTTCAATGATCATATTGAACCACCAGTAATAACACCGGCACACAAAAAAAATTAAGTAGAATGTGCATATGACCGGACCTACCTACGGGTACGTATTTTGGTCCGCTGAATCCGAATTCGAGGTCAGTTTACCCCTACACCCTCGAAATTTCGACAAAACTTCAAAAAACCGTAAAAATGATGAAAATTGGCAGTTTTAATGATAAAAAAATGTTTTGGAACTAAACTAAGCGTGATTTTCATGTATTTCGATCCGCTGAATATGAATCGAAACTTTATTGAGACCACGAGCCATTTTAAATGTGAAAAAATCACACAAAACTCTCGAAAATTCCGAAAAAATATAGTTTTCATGATAAAAAAACTTCTTCTGGTCCAATTCAGATAAAATTTTATATCTTTTGATGTCTTCAATTCGCATCTTAATTTTTTTAGTCGAATCACCCTCTAAAGCTGGAAAAATTCGAAAAAATTGTAAAAATGACCATTCATAACAGAAAAAAATTGATTGAACATGATTTAATGCCTAAAATAAATACTCTATAACGTATATATCAAATAACTTGAAATCTGTGAAAAACACAAGACATAATTTTGGAGGGTTTGTGTGATTTTTTTACATTTAAAACGGCTCGTGGTCTCAATAAAGTTTCGATTCATATTCAGCGGATCGAAATACATGAAAATCAAGCTTAGTTTAGTTCCAAAAAATTTTTTTATCATTAAAACTGCCGATTTTCATAATTTTTACGGTTTTTCGAAGTTTTCTCGAAATTCGAGGGTGTAGGGGTCAAACTGACCTCGAATTCGGATTCAGCGGACCAAAATACGTACCCGTAGGTAGGTCCGGTCAAATGCACATTCTACTTAATTTTTTTTGTGTGCCGGTGTAATTATAATTATTATATTATAATATATACTGAGAATTCGTTACTGTGGTATTACAAAAACGTTTAGTACTTAGTAAGTAGTGTAGTAAGTACTGAACGTTTTTGCCTATTTGGAACCCTTCTTCTTCTTCTTCTTCTTCTTCTTCTTCTTCTTCTTCTTCTTCTTCTTCTTCTTCTTCCTATTTTTTGGCATTAGCTCATGAGGCCATATCCGTGATACTTAAATTAGTTTTCACTAAAAAGAACTTTATATATATTTTATATTTTATTTTTTATTGTATTAAGCTTTAGGTACTATTGCGTTTTACTGCGAGCTAGACGAAGTCGTGCAAAAGAAGCATTGCGAGTTTAAAGCGAGGGGTAAAGTCTAAGGATTAGATGATTTGGTTGATAGAGCGAATGAAGTTGAAAATGATTTTAACTACAGAAGTTGTAGGATTACTAAGTATAAGAGAGATTTTTAAAGGACTGCCAATAATTTGGGAAAGTTTTGTGTACAAAATATTAATGTTTTGTGCGTTTAAAGGACATACTAGTAGGATATGATGAATATCTTGCCTTGGGTCTCCACATGTGCATGAGGAACTTGGAGCTGTATTAGTTCGATGTAGGTAGGATTTGGTTAAACAGTGTCCACTACGTAGCCTTAAAAACATGGTAATATGACGCCTCTCTAAATTACTATTAAAAATTCATGGTGGATATAGATGTTGGGTGTGGGTCGCAAAGAAACGTCCTTTTTCTCTAAGAGATTGTCTCCATTCTTGTTTCCATTTTTCTTGTCTGTTGTTTTTTACGCTTCCTAAAAACTCTATCCAATGTATCTTGATATTAGCGGTATTTTCTAATATAGTGCCCAGATTCGCAAGTACATCTGCTCGTTCGTTTCCATGAATACCCGTGTGACTGGGTACCCAACTGAATTTAACTGTTACTCCTCTGTCTTCCAAGTTAAGGATAAGTGATTTGCACTTAAAAGTTAAATTATCTTTCTTTTGAGAATCATTTGAATTACAAATTTTCATTAGAGCTGACCGAGAGTCTGAAAATATTATGAGGGCTTTATGAATAGCGTATGTTTCAGCTGATGCTATTGACATGCAAGATGGGAGTTTAGCTGCAAAGTTATAATTAAATGAAGGAATATTTGGAACCCCAGGCAACATTTCTTGCTAATTACAAGTTGTTACGGTAAAACAGACCGTTGTTCTGTTGTGTTTTACTGTAATAACTTGTATCTAATAACAAATGTTGCCTGGGGTTCCAAATAGGCAAAAACGTTTAGTATTCACTACGGTAACGAATTTTCAATTAATATGACAGATATAAACACAAATTTTTTAATATGAGAAATTAATAAATTTAAAATTACTATCGGTGGGAATTTTAGATATATTTTTTACGAATTTAAATCTGCACTCAAAGACCGTTGTCGTATTCAATAACATAACGGAGATAGACGAAACAATGTATTATTAGATATAATCTCCGTCAGCGCCGAAGGTTCCAGTCACCTTCCAGGAACATTGCAACCTTCCATTTTCATAACATTTCACAAGTTAACTTTCTGGGACCTTTCAAGCGTTGGCAAATTGAAACCTTACATTTGTACCTTCCTGGAAGATCCCAGAAACATAATATAAGTTATCTTCCTGGAAGATGGCTGCAAGGTTGCAGGTTATTAATTAAATATTTAATCAAGGGTCAATCAATTTTAAGTAGAAATGTTAGAATTAAATTTAAAAAAGGAAATGTCATATGGTTAAAAAAAATGTAAATCGTACAAATGTGATGTAAAAGATAATATTATTGTAAAATATTGGTTAGATATATTTAAAAATTTTAACTTGAAACGCTGGCATCATTTAAGTTATGCGCCATTTCCGTTCTGTTTTCTGAAACATTCTCGGGACCTAACATTGTTATCTTCCTGGAACGTAACACACAGCGGACTTTTAACCTTCCAAATAGCTTGCATGAACGTAACTAGACCTATAAGCAATGTCCCTTAAACTATGGAATATAACCGATGCTATGTTTCAGGAACCTTTCGGGATGTAACACAATATTAGTAAATAATACTGTAACATTAGTAAATTATACTATTATTTATTATTGATGGATGGATTTATTTGAATAATATACAGAGTCATTGTTAATGTTATTTACTAATGTTGTGTTATTGAATATCACATGACATGTGATAATGGTTTCTGAGTTTGTAAAGCAAACCCAGATGGTTACTAAGCTTTTATTTGAGTTGTCACACAACTATTCTGGATTATGTAATTTTTTCTAGATACAATGTTGACAAAATTGTAAAAACAACTGATTGCACTCACGCGCAAAAGATCTATTGGATGGTGAATTTGGAAGTTTAAGGAAGTTCTCACCGGTCCGGTCAACAACAAAACAAAAAAGACAAAGCAACAAGCGATCAGGTGACCCCAAATATAAGGCCTGAAAACCGATGGGAAATGTAGGTTATTAGAGTAGACAAAAGAAGGAATCATTACATTTTTAGTATATAGGCTACTGTATTTAATTAGCATTCAATGTATTTTTAAAATACCCTATATATTTGATTTTATTTTTAGTTTATTGCTATGTTTAAGCTAATAAAATAAAGCAATAAAAGTTTTATCGCTTTAAGTGGGTGAAAGCAAATTTAATTATTTGATCATCAATTAGTTAAGTCTTCATTAAAAATAGATTTTGATCTAATTTTGCAGGTTAAAGAACGACATTAAATTTTGCGTTTTTTTACATCTACTAATTACTAGAGATCGGACGTCAAAATCCATAGCCGGATACAACAAATTAAGTAATGATAATTTTATAAAAATGTTTTATAAACTAGCAAACTACTACATTTACAAAGAAAAGTATATAAATATTACGAAAATCCCCTAACGTTTTTTTTTATTTAACAGTATTGTAACATGGTGAATGGATATTACTTTTATCAAGTTAAAAAAAAATGCCTGGCTAATGTTTTTCTATTCGCAATAACAGTTCACGTGACGTTTATAACTTGTGAAAAATGTTTTTAAAAATTTTTACAGTGTATACACAATTGACTTTTGCGCGTTGCCTTTCTTTAACTAGTTACTGGCTCTTGCGCCGACCCTGCATCTAGGAAGAAATTAAAATTCAGATATGAACTCATGCAAATATCGATTAAATTCTTTGAGATGTTTATTTCTACCAATCAATAAAGGTGAACTTTGATATTAAAATTTTCCATGTTATTCGTGTCCAAATTCTTTAAAACTGTATTTTTTTTAATTCGTGTACCTATCGCGGTAACTGTTTAATTCTTAAGCTTCGGTTTCCTCCAAAAGTCGCAGTCGCTGACGACTGCGACCGGGTAGCCGCGACCAGGTCGTCACGACCCTACCTGTTTTCCTCGGTCACGCCATTCGCCAGTCGCCATTCTGTTAGCTGGCCATTTTATAAACAGCTGTTTTTTTGTTTGCGAGTTTATGCCTTTCAATCACTATGAATATCTCTAAAAAGTCGGTTATTTTAATGTTTCTGAATTATCAAGCGGAAGAGAAGAATCTCCTCCTCTTATTAACATTACATTAGGAAGAAAAAAGGGTAAAAGTTGAGGAGATGTGTCGGCTGAGAGAGGTGGAGGGATTTCAAACAATTTTAATTGAGTGAAATAGTGAAAGACACTAGTCACAGCGCAAAACTACCCGTTTCGCCGTCAAATTCGTGACGAAATAGTCGTGCGTCTGCTCCCGGAGCAGTCAAGCGACCGGCGACCAAACGAACAGCGACCGGTAGTGAGTATTAACGACTCGACAGCAGCTAGGAAAACAGGGACATTTAAAATGCATTGGAGATGTCTCAACGACTCGGTCGCGGCTACCCGGTCGCAGTCGTCAGCGACTGCAACTGTTGGAGGAAACCGAATTTTTACAGGATTTTCCAGAAGTGGCGGGGTCACCTCACCATCGGTAGACAATACAATTTTCAAAGCTGGAAAATATGCCTAAATGATCCAAAATTTATTAATTTTATTAAATATCAAAGTCCTAAAAAAGAAAGTCGCGGAGACGTTCAAAACATCGGCTAAAAATTCTACGGTAAATTGGTACTTTTCATTTATTTATTTATTTATTTATTTATTATTATAGTGATACAGGGACCTTGTTTTGAAGGTAGTTTATACCTAACACTGTTTCATGTTACAATAATTTTGAATTAATGAAATAATTATAAATCCATTTGACATTCTCGCAGGACATTTCTTTATTTGTTCTAAAACCTATAATCCAAATTTCAAATTCATTCAAACTTTTTTATAGTTAGTTTAAGAAAAAATTTTGGCTAGGGGCCGTACTTAAAGTACCTAACGCACATAAGAGGAGGGCGTAGTGATAAGTGTTCTTTATTATTAAAAAATAAATAAAAACGGTTTGTTTTTTCACCCAAAATTTTTTATAGGGTTGTTTTGGCTGCTAGCGTTACGTGTTTATAGGGGGTAAGTAGTTACACAAGGGGAGGGGGGTTCCAAATTACAACATTTTGCGTTACGTAATTAAAGCAT
>OY294045.1:77946672-78232844 GCA_958510825.1 Brachypterus glaber | reverse complement strand
CTGCTATTCCTTGCGGGGCGCCAGAGGATTTTAATCATATTTATTTCCAATTTTCTATAATTTCGTAATTTTAAATTATCTACGAGAGATTTAATTAATTGGCAAAAATTTCAAATTGAGAACTAAAATATCCGTGGGGGTAATTTCATTAATGATCTTTGTACACTTGCTTGTCAATCATACAAAAAATTTTCCAAGGATTGTCCATAAATTAAATCTTGGATAATCATGTACACTTTTTCTTCAGAAAGGGGTCGCACTTAAAATACGTAACGCACTTGAGGAAGGGAGGGGAAGTGTTTAGCGTTACAATACGTCATTAGGGAAACGTAGCGTTAAATAACGATCCTTATTTTTAAAGAAATAAAGGTTTGTTTTTTAACGTTAATAGCACGTTTACTTTAATTTTTTTTGATTTTTAAAATTTTAGAGGTTGACTCTTTTTTAGAAATAAAAGTAATTTTTCTAAAAAAATAACGTTGATCACACTTTTCCTTATATATATTTTTTTTCGATTTCGAAAGTTTATAACTTTTTTGGATTTGGGAGATTTTTTTCAGAAAATGAAGTTTATCGAAAATTTTCTTTTTTCGATTTTTTAAAATTTTTAGTCCCCCATAACTTTCTTATTTTTGGGGGGATTATTTTTAATTTCTATACACTATGTGTCCTACAAAGAAAGAATAATAGCGTTATTAATACAACAACATATTGTTATACAGTGCGGTCCAAAAGTCACCCCCCCCCCCTTTTTAACTTTTGAACGAGTTGAGATATCGACTTCAAATTTGGAACTTTTAAATAAGACAACTTAAACTATCTTTTAGCATATATTTTATATTTTCAGCTCTTAAAATGGGGACAGGGGGGCATGGGGGACATTTTTTTAAATGGAAAGGGGGGTCGTGTGATACATCATTTTAAAGCTTATAAAATTCTCTATTTAAACTAACATTTTTATTTTTTTTTAAGTGTTTTTTAATGTATTGATTTTTCAATTTTTTGTGCTAAAACATTCTATTTTTTAAGTTTTTTTTTATAAATTTTTATTTATGTCAACCAAAATTAGTTTAAAAGTATAATTAACATTTTTTATGATGAAATTAGGCATTTTAAAAAAATTATTTGTTTTTTTTAGAGGAATTTTGACATTAATACCCATTTTCAAGTTGCCGTTCAAGTTGCCGATCTCGGTGGCGCAGTTGGTAGTGCGTCCGGCTGCGAACACTGAGATTGTGGGTTCGAGCCCCACATAGAGCATGGATGTATAGTGGTGTAAATAGTCGGTAGATGTAACTACGATGACTAACTGTAATGTGGGTTGCAGGTGAAACTGTAAAACACATTTCAGGGTGGATGCGAGTTCTGTTGAGGACCGCGCTTCGGAGGGCACGTAAAGATGGCGGTCTCGTCAATTAGGCCATAGCAGCGAAAAACGACGTGAAATAATTAAACAAACAAACAACCCATTTTCAACCCCATTTTAAACCCAAATTTTTTTTTTCATTTAAAAATATGGAGTTAAATGGATAATTTTATAAGCTTTAAAATGATGTATTACAAGACCCCCCTTTCCATTTAAAAAAATGTGCCCCATGCCCCCCCTGCCCACATTTGAAGAGCTGAAAGTATTAAATATATGCTAAAAGAAAGTTTAAGTTGTCCCTATAACCATACCCTATTTTTTTTTCATTTTTAACTACAAAAAATGAGCTCTGTGAGAAATTTAATGAAGAAACTAAATTCATTGAACAATATTATTAATTTGATTACTTATTTAATGAAAAGGGTCATCAATAACAATATACAGGGTGTGCCAAAAATATAGGAGCACCCTATACTGGGTGTCCCAGAATGTTTCCAAAATCTCTTAAGGGTAATTAGATCTCGTCAAAATAATGCCACAAGTTCATATAAAATTTTTGGCTACGGCCCCACTACTCTGAGATATTTGCCCCCCTAGATGAAATAGAAAAATTTATTTTTTTGGATAACTTTTTTACTTTCTAATATTAATTGACAAATTTTTTTTGACACTTTTAAGAAAATGAATGCGCATCGAATGATTTTTACAGAAGTTACGTAATTATCAGAAAAGTCAGGGGCGGACTTAAATTTTTGAGTAATTTTGATCAAAAAAGTACTCTACACAAAATTCGATAACATGAAGCGTTTCCGAGAAAAAGGCAGCTTAAAAAAAATCGTTAAAAAATATTAAATATATAAGGGGTGAATATCTCAAAGGGGGGGAGGGTAGTCAAAATTTTCATATGGATTTTTTATTTCATTTTAATGAGATAAAAACATTTTTAAAATAATATATAGCATTTTTGAAAAATTATAAAAATATTTTTTTACGGTCCTCCTGCCTTTGAATTAAAAAAGTGCCTTTTTCTCGGAAACACTTAATTTTATCGAATTTTTCGTAGAGTAATTTTTTGATTAAAAGTACTCACAGAATGTACAAAAGTAATTAAAATTCTAAAATTTTTACCCCTAAAAAAATTTAGGAGTTTGGAACCATAAGGGAAGTCCGACCCTGACTTTTCTGATAACTTTTAAAACTTCTGTTAAAATCATTCAATGCGAATTAATTTTCTTAAACAAAAAAAATTGTCAATTAATATTAGAAAGTAAAAAATTTATCAAAAAAAAAATAATTTGTCTATTTCATATTGTCATATCTCCCACAAATATGTTATTTGAGTCAAAATATTTTATAGGGACATACTACCACTAAATACAAGTAAATAGTAAAAAAATTAAAAAAATCGAAGATAAGCTATTTTGGGGATACAAAATATAAACTTCCCCGAATTGGCATGGCGGTCCGCCATCTTGGAAATGTCAGAATGGTTAAAAAAAATGGATTTTCTAGACCATAATTTGATTCTCTTTAAAAATCAATACGATTAAAGTCTATATCTTCAATAGAAGTTAAGTTATTACGAATTTATTACATGGTTGTTTTCCGATTTTGAAAAAGGCAAAAAATGACCCACCCTAATATCTCAGTAACCAACGATTTTTTGCAAAACGCCATTATGGGGACATGCAAAATTTCAGCAAAATCGGAGAGATGAGTTCCGGATCGAGGGGCTAGTTGACGTGGAATTACTCATATGGGATTCGATTTTAGCAATGTTGTAAACCCCCAAATACTAATTTTATGCTTATTTAACCCTGGATCCTGACACTTATTTCGTGTATACACAAATGCAACTCTGGGGTTTCAAAAACCCCAATAAAAAATAATTAATAACAATTGAGAAACATGTCTTTTTACTTATTGTTTTGTTTAAACTTCTTTCTGGATGTATTTTAAAAGGATTTATTAAAATATATGTTTATCACCAACAATATTTACGTTTTGCTCAAGGTTCTTCTGAATCAATCCAACACCTGCTCACTCTAATAGAAGCGGTAGTGGGGTTTTAGAGACCCCACAGTCGGGTTCCAGGGTTAACAAAAATCAGACTTTCTGGCAAAAAAATCTGATCCCCTGGCCCATAGTGGGGGGGGGTTCCGAAATAAATGTATAATACTCCCCTGCAGTGAAGCTGTGAAGATTAATTAAAAAGTGACGTAACATTCTTAATTTATATTTAACAATCACTTTACACATGAAAAAAGAAGAGATAAGGTAAATTTCCATTATTGTTTATTACAAAAACAACATCGACCTTATGATGAAAATTAATATTTTTTAATTATATTTATAAATAATTTAAATACATAAATTTAATACAATTTAAACAGATATATCGCAATATATTGATTGCAATATATTTATTTTTTAAATATTTTATTTCGTAAACAATGTTTACTAAACATCAAAGAAATCCGTATTTATGGTTCCATGCAATTACTGGATAGAAACACACAATAAACACGATTCGCATATGCAGCATATTTTATAGTTTTTCGAAAAGAAACATTTTTGAAAAAAAAAATTAAAACACTTTTATTGTTTTTTTTTTGTTATTCCAATTTATTTCTCACATTTTACTACTTTTCATAAAAACCAATTTATTACACATAACAAAATTCAATAAAATCTTTATTTAAGTAATAAAAATTAGCATTTTTATTTTATAATTGAAATTGAACTTCGCGTTGAAAGTGATAGTATTATGCTTTTTAAGCAGCATTCACTATAAAAGATTCGATTCTTCTAACCATTATTTTAAGGTTATGTAACATTCTTTTGCAGAATTTTACAAAAATATCTACTTTTTTCTTTGCGAGCTAACAGTTTTTTTTTAATTGGCTAAAAGTACTCGCTTTTAATAGTATTTTTGTAAAAAAAAAATTGCGGAATATTCATTAATAAATATTTGATTCTTAAAATATATCGCCTTCTAAATTCTGAAATATCGTATCTGAAAAATGCCTCCCATTAAAAAAAAACACTAAACCAGCAAACTATCAAACCAAACCATTGTTAACGTAAACCAACGCCTCAAATTAAAAAAAAA
The DNA here is from genome assembly GCA_958510825.1 of Brachypterus glaber. NCBI lineage: Eukaryota > Metazoa > Arthropoda > Insecta > Coleoptera > Kateretidae > Brachypterus > Brachypterus glaber. Next base: position 78,228,366 of record OY294045.1, on the reverse strand, counting down.
ACACCAAACCAACAAACTACCAAACCAAACCATTGTTAACGTAAACCAACGCCCCCATTAAAAAAATCAAACAGAATTCGTGAGTATTTTAACAATCTTTTACTGTATATTCTAACAAAAAAAACTGGATTTTCCGCACCTAATTATATTCAAGACAGTGAGTTTAGTAATAAAACCAGAAATCAGTGCAAAAATATAGTTCATTTCTGTGAACTTTTTAAGCGAAGCGTTTCTTCTAATGTAATCCATTTAAAAACGGATAGTCGGCCTTTGGCATGTTTTTCTTATGACTTTTATATCCATCTCCACTTTTTAACTCCTCTGCCGAAATTTTTTAAAAAGCATTAATAGGTTTTTTCAAGGTGGGCATTGAAATCGTACATTTTACAACATAGTTTGATTTAGTTTGACAGGTAAGAATTAATTATTAAGTAAGGTTATTTATTTGTCAAATTCAAAACATATCAAAGTAGCAAAAACATAGTATCCGCTTTATTTTTTTTTCTAAAAATTGTAATTATTGTCTGTTTTTTCAAGCAAGATGGGCAAATTAAAAATCGCACAGTAAATATTTTGGTTTTAATAGTATATGCTTGTTTGTAGAATATAGTTATGTTTTATAAAATAAACTACGCAGTATATTTGCACATCCAATATTCGAATCTGTTTTAAAAATATTCACTGTGCGATTTTTAATTTCCTATCTTTCTTGAAGAAACAGACCATAGTAGAATAAAATTTATCGAAAAAATAAAACAACCTAATTTGCATAACTTTTAATTATAAAGCACTATAAGAATAATTTAAATAGTACAATACAAAAAACTAACAAAAAATCCGGTACTTCCTGTATTTTACCCTAGATTTTAAAATCTCTTGTCAAAATTATATGATGTAAAATTTACGATTTTAATGACTTCCTTGATAAAACCTATTAATGCTTTTTAAAAAGATTCGGCAGTCCTTCAGTGATGCAAGGGCTTTAAATAGCAAGAAACTGTATTTAATTTTTTCTATTTTGCGACTCTTATAAGCTCATAATCACACGCATTTTGCGTGTTCTTATAGGCCCATAAGAGGTCTGTACTTTTTGTTCTTTTGGGTTGGCAACAGACCTGGCCTATCGCTTGACGTTTTCCGTGCAAATGTCAATGTTGCATAAAGTTGAATTTTCTACAAAATTTTGTGTTTAGGTTATTTTTACCATGTTAAAATTGTGCCTTGGTTAACTGCAGTAAAAAAGAGAAGAGATGACTCTAAAATATATCAAAATATCATTTTTTCTTAGAATTTTAAACATGGTTTAAACTGTAATGCCAATCCAAAACAAAAATCCCTAAATTAGTCATCAATTTAAATTAAGTTTTTTTTTAATTTTAGAGCAAAATAGAAAAAATTGTATAAAGCACTCGTTTCATAACACGTTTTTAGCGCACTAGTACTTTAAAAAACTCGCCGGAAGCGGCTCGTTTTCTAAAATGATCAAAATTTGCGTTACGTGATACTTGAACGTTCCCTAACTAGGTCATAGGAAAAATATTTTTCCTACGACCTAGTTAGTAGCTAGTGCTCATTTTCCACCCGTTGCCATGACAGCGGTCGGAAAGTGAATATCAGGTGATTTTACATATCTGCTGTCAGAGAATGAATAAACGTAACCTCAAATTGACGAATTAATTTTTAAACAATTTTTGCGTTTTTTTAATGTTTAGGTTTAGGTCGTGAAAAAAATAGTATACGCACCTCGACGAAAACCATTTTCAGTGCACTAAAAACTAGATTCGTGTACTCGTGCGTAATATTACATTACATATCCTTTCCTTGTTAGTAAATGTGACAGCTTGTGACAAGAATGGGGGGAGTGGGTCAAAAATTTCGGAAAATTGCGATACATAATTTATGGACAGCCCCTAAGAGACTGTTCAACAATTATGTCACCGTAATTTAGACAGTTTTTAATAAATATTAGTAAATAAATAGTTAATATTGTAACGTTAGTAAATTATACTAATGTTACAGTATTATTTACTTGTGTTATTAATAATAACTTATTATATATCACATAACCATAACGTTCTTTGTGTTTTGAGGAATTTCCCACATATAGATTTATTTGCTATTTAATAAAATTTAAATTGTTCAACAATTATGTCACCGTAATTTAGACAGTTTTTAATAAATATTAGTAAATAAATAGTTAATATTGTAACGTTAGTAAATTATACTAATTTTACAGTATTATTTACTTGTTTTATTGATAATAACTTATTATATATCACATAACGATAACGTTCTTTGTGTTCTGAGGAATTTCCCACATATATATTTATTTGCTATTTAATAAAATTTAAATTGTTCAACAACTAAGTCACCGTAATTTAGACAGTTTTTAATAAATGTTCGTAAATAAATAGTTAATATTGTAACGTTAGTAAATTATACTAATGTTACAGTATTATTTACTTGTTTTATTGATAATAACTTATTATATATCACATTACGATAACGTTCTTTGTATTCTGAGGAATTTCCCACATAGATTTATTTGCTATTTAATAAAATTTTAATTGTTGTATTTAAAGAAAAATTAAAGTCATTTACATGTAATACATAATTATATTAATAGAGCATGACAGTTTTATTTGAGTAATTTTTCAGTAGATTCGGATATTTATTGTTACAAACACAGTAAAATTAATTAATAGAAAATAGTATTTTTTCTGCGCTTGAATATACATTTTTAAAATTTAAATTACACTCTTTCCATCTGGCATGCCATAAAAAACGTTTTTTTTTTCTGAAGACATCAATTTTGGAAAATCTACAAAAACTTGTCGCAAAAGAAATTCAGATACAGGCAATTTTAGGGACTTTTTAATTTAATAATTAAAACCATAGGGTAAAACAATCTTCTTTGCACGCAAGTTTTTATAAACACAGTCAATAGCAATAAAAGAACAGTTGCTTTTCATCCGTGAAACGAGTAATATGTGCTTTCGGCAGGAATTAGTAATACGTTTAAGTTTCTAGCATCAAGTCTTTTAGTATTAGTTATTTATTTATTTATTTGCTATCTTAGATATGCAACAGAATCGATTTTATATATTTTATAGCGATTGTATGGAAGATGTGCAGTAAAATGACGAACATGTGATTATATTGGAGTAAGAAGGGAATTTTATGTTTTTTAATCATTTATAATGCTGATAAATTTTGATTTGGAAGCAACTAACACGTGAAGAAGTTTTTATACGTACAAAATTTTTTATATGCTAGCGCATGCGCAAATATAATTACAAATTAGAAAAAACTGCCTTGGCAACAGCTAACACAACCAACAGTAAACACGAAAAGGAAAGAAGGAAAAGAAAAAGAAAAGGTCTTACAGAAGACTGGAAATTTTATATATTTAAAACAGGAGTGGGCATGGCGAAAAGCCAGCCAAGAACCACTCTTGGTGAATTGAGTAACTAAGAGGGATCTGGCTAATTATCTCACTGAGAAAAGGCCAAAATAAAGGAAGAAGAAGAAGAAGCAATAAAAGAAATATTATTATTAAACCATAAAAATTGTATAACATAATTATGGTCATAAAAGTAGCTTTAACTGTTTGTTATTTACAAATAAAGGTAGTCGGGTCTCGTGTTACACGTTTTTCGCAATCAAATATAAGTTTGCGTGTTAATATGTAAAACTGTGCCAAAAATAATATTTACATCAGCAGTTTTCAACCCTTTTAAATTAAAGGAAGAATGTACACTGTACAGGATGGTCCATTCCTCATGACAATTCTTAATATTTTAATAACTGCTAGGTAAGTTCGGTTTTAAACTAAAGTAATAAAAGTAATGGAAGCACAAAACTGTATATATTCGATATGTGTAGGGTGCACAAGAGAGGCCGGGGGCAAGGATAACATTTGTTTAAATGGAAAGGGGGTCGTGTGGTACATCATTTTAAAGTTCGTAAATTTAACCATATATTTTTTAGTTTTTAAAAAATGTTGAGGTGTTGAAAAAGTATTAATAATGGGAAAAAATCTTTAAAAAATCAAACACTTTCTATTTAGTGATTGATTTCATGATACAACAAAGTTAGTTATTCTTTTAAACTAAGTTTAAGTGATATAAATAAAAATTTTAAAAGAAAATCTAAAAAATCACACTTTTTTAACAAAAAAATTGAAAATCAGCACCTTATTTTTTTTTAATTAAACATTATAGTCAAAAAGAGAATTTAATAAGCTTTAAAATTATGTATCACACATCCCCATTTCTATTTAAAAAATCTTTACCCTTGCCCCTGCCACCATTGTGCCCTTAAAAATATCATATCAAGCTCTTATAACTTTTGTTGAAATATCTAGCAGTTATTAAAATATTAATGAGTGTCATGATAAATGGAACACCCTGTATAAGGATCTCAATTTTTGTCTGTGATATATCACATTATATATACCATAATATCCCAGGGAATTAGATATCAGAAGAATAATTGTTTAATGAAATTGTTCACCATTTTGCAGGAAGCTTTGTTGTCAGCTTGTTACATTTATCCTCTCAATAATCTTAGGCACTTGTAATGACGCCTGAAAACGGTGCACGGCTAGCCTTAAAAAAAATTAAATAAAAAAACCACCCCGAATTTTTTGATTTTAGGTTGTTTTTGGGATAATTCCAAACAGTTTTTGACAAAAATTGAAATCGCTCGCCGTTTTTAAATAAAGTCATTCTTCTTCTTCTTCAAGTTTTTCCTGACATCGCAATACGAAGTTCTTTCTATGACACACCCTATAACATAGGTACTATCCATGATACTCAATATAATCACGACCATTCACACGCCTACTTTGTTAATGTCCAAAATTACGGTCGTCTTCGTGAGGCATTTCAATTTTTGTCAAAAACTGTTTTGAAAAAGTCCCAAAAACAACTTAAAATCAAAAAATCCGGGGTGGTTTGAGTTTTTATTTGAATTTTTAAGGCTAGCAGTGGGTGTTTAACATTTTAGTATTAAAATGCAACAATATGACAACAAAACTTCCTGCAAATAACCCCCTAAAAAAATGGTGAGAATCTACATATGTAATTATATTTTTCTACGAACGTGCGGAAAGGTGTCTCTTTCCGCACGCATATGCGTGCGCTCTGTTTAACAATTATGTCACCCACCTGGGAACAGGAGGTCCATCAAAAAGTGACCGCCCATATAAAATGTTCCAATTTTACGTCACGATTGGGTGACGATGGGGGTCTAAAAACAGCAAATATTAGATGACGTAATTGTTGACCAACCCCTATTTATAAATGCTGACAATACTAAAACTCCAGTTTTTTAAATTAATATTACAGGGTTCCCACCAAACATTGACATTCAAATTCCAGGTATTTTCCAGGTTTTCCAGGTAAAAATGATTAATATTCCAGGTATAGTAAAATAGTTTTAGTATATAATATTTAGTATTATTTTTAAACAAAAAAAACATTTCGGGTAATTAAACTTCACATAAGTAGGTGAAACATCTTAAAACATAATTTATTATGCTTAGCTCCGCAGGCAAAAATGTTTAGAAATCTTTTTGTATTTCCCAAATACCTCAAAATCCATTGTAATATGTATCACACTAATTGCTAATAAAGTTTAACGCTACATTTTTGCTTTTAACGCCGATAACTCAACATAAAAAAATCGTACAGAACTTTTTTAGCGCTCAAATTAAAGAAGAATCAAGCTAAAAGAGCTTTCAGACAAAATCACAAAGAAAAAAATATTGAAGACCGTGGACTTTTTGAAAGGCAAGCAAAAAATTGGAAATGTGTTTTACCGCTGATTTTTTTATGATTACTCAAAAACGGTCAATGATAAAAATATTTTAATATATTTCAGGATCTTAAAACTAGAGACTCGAAGATTAAATTTGCTTTTTTATCATTACGTACTCTACGACTATTTTTCGCCAAGTTTTTAAAATCACCTAAAAATTTAGGATGTTTTATTATATCCTTTAATTTTTGTACCTAGTGTTTAACTTGTCCAAACAAATTATATTTTCGTATGTTAAATTCCAGGTACTATTACAAAATTCCAGGTAAAAAAACGGTTTTTAAAGAAAAACTGTTAAATTCCAGGTATTCCAGGTGGGGATCTAAATTCCATGCGTTTTCCAGGTTTTCAAGGTTTTCCAGGGTTGGTGGGAACCCTGTATTAAATTAGCAAATAGAAAATATGTAATCAATTTTTAATGATTCATTGCAAAATAAACAATTTATTGTACGTTAACCTACCATAATGCCAAGAAAAAGAAAGAATAGAAATTATTTAATAACAAGTTACAAAACGCAACGAATAAAGTAACCATTGTTCTTCTTTTTATTTTACCTACGTTTTCTAAAAAACAAATGAATTTGCTGTACTTTCGATTGTTAGAGTAGGTCGTTTATTTAATTCTTTTTTTTTGTTGAGATTTTATCCGGTAGGTCGATCAAGAGAGTAAGTATTTTTTTTACTTACTGGCTTCCGGTTTTTGAAATCTCCATATTTCTTCCGCATTCGTGATTCTATAAATGTTTTTGGCAGGATTTCGTAACACGCCGCTGAACCAAATTAAATTTTATTTCTACGCTTCTCGAAACAACGGAACGTTTCAGTTTTAAGGGGACTTTTCGTTTCATAATTGGAAAAAAATAAACTTTTTATTTTTTTTTTTGTGAAAAGAATGTTGTATTTATTGAAAGGATTTCTTTTGGACATATTTATAAAACATATTAAGAATATATTTTTTTTGCATTTTTAGTACATCTTGGCCATTTTTTTTTAACACAGTTTTGGGGCTTCCTGTAACACATGGAGTAAAAATTCCAACGGCCAAGCTCCAAGCTCCCCCTGGCCTTGGTTTGAGCATCCCCTGGTATTTTGTAAGTTTTAAGCCACCTACCGTTGGGCGCCATTTTTTTTTGCAGGGGCGCCAAGTTTTGGTTGAAACCGTCAGGGACAAAGCTTGTTTTTTCTTAAAGGTAATTTTTGGGGCGCTAATTTATTTTTGCAGGGGCGCCAAGTTTTGTAGAAATCGTCAGGGACAAAGCTTTTTTTCATGAATGTATATTTTTGGGCGTCAATTTTTTTGTAGAGGTGCCAAATTTTGGTTGAAACCGTTAGGGACAAAGCTTTTTTTCGTGAAGGTAATTTTTGGGGTGCTATTTTTTTTGTAGGGGTGCCAAGTTTAGTAGAGACCGTCAGGGACAAGACAAAGCTTTTTTCATGAAGGTATTTTTTTGGGCGTCAATTTTTTTTTGTAGAGGCTGAGTCCCCCTAGATTTTTTTCTGGTTACGGCCCTGATTTAGACGGACCCTTGAGAGAGGCCGGGCGTAGTTTCCTTAGGTGCGTTACCGGACCAACCTTTCTAGGAACTTTTTTTTCGTATTTTTGGATGTAGAATCACTCTTTTTTAGTACCTCTATTCATAAAACACCTTGTATACAGATACAGAAAAAATAAACCTGTATAATAATACTCTATAAATCATTTTGACGTTATCTTCATAAAATAAACCAACTTTTAAAGAAAAAAATATATAGTTAGCCTAAATGCATAACTGAAATGTTCTGTTTGTTTTTCTTTTGTAAAACATACAAAACGTGTTTGCATATTCTCTACAGAATAATTATTTAATATGTAGGTATACTTACGAAGTTTTGTTAGCTTTTTGATTGGTGTAATAATGGTGTATTACCTGAAACAAATTAAGAAACATGTTAGTGAAATATTGACCTAATTTTTAAAATAATAGTATATTAAAGTATTAGTTTCATAACATACGTTTTAAGTGCACGAGTACAAGTTTAGAAAACGAGCCGCTTGCGGCGAGTTTTCTAAAGTACTCGTGCTCCAAAAACGTGTTATGAAACAAGTGCTTTAAACAATTTTTTCTATTTTGCTCTAAAATTTAAAAAACTTACATTTAAATTGATGACTGATTTAGGAATTTTTGTTTTGGGTTGGCATTACAGTTTACACTATGTTTAAAATTCTAAGAACAAATGATATTTTGATACATTTTACAGTCATCTCTTCTTTTTTCAATTAACCAGTCCACAATTTTAACACGGTAAAAAATAACCCAAACACAAAATTTTGTAAAAAATTAAACTATAAATCGACATTGACATTTGCACGCAAAACGTCAAGAGATAGGCTTTTGTATGTTGCCAACCCAACAGAAAAAAAAGTAGAGACCTCTTATGGGCCTATAAGAACACGCAAAATGCGTGTGATTATGAGCTTATAAGAGTCGCAAAATAGAAAAATTTTATTTTAGAGCTATGTTATTTTATATAGGGGTAAATATCATTAAATTAAGCAGTTGGGTAGGGAAATATGGCATTCCAGGCCATGGCCACACTCAGAAAATTTCGTTTTATTTTGAATACTGAATGTTATTTGCTAAAACATATCTTTATATCGCCTCCATGGGTATTTAATACTTTACTTGTGATATTAAATACTGCAATGTGTGTACTGTATACAAAATGTTGTCATACTAACACAGAGACCGTGTTGGTACATTTGGATCCCCACGCAACATGTGTTTAATAATACTGTTACATTTGGTAAATGATATCACAGTTATACAGGGTGGCCCAAAAAAAAACGGAAACTTTTTAAACCGTTATAACTTCTTTGCATTTTGACCGATCTATAGCAAATTTGAAATGAATATATTAAAAACATGAAGGATTTGGAAGATAATTTTATTTACTTATTGTTCAGTTAAAATTGTTAAAATAGAATTTTAAAAAAATCTTAGATATAATTTTTTTTGTGGAAATTGCAAACAAACTATCCGTGACAGTTAAAATTATAGAAAAAGAATTGTTGGTTAAAATTTATTTTTAATTCATAATAATGCTACAGCTATTATTACTTGGATCAAGGAGGCATATAGCACAACGAAATAAAACATAATCGCATACGAGGTTATGGTAGTTTGTGAAAAAAATTATTGCTATTTAACTTTTTCCATCAAGTACATAACAGTACAGTACAGCAGTTAATAGTTTATAATTTTAAGTTTTATGTATTTATAATAGCCATGGCCCGTTTTATTCTCAAGAATTATAATAGTCACTATTTTACATCGACAATAAAAAAAGTATAAATCTTATTACCTTTAAAACTGTAAAAAATTAATTTACATTTTTATCAACAAATTTAATAAGAAAAAATAATAAATGTATAAAAGTAGATTATGGGTTAAAAAAAATTATCTAGGTTAGTTGTAATAAATTTTTTTGATACGATAAATAAAATCATTACTCTAAAACTATTGAGTTAATAATCAGAGTTGATAGGTACTTTCATTACGACAACAGGGACGTATTCAATGTTTTACTTATTTTGCAAAATGCAAATTTGCATTCCCATTGGTATATAGGTGTTTTTAAGGGCACTGAAAGATTTTTTTTTTTTATTTCACCCCAGGGTCAGCGCTGGGGAAATAATTCTTAAATATTTACGTTATTGTTATTTAGGAGTTTTGAGGTAGCTGAAACTGAGTCTATCGAGAAACATAAAATTGGGTACAGGTGGCATTTGCGACAAAACCTCGGTATCATCAAACAATACTATATTATTTACCAAGTGAGAGAAGTTTAACATTTTTGACCTGCGTCAAATTGCGGGATGAGCGCGCTAGCGCGAAGCCCACAAGACGCGGTCTAAAATGTTAAAACTTACTCACGTGGAAAATATAGTATTTTTTTCACTACCAGTACAATTAATTAGCTATTTATTTATTTATTTTACTTAAATTTAATGAAAAAGCTTATAAATTTAAAATATCACGCTGGCCGTTCGCGGCCATTAAAAAAACAAATGAATAACTTGACATTTCTGGCAGAAATTTTCTGGTGATCTGCTGAAATTATTAAGTTAGAAAGTGTTTCCGTGTTAAGTGTAATAAAATATATAAAAATGGAAAGTGAAATGCAAAGTGATGATTCTGGTACTCCCCCAGAAATAAGGGGACAGGCGAAAACTTTGAGGGAGAATCTATTGCCTCAAAAATCAATATATGGGGGTTGTACCTCTAGTAATCTATGATCCTTACGGTAATATATGGGTTGTATAATCTATGGTTGAATATGATGGACCAATAATTTTCACTTTTCGAAGTGTTTTTTGTAAAACATGTTTTATAGGTACTAATTTAGTTATTACTTTTTAATTTATCATGCAATAAATAAATTTGGTGCCTAAAGACACTTGAAAATATCAATGTGATAAATAATTAAGTGAAACGTCAGATGCCTAAACAGCTGAATAAAAAATTCATTATTAACCATGGTGCAATTTCATTATTTTTAGAACCTCTGACGTCATAGGTAGAGAAATAATATTTCTACCAATGAAAAGAACAGTAATAAAGATGTGCCTTTAGGCTGGTGGTGAAAAAAAGTATTTATCTTGTCCCAAGAAAAGTGTCGCTTTTGAAATATTTTTAAAGTTCTCTTGGACCTGACGTATTTGAGTCAAAAACCATTTAACTTGTTTTAGGATTGTTAAAAATTAAATAATTTTGAATACTTTGGTCCAAGGATTTTTATTCTGAGACAAGACCACTTGCATTTTACACAAGATCAAAGAATGTTAAGTTAAAGAATCATAACAGGGTTCCCACCAAAAATTAACATTTAAATTCCAGGTATTTTCCAGGTTTATTAATATTTCATATTTCAAATAGTTTTAGTATATAATACTTTTAATTTTTAAACAAAAAAAAATATAAAAAAAAATCATTTTATTTTCAATAATTAACATTTTTTTCCGGATAAGAAAATTGTTTTGTAACACTTTAAATGGGTATGGTAAACCTCTTAAAATACAACTTATTATGTTTAACGCCGCAGCCGAAAATCCTAAGAAATATTGATGCTTGACATTTTCCAGTTTAATGGATCATTTTATTTTGTAAAACCTATTAACAAAAATCCAACATTAGCACCGCAGGCGAAAATTTTTGAAAAGCTAACAAGCATAGTTAAACAATCATTTTATTTTTTTTTAATTTGAGCCCCCTTCGCCACTGTAATCTCAAATCAAGCGACAAGTTCTGAAAAGGCAATTTTTTACCTTTTTTTTTTAATTTCCAAGTTTCTTACATCAAAAAACAATAAAAACATTTTATAGAGGATACTTTGTAGTTTTCAGAAACAATTTTCTGTACGGTCATTAGTTCCCAAGTTATTATCAAATTTAAAAGTGTCATTTTTGCTTTTAACGCCGATAACACAGCATAAAATAATCGTACTGGGTTTTTTTAGCGCTCAAATTAAATAAGAAGAAGAATCAAGCTAAAAGAGCTTTCAGACAAAATCACGAAGAAAAAATAATAAATAAAAAGACCGTGGACTTTTTGAAAGGTAAGCAAGCATTTGGAAATTTGTTTTAACGCTGATTTTTTATGATTACTCAAAACTCAATGATAAAAATATTTTAATATTTTTCAGGATCTTAAAACTAGAGACTTGAAGCTTTAATTTGCTTTATTGTCATTACCTACTATACGACTATTTTTCGCCAGGTTTTAAAAATCACCTAAAAATTTAGGATGTTTTTTTATATCCTTTAACTTTTGTGCCTAGTGTTTTAATTTTTCTTGAACAAGTTATATTTTCGTTTGTTGTTAAATTCCAGGTGCTATTAAAATATTCCAGGTAAAAAACCGTTTTTTTTTTTTAAGAAAAACTGTTCAATTCCAGGTATTCCAGGTGGGGATCTAAATTCCATGCGTTTTCCAGGTTTCCAAGGTTTTCCAGGATTGGTGGGAACCCTGCATAAAGATCTTGGCAAGTGAATTATATATTCATGTTAAGAGAAGGCGCTTTTGGACGTATTCAAGAGTGCGAAGAATTTGGCCAAATTTCATATGCCATTACAGGCGGTAATTTACCGCAAAGGATCCTTTTTTTCAGTGCACTGGGTCTCAAAGGGTTAAGTTATATTTTTCGTCAGAATGGTATTTTCCCTATTTAAATGGCAGGATACGCCCCCACATTCGCATTTAAAACACCAAACACACGGAAAGAAATTAGTGGGCTCTGCGCTATACATTATAAGATATTTGGTAACAGTGGCAAATTATAGTGATTTAAGCTATAGATTATAAGGGACACAATAACTAATAATGTTAAAAATAAATTGGAAACGATTATATATATTACAGACACGATTATATTTATTACAGGCACTATTATAAATTTACAGAAATTTTATTATATTATAAAAATTATTAGCACGGACAATAATTAAATCTATTTAAGCTATAAATGCCATACTATTTGTTATATTTTATTATTCACTAAACAATTAAAGTATTTCATATAAATTTTTACACTGACTGCCATAATTGTAAGAGAAAGCCTTGTATTTATATAATAAGCGATTATAATTTGCTTGGTATGTGTGTTATAGCGCTCCTAGCTATAATTTTTTTTTCCGTGCAGACCTAAAAACCAACCTAAACCAAAGAGTTAGGTTATGTTACGTCGAACGTATAAATAGGCAGTTCACTCGCAGGCAATAGTGTAAAATTCACAGAAAATAAAAATGCTTTACTGAATTCCTATAAAATGACAATAACCATATTTTTAGACTTTAATAAAAATTTTAATATAAAAGACCCATCAAGTTATAAATATTTACAACTTGATACGTCTTTTATTGTGTATATATATGAATACGGAATTATTCAGAAAATTTTTAATATTCACAACTCTTTGCGATTTTAAAATGAAATACGGTATACAGGGTTATTCAGTAATAAGTTTGAGAAATTTAAGAGTTTCTACGTTAAAAAATATAAAAAAAAGTTCCTATAAAGGTTGGTCCGAAAATGAGTCATAAGGAAGCTGCGGCCCTTCGAAGATGGACATATCGAATGGGGAACAAAAAAAGCACCAATAAAATTTGAATATTGAAGGGCGATTCTACATTTAAAACTAAGCAAAAAAGTATTCTTCACCAAAACACCTAAATTTAATATTAAAAGAGTAATAGCCTTTAAAAAGGTAACATTTTTAGTTGCACAAAATGTTACTTCCTCTTAATTGCATTTTTTTTTGAAAACGGTTGCTCCTACAGTGTTACATTTTTTATGTATTTTTACTCAAAGAATCTATATTTTTTACCAAAAATCCAAAAAAAAATGTACATAAAAAAGTTTGGGGCAAAAATGTGTTAAGCCTCACACATTTTGTCTGTCTAGGCACGCCTCTGGATAAATTCAAAAAAATAAATTAACAAACTTATTGCCCTTATTAATACTAGTATACATGCAAAAGCTCTGGCTGAAAGCGTACAAAAGTTATTAATTAAAAACATTATTTTTATTGCAATTTTAAAGAGCCGTAGCTCCCTTAGGACTCATCCGGACCAACCTTTATATGAGCTTTTTTTCATATTTTTTAACGTAGAATCACCTCTTAAACTAGAACTTATTTCTGAATAACCCTGTATAGCTACACTAAAATGCGATTCAAGCTTTAATTCTCAATGAGTTCTCATTTTATTTAAATTTTAATAGCGCTCTGTTAAAATTCAAATATAACCAGGAATAATAATAATTATTATTTTATGCAGGGTAATACTAGTATACATGCAAAAGCTCGTCGCTCTGGCTGAAAGCGTACAAAAGTTATTAATTAAAAACATTATTTTTATTGCAATTTTAAAGAGCCGTAGCTCCCTTAGGACTCATCCGGACCAACCTTTATATGAGCTTTTTTTCATATTTTTTAACGTAGAATCACCTCTTAAACTAGAACTTATTTCTGAATAACCCTGTATAGCTACACTAAAATGCGATTCAAGCTTTAATTCTCAATGAGTTCTCATTTTATTTAAATTTTAATAGCGCTCTGTTAAAATTCAAATATAACCAGGAATAATAATAATTATTATTTTATGCAGGGTAATACTAGTATACATGCAAAAGCTCGTCGCTCTGGCTGAAAGCGTACAAAAGTTATTAATTAAAAACATTATTTTTATTGCAATTTTAAAGAGCCGTAGCTCCCTTAGGACTCATCCGGACCAACCTTTATATGAGCTTTTTTTCATATTTTTTTAACGTAGAATCACCTCTTAAACTCGAACTTATTTCTGAATAACCCTGTATAGCTACACTAAAATGCGATTCAAGCTTTAATTCTCAATGAGTTCTCATTTTATTTAAATTTTAATAGCGCTCTGTTAAAATTCAAATATAACCAGGAATAATTATAATTATTATTTTATGCAGGGTAATGCATAAACCGGGTATTATTATAATATTAAAGTATAGTGGAGTTGGTTAGAGCGTAAGAACAGATCAGTTGGTTAGAGCGTGAGTACATGTTGAAAGTTTAATTGAATTAAACTAAAATCGAAATCGGAAAATCGATACATAACAATGAACTGATAACTCTTCTTTCTAGAATACGCATACCTTTAAAATAAAGTATCGCCAACATCTCGGTTTGTTTGTAAACAAATAGTAGGCATATTCAGGCCTGAACAATAACAATTACCAGTAACTGGTATTGTTGTCTCTGTTAGAACAAAGATGTGCGAGTAAGACAGACGAATGTTTATGTTGCCGACGTTTTAACGAATGAAATGCCTATCTAGAGAGAAGAGTTATTAGTTCGTTGATACATAATAATATTATGTACTATATGTTATACCTAGAAAGGGTGCCCAGAAATCTTTTAATATTATATCTCAGGAAAAGTTTCAATTTGTAAGCTATATATACCGGGTGTTTTTTTAACCTGAAACTTTCAAATGGGGGAAACAAAATGGCTTATTTACTTTTTACGGATATTTACGTTTTCAAGATCATTTCAAGGTCAACTTTGTTTTTTAAATAGAAACATATATTTTTTTTACTGTTGTTAAATTCTCCTCAAAAAAATAAAAATCGGTTGTAAAAAACTTTTTTTTGATCGGGCTTTTAGTTGCAGAGATAACACAGCCCCAAAAAATTAAAAAAGTTGAATCTTCGATGGACTCGAATAGTCGAATTCCCATGTATTTTGAGCTGCTGAATCCGAATCTATTGTCGGAATTTAAAAGTTAGCTCGCATTTTCAACATAACCTCAAAAAACATTTCATATCATTGCGAGAAGTATGTTTTTTTCAGGTTATGTTGAAAATGGGAGCTAACTTTTAAAATACGACCTCAGATTCGGATTCAGCGGCACAAAATACATAGGAATTGACTAGTCGGGTCCGTCGATGATCCAATTTTTTAAATTTAGTGTGGCTGTGTTATATCTGCAACTAAAAGTACGATTAAAAAGTTTTTTTTACAAAAGATTTTTATTTTTTGAGGAGAATTAAATAACAGTAAAAAAAAATTATATAGATACCCTTTTTATGTTTTTAAAAACCAATTTAAACTGGGTTACTTAAAAAAAACTAATAGTACCTAAAATATTGCTTAACCTTGACTTGTGTACAGCTTGTTTATATAAATTTTGTTTTGTAAATATTTAGTCCCAAGGACAACTATCGCGTATTTTTTATTTTTAAATAATAGTATCTATTTACGAAAATCACTTTAAACAGTTTTAATTTAAATTTAATTAAAAATTTCAATATACCATGCGTTTAATTTTTGATTAGATAATTGTATATGCAATGTAACTCGCAACAGCGTTCGAGAGCTCACGCGCAAAGCCAAAGCCGCCTTACTCCGCTTTTAGTCCAGGAGCTCTATTCATGACTATTCGCAAAAATATTTTGCATAAAGCTACGGTTCCTCCAAAATTCGCAGTCGCCGACGACCGCGACCGGATAGCCGCGACCGAGTCGTTAAGACATCTCCAATGCATTTTAAATGTCCCTGTTTTCCTAGCTGCTACCGAGTCGTTACTAGTAACTACTGGTCGCCGTTCGTTTTGACGCCGGTCGCTTGACCGCTCCGGTAGCAGAGGCACGACCAATTCGTCACGAATTTTACAGGTGTGCGCTGTGACAAGTGTTTATTTTTTTTTTCATTCCACAGCAGAGTAGAAATAGTTATGGCAGGTATGTAATAATTTGTACTTGTAGGGATGTTAAAAAGTTTTTTTTTAATACGTTGTTTAAAAACGTTTTAGAACGGTTTTTTTTTTTTATTCGTTTTTTTTTTATTATTTTTCGCACCCAAAGCAAAAAATGTTTTTAATTAATAAACTGTCTTTTAGTTGTCAAATTAGTACAATTCGTATATTTATATTAAGATTTATGTATATTTATATTATTTTATATTATTTGGTTTGACTCAGATAAAAGTCACAAATAAGTTAGGTTTAGATCTGATCGTTAATTTATTGCGTTCTACGTTTTGTGAATATTTTATGAATTTGTTCTGATAGTTAATATACTTTAAGGATCCTGGCTGCCAGGACCTGTGCCTGGTTATCAATTGTGGCAGGATCTGGTTATCCATTGGTTGTAAATTTATATACAGTGCGGTTCAAAACTCATTCCCCCCCTTCTTAACTTTTAAACGAGTTGAGATATCGACTTCAAATTTAGAACTGTTAAATAAGACAAGCTATCTTTTAGCTTATATTTATTACTTTCAGCTCTTAAAATGTGGACAGGGGGGAGTTTTTTTTATGGAAAGGAAGGTCGTGTTATACATCATTTTAAAGAAAATAAAATTCACTATTCTATATTCACTATATATTTTTTAATTTTTTAAACATTTTTTTTAAGGTTTTGATTTTTAATTTTTGTGTGTTAACAAATGCGATTTTTTCAGATTTTTTTTTTAAACATTTTATTTATATTAATGAAAATTAGTTTAAAAGTATAATTAGAGATATTCATAATGATTGCAAGGCATAAACTAGCATACAAAAAAACAGCTGTTTATAAAATGGCCAGCTAACAGAATGGCGACTGGCGAGACCGAGGAAAACATGACGTGACGACGTGACGACCTGGTCGCGGCTACCCGGTCGTCAGCGACTGCGAATTTTGGTGGAAACCGTAGCTATACGCAGTTGCTATGGTACAACCAATCACCTATTAGCTTCCTTAGCAACAGCGTATGTGAATTATTTTTGCGAATGGTCAAGAATAGAGCTGCAGTCAAATAACGAGAAATTTCTATGTTCTATGTAGTAGTGGATGGTAACAGAACACTTCTGTTAGTTTTTCACCGGGTGATTTGCGTAAGGGGATTTTAGAGACGAGTGCGGTTATCTGGCTAAATATGCATCTTACGATAAAAATGCATAGAGGAAAGTCGCCTAATTTCGGATACCATTTACAATTTATCCAATATTTAACAGGTGGTATTACTTTTTGATATTTTTTGTATATAATAACATGCAACTTATTATAACGAATCATGATTTAGTATGAAAACATTTTTATTACAGTTTTTTTTTTTTAAATCTCGATTAAAAAAACTTTGCGCATTTTTGTGCATTTGAAAAAAGGTTCATAATTTCGGACATACGCGATTTTTTTTTTTCAAGAGTAGATCTGGATCCCATTGCTTATGTTTCTTGTTATTCCATGAAATTTAAGAAGTAATTTAATCATTAGGCAGTTTTTTACGAAATAATATAGGAGCCATAATTTTAGATTCCCAGTTTCGGATATGTTAGTATTTTAAGTAATTTTCTCTTTTTCAGAATTATGGATCTTAGTTTGTTGTATCATTATGATAATAATAATAATTCATAGTTGGTTATCCTGAACAACAATTAGCTTTCGGATATCTGAATTGGGAATCAAATTGCACAAAAATGCACTATCCGAAATTAGGCACCTTCTGCTTTTTAAATTAAAAATTTGTAAAATGTTAATGTTTTTAAATTGCTTAATTATGACTAGTGGATCAAATTAACCAGTATCTTAACTTACTGAAGACATAAACACAAACTTTTATAGCAATTATTTATAAAATAGACAAGCATGCTAATGCAATTGAGCACAAAACTGCTATTTGCAATTTAAACCATTTTTGCTGCCATTTAACGGGGAGAAGTTCTACCGTTATCATATTACAGGACGGATTTGGATTTACTTTTGGCTTCACATAAAAATATGTTTCAGTTTACCTCTGAAGATAGTATCTTAGATACACTACTATCCAAAATTGGGAAACCGTCCGAAATTAGGCGTCTTTCCTCTATGACCAATTTTGTTAAGGAGGAAATTTTCAACAACTTTTGTTTGGATCGGTTTGAATATTTTTTAATATATGTATTATTTACAATCGAGTTATAAATATTCAAAAATGGCCATTTTGGCAATTTAAATTTCGCACAACAAATAGTATTTAAAATAGATGCCACCTATGTTAGTCACTCGCGTAGAATTAATAGTATATTACAAAACTAGTGTGGAAAGTGACATATGAAATACACTTTCCAACGGGTTATGTACACTATTTTTCCTACGATCCCGAAAAAATATGAAGTTTTTTATTTTAAAATTTTCTAATTTTTATTAATTTTTAAGAATAGCAAAGCACAAAATAATTATAAATAGCATACAAATTTATATACATATGTAGGTATGTCAAACAGGTAATGTGATTTTCATTTAGCTTTAGTATTCTTGGTTTTATATTTAATACAATACATAACTGTTTAATGGGTTGCCTATTCCTAAATTAGATTTCTGTGGTTATGCTGCTATATAAGATAGTAAAATTGTACTGTTTGGACTTTTTTTTGGACTTTTTTTTGGATTAAAACACTTAAAAGAAATAAAAGGCTGTGGTGAAAGGTGGAAAATGGTTTATAAAACAAGGTGATTTAAATTCGTAGAATCTACGAGATAAATATCTAAATAAAATTAGGCAAACCTCCATACATAAATATTACACGAGTGTGATATAAAAATATCAAACTAGTGCGATATGAGTCGTTTTCTAAAAAAAAAAAGAGTGTGCTAAATGTCATTTTCATAGAGGATCGTAGGAAAAAACTTATTCCGTCCTCTAAATCATTTGGAATAACTGGCATAGGGTTGAGATACAAATTGCGAGCTTTGAGGGTACAATTAGGTACCAATAGGTACTAAATATTGTATAAGTTTCATACTGATTGGCGAAAAATGAGTGGCTGTGGTGACGTCGTCAATCTTCATTAGAGCCATTTGGCCATTATTGTATTACACACAGAAAAATGTTTCTGAAATCAAGATTTGTATATAACGAAGAGAAATATATTCTCCTTTGTTGCATACCATATTCTTATATAGTATTCATATTCTTATTTGAAGCAAAATTTTGCTTTAAATATGAAAGGATAAGAATATGGTATGCATTAACGGAGAATATATTATCTTCGTTATATACAAATCACAATTATATCATTTCATTATAATAATAATAATAATAATAATAATAATAATAATAATAATAATTAATCATTTCACGATTATAATTATAATAATTATATATTATTATTTCACGCGTTATATTTGGCAAGAGAATATAATAAATAAAAACTAAAATATATTCTTAATTTTTAAAAATTAAACAATTATCCCTACAAAATACTAATTTTAATTATTTTACTTAATATTTTGGATATTAAAAATAAGGTTTTGGTATAAAATTTCAAAAATAGGGCAACATCTTGTACATTTATGTTATTACCAATCTCGCACTTCTTTACATCGACAAAGTCCATAAACTAATTGTCAATTTAATCATTTTAGCGTCTTCTTTTTCGTTTTTAATATTTCTCGATTTTAACAAATTTATATTAATATTCAAAGAGTTAAAGTAGAAAACACGTAACGGATCTAGTTTTGACAACTAAAGAACACCCTAACAACGGAGCACAATAAGGTGATAAAATCTTTTTTTTACCATTGCTGTGATAAACTAGGAACTAAGCTAATTCTTAATTTCTATTGGTTGATTATAGTATGAGTTATATTCTCATATATAATACACACGAGGCTGAGAATTATGCGGGAAAAATTCGCTGGTTTCATGAAAATTTTCTGTCTGGAAATAATTACGACCAGGGCGTCGACCCTGCAGGGGCGATGCCCCTGGAGTAATTATTTCCTTTGACCGAAAATTTAAATGAAAACTGTCAATTTTACCCGATAATTCGAAGAATCATGCGTAGAAGAATATTTTTTAGATTTAGTTAATTTAATTACATTCTCAACTGCTAAACTAAAACCTTTTTGTCTATTTTTAAATTGCAAATTATAGTTCTGTCAATAGTTTAGTCACTTACTGTCTAGCGCGGTACTGCGCTAGGCTTGCAAGCATGTTCATAAAAGTTAACCTATAAAAACTGTCATTTAATTTTATAAAAAAATATTTTGAGGTATTTTTTGGTAAATAATCAATTAATAACAATAATTATAAATAATAATATATTCATATTTAATTATTAATTAGTTTTAGGTATGAAATCTTGTTGTAAAAAAAATACTGAAACACAAAATACTACAGCGATTCTTACTAGAAAATACAGTAGAAAATTCCCAATATAGCTATAATATAAGTGGACAGAAATAGACACGTGGCCAAAAATATTGTTAAATGATTGGTTGATAAAAACGTTAAAAAATAATCATTAACATTTACTTCTAGAAAATTGACATTTAGTTTATCGTGCACTAATTTTCAACTTATGTAGGACTTCTATTCAATTTAAAACAGTACTTTTTATATACCGTTAATAATTTGTCTAAAATTTAGAATTTCTCACGATTCAGAAAAAAATTATATTTTGTTACGCACGTATTATTTACAGAGTAAGTAAAATATCCTCGAAAATATCAAAGTATCTAAAATGTCAAATAATATCTTTACCAGGTAGGTTGTTTTTGTATTATTATACTCCTCGCATCTGAGCAGCTGAAAAAGTATTGAGGTTACAATGTCAAAAATAATTTCACTCCAAACTCCAAACAAAAAGTCCAATTATTAATAATAATTTTTGTAGTTTGGGGTGAAATTTATTATCAATTCTACTGATAGTCTAAGAGCTGGTGACCGTTTTTATTTCATTATTTGCTCCCAGCTGGATTTTATATATGTCTTAAAGTACATTCAAATTAAGCTACTTGCAAATCGCCAGGTCCTGGATCGGGTTCCTTTAGATGCTAGAGGCCTCGAAAAGGTGGTGAAATGGGGTCCCCGAAAAATATATTTTTAACTTACCGAGTCAAATAAATTACATTTATCCAATACATACAGATAATGTGACAATTACCAGCTTTATTTTAAATAGATAAACTCAATAATAACCCCCGCGCAGCTTTTACTTTATTGAGTGGATAATTATTTATTTTACCCACTCAACTGTCACTTGTTAAATTATTTTCTTGTAAATGTCATTAAAATTTTTAATAAAAATATGAATTTCTAAGCTATTTATTGGATAAAACTTCGTATGGCACTCATGGGTAAACCGATATTGCCCTCTCGAAAATTAACCTGCGAGGCGTCAGCCAATATCTTACTTTACCCACTAGTACCATAAATAACTATTATTACATTTACATTAGTCTATTTTCACAGTTTTAAACAATTATTCACTACGCTAAGAGTTAAAAAATACTTTAAAAACTTTATCTGACATATGTCAACACTAAAAACTCTCTTTAATTTTCATTTAATCAAAATGTAATTTCATAAATTCTCATTTTTTAGGAATGGTTCGATTTGGGCAAAATTTGGCCCGAGGTCTTTTTTAAACGGAATAATATAATAAGGTGCTAGCCCGTAAATATTTCGAATTTTCGCAAAGTCCAAACAGAAATGAGTTAAATTGAAGTGGATTTAAATTGTCCTACCATCGCACCGTGTAGAGGGGAGAAGGGTTAGCGCTTAGCGTTACGATGCGTTACGCGGAAGGAGGGGGACTGTTGTAGCGTAATGCTCTTTAATAAAAATAAATAAAAACAGTTTGTTTTTTTACCCATTTGTTTTAGGGGGGGTATTGGCTGCTAGCGTTACGTACACTGAAAAAAATTACGTTCTTGGCTCAAAGTAGTCAACACTCTTGGCAGTTATTCTTTTAGCTTAAAAGATGTGTATCTTCAAACAAAAGTATTTATCTTGTCCCAAGAAAAGTATCGCTTATGAAATATTTTTAAAATTCTCTTGGACCTGGCGCATTTGAGGCAAAAACCATTTATCTTGTTTTAAGATTGTTAAAAATTAAATAATTTTAAATACTTTGGCCCAAGAATTTTTCTTTTGAGACAAGACCACTTGCATTTCACACAAGATCAAAGAATTTGAAGTTAAAGAATCAGAAAAATCTCGGCAAGTGAATTATATTTTCATGTTACGAGAAGGCGCTTTTGGACGTATTCAAGAGTGCGAAGCATTTGGCCTGATTTCATATGCCATTACCGCAAAGGGTCCTTTTTTTCAGTGTATTTAAGGGATTAGGTCTCAGCGTTACGAAGCGTTGCAGGGGGAAATTGCAAAATTTTGCGTTAAGGACGAGGTTACGTATTTAAATTATAACCTCCAAGGAGCTGTTGGCACAGCGGCATTTGCCAGTCCGGACCTGGCGAAGAGTATACTATCAAATCTTCAAACATGCATTCTTTCTCTCCGATTAGCAAGCTTTTCTAAGGTGAAATTTCTTTTGTTTCCATATTGACAAGCATTGTAAAATCCGGCCAATCGGAAACAATTTTATGAATACGTATTTTACGCTAGCGAAAACAAAAAAAAAGTATTAACGGTAAAACCTCTCAGACGTGAATCTAAAACAGTCTTAGAATAGATAGAATAGAATAAAATTTTATACTGTTTTTTTTTATATAGTAGGTTCTTTTAGAATTTTCAGAAAAAAGTAATATTATACAGGGTAATTCAGAAATAAGTAACAAAATTTTAAGGGGCGATTCTAGGTCCAAAAATATGAAAAAAAAGTTCCTATAAAGGTTGGTCCGGAAATGAGCCCTAATGCAGATACGACCCTCCTAAGGGTATATCTGAAAAGTAGTTTTTATAATAATAATAATTCTTAGTTCCAGCCCAGAGGGCCACATACAAAAAAATACAAAACATACAAAATATCTACACAAAAATTAATAATTAGCCAATATACAAAAGTTCAAAAGAGCTACCGTCCCCCCATTAAAACTCTACTCCAGGTTTGGCATTGATTGGAACGCCATAGAATGTCACTCCTCAGCAGAGCCACAATAAAGAGGTTGGAAGATTTATACAGCCGATTGCGGAACCCAAAAGCCCGAAATCTACGAATAGCTAGGAAGTCATTAACACGAGCCGTAGCAAACATTTCACTAGCACTAGAAAATCTCGGTATGTTATTTAAGAGTCTAAACGCATTATTATAGAACACGCGTAGATTATTCCACCATCCCAGTGTATAATTACACCAAAGTTCGGACATGTAGATCCCTAAGCAATATTTTTGAAATAAGTTTTTTATTGTCAGAGTTACACTTGGAGAAACGACGGACTTTATTATCTCTGGAACCCTATAAACCATAGTAACGAGTTTCTGCACATGCCTCAACAATGATAGGTTATCTTTTTTTGTAATTTTTATTTGGCTATTTTAAACTGGGGCGTGCAAAATGGGGGGGGGGTGTGTCACTTTTTGGCCCCAAACTTTTTTATCTGTAGATTTTTTAACATTTTCTTAATAGGATATTAATCTTTAATTAAAAATACATAAAAAAGGTACACCGTAGGGCCAACCGTTTTCGAGAAAATTTAAATTAAAGAGACAATTTCACATTCTGAACATCAAAAAAAGGAACTAAAAAATGCAACAGTAAAAATTTCAATTCTGCAGAGCGATTCTACATCAAATTATTAAAAAAAATTATTCTTTAAGAGGCCATAGTACACTTAAAACTGATTTTCGCACCTAGATGTATAACATCCGTTTTTCATAGTTTTTAATGTAGTTTACCCAGTAGTATTAAAAATTTTATTGTTGCATTTTTTAGATCCAATTTTTGATGCTCAGAACGTAAAATTGCCTCTTTAATTGCAATTTTCTCGAAAACGGTTGGCCCTATGGCGTTACATAAATAGTATATTTTTTATGTATTTTTAATCAAAGATTAATATTTTATTGAGAAAATGTCAAAAAATTTACAGATAAAAAAGTTTGAGGCAATAAGGTGACATCGCCCCCTATTTTGCACGTCCCTGGTTGAAATTACCAAATAAAAATTACATAAAATGATAAACTTTATCAATGTTAAGGCATGTGGAAAAACTTGTTACTCTGGTTTGTAGGGTTTCAGAGATATTAAATAAAATCTACTTTTCAGATTTACCCTTAGGAAGGTCGTAACTCCCTTAGGGCTCATTTCCGGACCTACTTTTATTAAAATGTTGTAACTTATTTCTGAATCACCCTGTATAAAAGTGAGTAGAAAAGCAACTAAATCCTATGATATTTTGGCTACCCCCTAACACACCCCCTATTAGGCTGGTAGCCAAAATATGAAATCTCTATAATCTATAATAACGCGAGAACCGGGGTATGAAGTGTATGAAAAAAATCTCTTAAATTGAAGACACAATATCACAAATTTTAAAAGTTTTCTCTACATGAGAATATCGTAATAATAATACTTTACTCAAGTTTTTAATACTTAGATAGTTATCATAGATAAATTATTTTATGACGATCATGTCTCGGTTTTTGTGGACGCAACTCAACCGCGTTACTAGTTTTTGAATTATAGCCTCTCTATTATTGTTATTGTTTTTCCATGTTTGTTTAACCTCGTACTATTCTACTTAATTAAGCATCCCCTAAGTCCAGAACTTGTGTGGGCTAGTAATTTCAATTATTAATTAACTGAAAAAGGCAATCGGTGCCAGTAAGAATCGAACTCACGCTTTCGGCGTGTCAGGATTTGAAAGTCCTAACCCGCTCGGCATTAAAAGTGGATACTTGTATATAAAAAATATTAAATTAATATTTCTGGCGTTGTATTATGAATATCTTGCCCACCCAAACTTGTATCCCACATGAAAATATGATACCTTTAATACGGAGCTATGAAAAGGTGGTTGGTTGATAACAATACCACCCCTTTTGTTTTAAAGTTTGTGTTTTATAAAAAAACGGAAGCAGACTGTATGAAACATCAGGTTATGAAAGCTATTTTATGCAATGTATATTCGGATATTAAATTTTAAAATGTAGGGGTAGATTTTATAAAAACTACTTTTAGTATTTTTTTGTTCTCAATAAAAATTTATTATTAATTTTTGTTCTTTCGTCGATGATCTATTAAAAATTTTATTGGATCAAAAATGGATTCGTCCAACATCTAATAATTTATGTTGAAACTAAAAGTATATATCGACACCCACAACGAACAAGGTCGAATTGGAAGATTTTTTACGATGCGACGATTTATAGTATTATATTTTATCAGTTATACCAGCATTCATTCATAATATGTTCTGTTTCATTTATTATCCAAGTTAACTTGAATGATAACTAGTAAATTAAAATAATATAAATCGCTGCATCGTAAAAATTCGTCCTAAAGTTCCAACAACCAACCAAGCTAGGTTAGCTATAGACAGGACATATCATCACGTGACACGCTCGGTAGTTTTTATCACGTTTATATCTCATTTTGCTTTTACTATACTTAAACATATCCGATTTTAACATTAGTACGAGTGGTAGTAGTAGTAGTAGCATTAGTAGTAATAGTAGTATTAGTAGTAAATTGGGGGTGTCTATATCTCTGTAAACAATTCAAAAACCACTACTATCTAGTTGTTAATAAAATAGTATTGAAACATCTGTTAATTTACGTCATTTTTCGAGCGTTTAATAAACTGTAACCTAGATGGTGCATAGTCGTTCGAGATTGTATTTATTTATAACAATTTTAAGTAATATTTCTGCACAAATTTCCTCGTAAATTTCTTCGGTACTACCGAGTTACCGGGACTTTTTGGGACCCGAACCCATGCTTGGTATTACAAGGAAACAAGTCACATCAGCCCTCAAAACGTGGGCTGGAGAAAAACTAAGGGAAAGCTGGTCAACGGTCACGAACTGCAGACAGGCAAAGGACTTCCTTTCCGGTCCAAGCAAGTCAAAAACTGCGTGGCTACTAGGAAGAAGCCGAGCCACGATCAGCCAACTCACAGGGATCCTCACGGGTCACTGTGGACTAGGAAGGCACCTGTTCAAGATGAAGGTCGGTAACGACCCCGTCTGTTCGGGTTGCGGGATAGACGAAGAATCGACCTTCCATTTCCTAGGACAATGCGATCGGTTCGGCAGAACACGACAGGAGATCTTCGGAGTGGCAACTCTCCGAAGAGAGGAGTTGCGTACCCTTGCCTGGAAAGATATCGCGACCTTTATAAGGAGGTCCGGCAGGTTTAGGCAGGGAGTAGGGTAGATGTGTGGCTGGGACAGCTCGGGGCTGGCAAAAAGGGCCATAATGGCCTAGTTGCCCGGCTTGTAGCCTCCCCACCCTTACTACTACTACTACTACCGAGTTACCGGCTTGGTAGATGGCACCACTTGTGTGCAACTTGAACACAACCTGCCCTGATTCCAGGGCATTGTTTTAATTTACCCGGTCATGCCTTGAAATTTAAATCTGATTTATGTTTGTTTTATATGGTTGAATTAAATGGCATACTTTTAATTCATCTGTTTTACCTTATTACAGTACTCTTCGCAAATCTACAGCTAGAAGCTATCATCTAGTATTAAAACCATACTTTATCTATTTGCGTTTCATAATTACGTTTTTGTAGTTTTGTTATGCGTGTTATAATAAGTTTCATTGTAAAACAGTTTTAGTGTTTTTTATTCCTTGTAAAACAGTTTTAGGGATTTTTTTTTGTTTATAAGTTGGTAGCAAAAACAAATGAAAATTATTAGTAATTTCTAAAAATTCTGGTATTCTTTATCCACAGTATCTAACGATATAAAAACAGGTAAGTAAAATTCTTATAAAATATTAATAAATATTTATATAAAAAGTACAAACCAAATATCTATGTTTTGTATGTGATTTTGGACTGTGTTTGATTTTGTGCCAGTTAACTTCAAGTTATTATCAGGTAAGTCCCAAACATAGAATTTGAGGTGCTCGGCTGGCAGGATGAAAGCATTTGAGACACCTCTGTACTCAGCGTCATAATATTATTATATTGCTAACTTTCAAAACGCCTTAAAGAAAATTATATTTTGGCCCAAAATATAATTTTCTGCCCAAAATTTTTGGGCAGTATATCGAGAGAAAACGCAATATACTATTCACTGTAGAGTATACTTTGGAATTCGAAGTATTACATATCTTCAGGGCTTGTCTTTTAATCGTCTCAGATGAATAACTGGTCTGTCCATAAGCAGGTAAAACGAGTACATGCATTTCGGTGTCATAGTGAGGGCGGTATACTGGGTAAACAAGGTTAATGACAGACCGTGTGAGATATGCTTCCGGTATCCTACCTGGGCACAATCATTGTGCCACAATGTGCATAATAAAAACTAGACCCAAAGCCCATTTACCATATAAAATTGTATATAATTAGTCTATAAAATTATAGTTAACTATAAGGGACCTAAAACCAACCCATCCAGATAAATAACCAACCCATTAACTGGGAAAACCATGCCAAATACCTCGGCATTACAATCTCCAAAAACTTGACGTGGGATCAGCACGTCAAAAACACCCTCCAAATAGCAAATTGCCGCCTCTCCAAACTCTACCCCTTAATAGGCAGAAAGAGTCCCCTATCCATTAAAAACAAACTTCTTCTCTACAACCAAACCCTAAAGCCGGTACTTCTTTACGGAGCCCCAGCCTGGAATAAAATCACCCTTAACAAAGCGCTCTCAGCAAAACTCCAGGCCTTCCAAAACAAGGCACTCAGAATATGCCTCGATGCCCCCTGGTTCATGAGGAACAACCAGATACACAGAGATCTCGAAATGCCCCTCCTAAAAACGGAAATCATCCGCTACAGCACGTCTTTTATACAAGACAATTTAGATCACCCAAACCCCCTCATTTCAAACTTTCTAGATTACGATCATGAAATACACAACACTCACAAAAAGATCAAAAACGTCCTCAACCAGTAATGGTACCCACTAATACAGGACAGATGCATTCCCAGCATCAGTGAGATAGTCTCACTCCTCCCGCACATCCCTCCTCTCCCTATCACATCCCTCCCCATCCCCCTCCCACCCACTCCACAGCGCCAAATTATGACAGATGCAACTCGCATCAGTGAGCAGAGACTCACTCCCCCCAAATTATGACAGATGCAACTCGCATCAGTGAGCATAGACTCACTGCCCCAACTTTCAATTCAGATTAAATATTTTTTTAGATAAATGAGCCATAGGCTGCGCCTGTCTCTTAAAGACCCAAACAAACTATTGATGATGAGGGACCTAAAACAGATCCTTGAGGTAATACAGAAACTGTTTTACAACGTTTTTCAATGGAGTAATTTACTGAGAATTTGAACAATCAGATTTATCAGTGAAATGTCAAATTTATTTGTCATCTATTTCACATATTTTATTTATTTAACTGGTCGAATTATTATTATTATTATTATTAGTTGTACTTAGAGTTTAATGTTTGCAAAATAAACCTATAGATGCATCATCCGCCGGAGTAGAAATGGAAAATTGAATAAACCTGCTGAGTAGCGATTCAAATTCCATTCCATTCTTGACTTTCGGGGAGTAAAACGATTGATAGAACAAGTCTAAGGTTGTGATCGTACTCTATTCGTTTTAACACTATGCGTTATATTCTAAGCGTTGTTCTATCAGTGGTTCTACTACCTAAAAATCGAGAAAGAATACGTACCATAATGTGATGTTATCACATCACGGCATCTGATCACCGTTGATGATACCACATCACGTCCATGGAATGTGAATTGCTTCTCTGGGCCATTGGGTTTTTGACCACGATTATGCGGACGCTATTCGTTACGCTAAACTTAATATTACACACAGTATACAAGTTGTTCTAGTTAGCGTAGGATCTCGTAATCTGTATTAATACGAGGTGGCCAAATGACCCTTTTGCAACACGTTTATATACCTACATAATTTTATATTTTTTTCACATATTTGAAACATCATATTTATAAAACTATCAACACTGGTTTTATTCCTTTGTAATATATTTAAAGATAAAGCTTTATAACGGTACTAAAATTTGCAGTGGGTCCAAATAAGAAAGCATGTTAGAGTAATTTTTAGAAAAATCGAAAGTTAAAAGGAGTCGCCTAACCGCGAATATGTTATCTGCTAAATTATATGATTGTTGCTTTACTCAAAGAAGTGCTGCCTTTAACTTTAAATAAAAAGTAATCATATAAGGAGTAGGGTTCATTAAAAAAAAATCTATATAAACATACGTTTCTTTGTATGTGCCATTAAACTCTAGGTTTAATATTCATAATAATATTATTTAGGACCTCATGAAACGTCAGTATTTATATTTCGACAGAAATCTTGTCGATATGCTACTTGAATTTTATTAACAGTATGACAGGAATGTACAAGGTAAATAAATAATATTGACTATAAACCAATACTTATTATATTACGTGACTTGTCGGCAGAGAAACAGTTTCTCGGAATCCTAACCTACGAGCTTTAAAATGAAATTGTCTATTGAAATAGAAAAATAATTATACCTATCGCCTTAAATGATTTATATTTATTTATTTATTTTATTTATTTATTTATTTATTCATCAATAATAAGTATTTAACAATAACTAGCTTAAAAATATTTCACACTAGGCTTGCGCCCGTTTTGTGAACATTTATATATTATAAGTTAAATAACATGATTTTGCTTACAAAGTATTATGTTTATAATATAAAAAAAAATACCTACATATAATAAACTGCAGTTGTGCATAAACAAAAAAATCTTAGTTTTAAACAAAAAATATCTGTAATATAGCAATATAGAGGAGAATAGAACAATATTTTAAACACCATCATTCTCAAACAATTGTTTAATAGCATTGCTATCCCGCTTAACATAAAGCTTCAATTCACGCTTTAATCTATTGGAGTATGTAATATTTTTTAAATTAATTGGCAGCATATTGAACAGTTTCGGCCCTAAATAAAAAATAAATTTTTGGGTAAAGGCTTTTTTGCAAAGTGGAATTATTGATTGCTGTCTGGATGTTCCTCTTGTTGTACAAGTATTTGGTTTAATATTGATAGTGCCATTTTTTATAACAAAATTTAAAGTACTGTAGGCGTAGAGTTCACGTACGTCAAATATCCCAGACTCACGGTACAACAATTCGGTTGGGTATCTGCGATCTTTCTTAAATAAAATCCTAAGTAGAGTATTTTGCGCAACCTCTAGGCTTTTTAATGTAGTTTTACATAATCCGCCCCATACTGTAATGCAATATTTCATAATAGACTCAGCCATTGCATAGTACACGGTGGTTCGATTTTTAATGTTAAGAAACCCTTTTATTTGGTTAAAAACAGGAATTAATCCTCTAAGCCTCTTAACCAGATTATTTGTGTGCTCTCTCCATCTCACATGTTGATCAATTGTGACACCTAGATATTTTAAGGAATATTCCTTTTCTATAAAAGGGCAGTCACAATTGGTTGTGTTAGTACATTTTGAATTATGTAGATATATCTTATTTTGTGCCGGTTGATCAACATCTGTGACAGAGAAAGCAACAAATCTTGTTTTTGATATGTTGAGGCTCAGAGAGTTAATACTTAACCAGTCAAGTATAGTTTTTATACCATTTTTAGCACTCCTGTATACACTGTCCCAAGAATTACCCACAAAGACCGCAACCGTATCGTCAGCATAAGAGAGTAATATCATATAAGTACTTCATCTACATATACTACTATTGTACCATATATGGTACACACTCTACTATTATAGTAAAGTGTATACAATGTAACATATCATGTATATATATAATAGTATAACTTTTTGATATGAAGGTTTCAAGTCGTTAATCTATTTGGCATTGTCTAGTGTGTCTGGTCACCAGACTCTTGTGGTGTGTCTGGTAGTGTGTCTGGTCAAGGTTCCAACTTAGGACCTTTGTTATTATACTACTCACAGCGCGTGCGCTAGAATAGTATTATACGGTAGTTTCGAATTTCCCAAAATCTCCAAAAAACGTCCTAGACAAAAAATTCTCGGATACACTGATTAAAAGGATTTATTTGGATATGAGTAACAAATTATATTTATATAATATAATATTTGAGTCAAATAAATATTTAGTTCATGTAAACAAATATTTTAGTTTCAAAATGATTTAATTACAAACAAAATAGTTTATTTGGCAGAAATAAAATTTATTTGTCAGAACCAAATAATTCAATGGCGATTTCTCCCGTTAAATTAGACAGGGACAAAAGTTCTACCCAAAAAGGATAGAAGACATACATACACTCCCACTTCCACCCAACCAAACAAATTCTGTACCTGTTCTTTGTTGAACAAATACAATATTTACTTGGTCGGGCGAAAAGTGTAACTATATTAGTTTTATTAAAGAAATTGCTGGCGCCATCAAAATTTTAGTAGAAATATCTTATTCTACAGATTCACATTAGCTATGTTCGTTCGAGCCGCTCAGTGCTACACTTTTTCATACAACAAATACAGTATTTATTTGGTTGGCTGGAAAGTGTAGCACAAATGAGATAGAGATAGGGTAGACGTCTTTTGTTTCATAATTATAGTTGTAGAGAGCATTGGCCATATCCAACAAAATATTTTGTTGACACAAATACACTGTTTTATCAGTGTACAAATGAGTTTCATTAAAAAATAAGAAACTCTGAAAAAGTCCGCTCATCTGTTCGTTCGTCTGATGCCACGTTTTTTGTAGGCACGATAACACAAGAACGAGTAATCTGATCTACTCGAAATTTTCAGGAAAAATCAAGGTCTATGAGGAAAAGATCTTTATTGTTTTTAAAAGTAATCCTGCGAAATTCAAAAGTTTTGGGGGGTTAAACTTTTTTAACAAAATAAAAAAAACTATTATTTAAAAAAAAAAAATTTTTTTCGTTTTTCGTGAAAAGAAAATATTTTTTGAAAAAAAAATTTTTTTCTATTTTTTTTTTAATATTTTTCGTTTTTCAAAAACAGATCTTTTTTTTAGTTTTTAATTTTTTAAAATTTTTTTTTTTAATATTATTTAAAATTTTAAGTACTTGGAAAAATTCGATATACCATTCTGTGAATAGTATATAATGGAACGCGTAGCATTACATATCTTCACGGCTTGTTTTTAATTTTTATAGATGTTTCTTAGGTGTTGCAAACTTCGTTTTGCTGACCCCTTGAAAATATTTTATGTTATAAAGACAATGTATGATTGATTGTCTGTTTAATGAAAGGTCTCGATAATCCAATTAGTTTTTTATGATTTAGCTTAATATAAATGCTTCCAGTGTTTCCGCAACAGATCCAAATGTAAACCTTTTTTTAGTCATCAAAATATTTGCGCCGTTTTTTGATTTTTCCCGGGGAGGTCAAAAGTATAGAGACGCTTCTCTCGCTCCAGCTGGCCATGATTGTAGGTAAATTTATAACAGGAATTAATGGCTGCGTTCAATAGAAACAGCAAAACTCATCGAAAGCTGTCAAATCACTACAGAACGCTATGATAATTTTCGATTGACAGATGTGGCTGAATCATTCCTCATCAACGTTTTGAGACGAATACTTTTGATTGATTTTATAAAAGCGCGGGAATGTACTTTTTGCTGGTGTTTCAAACCTCAAACGGTGGTTGAGACAAGTGACAGATATTAGCCGTTCAGCTGTTTGCTAGCTGGAGCCCTTAAAGTTTATATGTCAAATCAGGAGCGTTTCTATACTTTTTACCTCCCCGGGAAAAATCAAAAAACGGCGCAAAATTTTGATGACTAAAAAAAGGTTTACATTTGGCAGAAATTTTGATGATTTTGATGCTTAAGCAAAAAAGGTCTACCTTTAAAAATTAGTTTTACCCCTGGATAGAAATTTTTGTTGATGACTTAAAAAATAACGATTTGGCCGCCCCGGGCAGGGGCCGGACTTGCCGTGCTGCAAGACGCCCCTGTTTCAAATGAAAGTCGCCTTCTTTCATCTTCGAACAGCAGAATTAGCGTGCTATAGATAAAATCTATCTGATTTAAATCAAACTTTGCATTTTTCTTTGGATCTGCCTCAGTAACATTTCATAAGACATTTACAGCATAATTTTATTAGAAAACAAACTGCAATAGTAACGACGATATGCTTTTTAGGTTTAAGAATCGCCCATTAAATTCGAAATAGTGTTGTGAAAGCCCAGAATAGGATCTTAGCTCTGGTGCTGTTAGCTAGAATGAAGAGAAAGTGGTCGCGAAAATTACGCAAGGCCAGATTATTATGAAGTTATAACCTAGTAAATAAACGCTGTAAGAATTAAATTGATTTGGCACACTATGTAATGAATGGCATTATAGTTTGAAAAGGTTAAATTAAATCTGATTTGGAGTAATACAGGGTTATTCTTTTAAATGGTACACCCACCGTAACTTTTGAACGGGAAGAGATATAAACTTTATATTTGAAATATGCATATCACACAACAAAAACTATCATTTGTCATATTTTTCAATTTTTTATTCGGTAAGGCGGCGCCAGGGGGGTCTTGTGATTCGAAATTTTAAAGAGCTTAAAATTCTCCATTTAACCATTTAACTATTTTTTAATATTTTTTTTTGAAGATTTTTTTTTTCTTCAAAATTGATGAAATTTTCAGTATTTTTGAAAAATTTATTTTGCAAATTTTGCGCAAAAACGTCCAAATAGTTAATACATGGTGTATTATCATGTTAAGACTAATTATAATAATTATTTATAATTTTCATGTAAAAAAATTATATTTATGCGTAAAATATAATTTTTTTTTAATAATTTTGAAAAAAAAAATTCAAAAAAAAAATATTAAAAAATTAATAGTTAAACAGTTATTTAGAGAATTTTAAGCTCTTTAAAATGAAGTATCACAAGACCTACGGTGCTATTTGAAATATTGTTCCCCACTGCCCCCCTGGCGCCACCTTACCGAATAAAAAAATTAATAATATGGCAAATGATAATTTTTATTGCATGATTTAGATAGATATTCCAAATTTAAAGTTTATATCTCATTTCGTTCAAAAGTTACGGGGGGTGCACTATTTAAAAGAATAACCCTGTATAATTTACTAACTACATGGATTTGTTTTGTTATCCTTGGACACTTCATTCGTTATAAAGGACTGTATTAAAACTAAATGAATGTAGCAACTCGAAGTCCTAATCCAGGACTTTGTTTAAAAACACGTTTAAGGACACTCTCTTATCGATAAAATCCAGACGAAAATAGAAGTTCCTACAGGAATTTATTCAGATTCCTTAAAACTCCCAAATGCATTGAATTTTCGTTTGGACTTTTAGTAAACATTGTTTACCCCTCGATTATACTCAACGAACTAATAACTCTTCTCTCTAGAATAGGCATTTCATTCGTAAAAACTGACAAAAACGTAGCCAAAATATACATTCGTATGTCTTACTCGCACAGCTTTGTTTTAACAGAGACAGCCATAACAGTTACTGGTTATTGTTATTGTTCAGGCCTGAATATACTAACTATTTGTTTACAAACAAACCGATATGTTGGCGATACTTTATTTTAACGGTATGCGTATTCTAGAGAATAGAGTTATTAGTTCGTTGATTATACTATTAGTCCTGATTGATCAATGATTAAAAATCACATAACCAATGTGCAACGAACTAAGAACGCTTCTCTCTAGAATACGCATACCGTTAATATAAAGTATCGCCAACATCTCGGTTTGTTTGTAAACAAATAGTAGGTATATTCAGACCTGAACAATAACAATTACCAGTAACTGTTATTGTTGTCTCTGTTAGAACAAAGCTGTGTGAGTAAGAGAGACAAATGTATATGTTGGCTACGTTTTTGTCATTTTTTACAAATGAAATACCTATTCTAGAGAAAAGAGTTATTAGTTCGTTGCCAATGTGTAACCAATTCATATCGAAAAGGCTTGAAGTATTTTGTTTAACTTTGGGTACATGCGTATGAAACTTTTCTCTTTTCTCCTTTCTCTTAAAATATTAGAAGCGAACGAGCATATTTCGAGTATGGCTAGCCATGGATAAGTCTAAAAAATTAGTTTGCATTTAATGCTACGAAACATAAATTATAATTATTATGACAAAGCCCACAGTTTTGTAAATTTTTAATTTAATGAATCATAAAGCCAATTTAAAACTTTTAACAAGATCGCTCATTAGATTTTTCTTTTACAAAAACATTTAAACTTTTATCTTCAGTAAAAAGATACCACGCAAAAATGTAATAAATTGTATTTTTACGAATAGTTTTATTATTATAAAAGTCTAATTATATAGAGCTTGAAAAAATTCAGCCCCCCCACTTTAACTTTTGAACGGCTTAAGATATCAACTTGAAATTTAAAACACCTAAATAACATAACCCAAATAATTGATTGGTATATATTTGATATGGGGGAACAAAGGAGACAGGGAGGCAAGGGGGGACTTTTTTAAAGCTTAAAAAATTCTCTATTTGACCATATAATTTTTAGTTTTTTTTTAAATTTTTTTAAGGTTTTTTATTTTTCATTTTTTTTTTTTGACTAAAAATACGATTTTTTAAGATTTTTTTTTGTAAAATTTTATTTATATTAAATAAAAATTAGTTTAAAAGTATATTTGACGTATTTGCATCATGAAATAAATTTTTTCAAACCCCCAAAAATTAATCTGAAAAAATAAAAGTGTATGTGGGCAAATAGAGAAGTTTATAAGCTTTAAAATAATATATCACACGACCTCCCTTTCCATTTAAAAAATGTCACACCTTGCCCCCCCCCTCGTCTCAATTGTGCCCCCTAAGCATACCAAATATATCCCAAAAAATTATTTGGGTTATGTCATTTATGTGTTTTAAATTTCAAGTTGATACCCTAAGCCATTCAAAAGTTAAAGTGCCCCCCACTTTAACTTTTGAATGGATTAGGGCGGACTTTTGACACGCTCTGTATAAACAGATTGCCAAAGATATGAACGAATACATTTGAAATATCCTTATATTTCGCAATATTTCGTGATATTTATTATTACTTAAATGTGATTTTTTTAATTGCGACGCTATATTTTGTTGTAATAATACTAAATCTTTTTCATTCCCCAGCGTGTTTTTTTATCAACTAATTAAAAGCTAACCACACTGTAAAAAGCAAAACTGTATACACACATAAACTCGGCGCATTATCTATTCGAGTAACAAATTTTATCAAGGTAGCTATGGTTAGTGGTTTAAAAATTACTTTTAGTGATATTGCCCATTGTGCTTTTGATAATTTTTAACATTTAGGTTAAATTGAGTGTCATTTCGTCGTATCAGAACAACAAGGTTTCAACTGACATTGGGAGATTGCAGTAATTGTCAGTATATTTTCAGGGGTAATATCATAAGTGATACTAGGTTAGGTATCGGTGTTTTTAAAACCCTTCTATTCACTTCACTTCCATAAATATATATATATATATATATATATATTTGTCCTCAAATTTGCCAAATGCTTTTTCACCCACTTAGAATAGACTTAGAGAGCTGAAATTTGGTATACCTGCTTATCTGCCCTAACAAAATAGTTTAATATAAAATTTACCCCCCAGCCCCCCCACCCCTAAAATATCAAAAACCTTTTTTTATCCACGTGAGTTAATTTAAAATTAAAATTGGGCTACGTACTCATCCTGTAATAATAAAATTTTACTATAAAAAAATAACCGTCAACCCCCCCATCACCCCCATGCGGCTAAGTTAACTCTGAAGGGCCCTCTCTGTTATACCCACTTAGAATAAACTTAGAGAGCTGAAATTTGGTACACATGCTTTTCTACCCTAACAAAATAATTAAATATAAAATTTACCCCTCACCCTTAAAATATCAAAAACCTTTTTTTTATCCACGTGAGTTAATTTAAAATTAATATTGGGTTACGTACTCATCCCATAATAAAATTTTACTATAAAAAAAACAACCGTCAACCCCCCCCCCATCACCCCCCATGCGGCTGAAGGACTTACTTAGAATAAACTTAGAGAGCTGAAATTTGGTACACATGATTTTCTACCCTAACAAAATAATTAAATATAAAATTTACCCCCCAACCCCCCCCCCTCCACTCATACAAATCAAAAACCCTTTCTTTTTTATCCACGTACTCATCCCATCATAATAAAATTTTACTATAAAACATAACTAAAAAACTTGAAAATAAAATTATATAAAAACAAGATTTTAAAGTTAAAACCCTTCTATTAATTATATACAATTTCAAAAACTTTTCTTATAAATTAACCCCCCCCCCCAACATAGCACATGCGGCTAAATTAAACTCCTTTTACCCACTTAGACAGCTAAAGTTCGGTACATATGCTTATATCCGGTGACAATATAATTTTACATAAAATCTCTGTTTCACTCCCGGGTTGCTTCACACATTAATAAATTATAACTAAAAACTTGAAAATAAAACTATATAAAAAACAAGTTTTTTAAACTTAAAACCCTTCTATTGATTACGTATTATGTATAACTAAAAAGTAGAAAACAAGCTATACCAATTTACAAAAACGATTTTTTTAAAAGAAGGGTTAAAACCCTTCTTTTAAATAATTTTCAAAATTGAAAATGTTGGCAAAAATAAAGAAATCACAAATTCCAAAACCTTTCTTTTAAAAAATTCGTTTTTGTAAATTGGTATATCTTGTTTTCTACTTTTTAGTTATACATAATACGTAATCAATAGAAAGGTTTTAAGTTTAAAAACTTGTTTTTTATATAGTTTTATTTACATAAATGTTACGAATATTAATCCCAATGACGAAAATGCAACGACTGCTTTAGCATGAATTGCATTTTCCGAAAATTGGGATTAATGTGCGTAAAATTTGAAAAAAAAGCACCGGTACCTAACCTAGTATCACGAACTGATATTTAAGAAGAGAATATAATTTATATTTAATACACATACCTCTTAATTATAACGTATTAATCCACAAATAAATTATATTTTATAAATTAAAAAGCAAACAATAAACACGATTTTAGATTAGAGAAAAGAGGGGTAAAAAAACCATCGTAGGGGTAAGGTATTTTCACTTATCAGTACAGCATAATACTACATATACCGGGTGTTTTTTTTAACCTGAAACTGTCAAATATCTCAAATACTATGCATTTTAGAAAAAAAAATGTCGGACAAAACATACTTTTCGCAATGATATGATATGTTTTTTGAGAGCTATCTTTTAAATTTCGACCTCAGATTCGGATTCAGCGGCTCAAAATATATAGGAATTGACTAGTCAAGTCCGTCGGAGATGCAACTTTTTTAATTTTGTGTGGCTGTGTTATCTCTGCAACTAAAAGTCCGATCAAAAAAAGTTTTTTACAAAAGATTTTTATTTTTTTGAGGGGAATTAAATAACAGTAAAAAAATATATGTTTGTACTTAAAAAAAAAACAAAGTTGACCTTGAAAACGTAAATATCCGTAAAAAATAAATACGCCATTTTGTTTCCACCATTAAAATAAACAAATTTTGTCCGAAATTTTTTTTTCTAAAATGCAAAGTATTCGAGATATATGAAAGTTTCAGGTTAAAAAAAAAACACCCGGTATAGGAACGAAATTTATTCTGCCAACCTTAACCTACTACGCTATAAAGCAGTAACTCCATTTGTCGCCTAGCGACGTTTTGACGTCAACTCTGATGTAATATTTTGAAAACGCTGCTATGCGACAAATGGAGTTACTGCTTTCTAGCGTAGTAGGGCAGAACCATACAACAAGAAACAAATGATCATCAACTCAGATAGATAATGCGCGGAGTTTATAATCTTATTCGGCATAGGTATGTATTAAAGAAACTCACGAAAAGTTAGAAATAATTTAAAATTTCTTTTGCCCGGCCCTGTTATTGTAACGAAAATATCAACTCTGATCATCATATATGATGATATATTAAGACATATCTTAAACAAAACAGGTCTCCAATAATCTCAGGTTATATTGTAAATCACAATGTGCTATTTTTTAAACTTTTGAGGTAAAATATAAAATTAGAATAACAATATTTCTGTTGGCTTGTTTCCAGGCTTGTCAAAGTTGAGAAAAATTTCTGGCGTTTTGGTCTAAAAATTACTCATAAAGAAAATATTCATTAGGTTTTGAAAACAAAACAGTCTAGTTTCCAAAGTTCACTTCTATTCCTATTTTCGATAGAACTGGTCAGCAGGTTTTCTGAACATTGCCTACTAATCAACGAACTAATAACTCTTCTTTCTAGAATACGCATACCGTTAAAATAAAGTATCGCCAACATCTCGGTTTGTTTGTAAACAAATAGTACGTATATTCAGGCCTGAACAATAACAACTACCAGTAACTGGTATTGTTGTCTCTGTTAGAACAAAGATGTGCGAGTAAGACAGACGAATGTTTATGTTGCCGACGTTTTTGTCAGTTTTAACGAATGAAATGCCTATTCTAGAGAGAAGAGTTATTCTTTGCTACTAACAGCCAATGAACTAGAGGAGTGGGGAAACAGGAATGGTGTCTGAACGAGTGGCTAATATGAATGGCAGCCATTAACCGCATTCTTTACTTTAGGGGGTTCAATTTTTTCACACTAGGTGGTAAGATTTGGTAACTTTATAGGGAATTTTTATCTCAGGATTGGCCATTGTGGTTTATTGACAATGAAATTTTCAGGGTTATGTCAAAGTATTTAAAAACGTATACAAAACAATGAACTAGTTCAGAACAGAAATATATTAAATTAAAAAAATAACAGAAATAAAAAAAACAATAATAATGAAAAATAAGAACGTAGGTAGGTAGGTAGGTATCTTATTTAAAAGCAGTTGAATTTTTTGAAAGACCTGAACCTTCATTCTTATACATATGTAAATGCATTTTGGTTTTGGCGTGTAGATTGTTTAATTCCTTGGCCATTTTCCTTATATTAGCCCCAAAATATATTGTTAAAATTGATTTTTGTTGCTGGCTTAAGAAAAGCATAGTATGTATTAGTCTGTTAATACAAATAATTACACTGCTTCCCTTCTGATCCCTTTCATTCCATGTTTTATCATTCATTCCATGTTATTATCTACCATGCACATTCTTGTTATTATTTCATGCACATTCCTCTCAAATGAATGTAAATTAATTAAAAAAAACTAACATAAAATTAAGAAAGGCTCAAAAAGTCTGCTTAAACATATAAATTATTCAGATAAGGATATCAACATGTAAACCGTAAGTATTACCAGGAAAAACTATTACGATAAAATTCCCTATAAAGCCAAATCGCACCACCTAGTGTCAAAAATGAACCCCCTAAAGTAAAGAATGCGTTTAATGGCTGACAACGTAGTGTCACTACTTATTTGTATTTGAATCCTGTTCCCTCACTCCTCTAGTTCATTGCTAACAGCTGTTTATTTTTATAGTAGCCTAGTAAAGTATTACCTAGGTAATACTTTAGTAGGCTACCATAAAACAGCAAAAAGTAACATTGAGCTCTATAATTTATTAGTTTATTGTTTTCTAGTCGATTTTTTTTCTGCCACAAGCGTGTAATTTGCGGAATTGTTTCGTCCCAGTTTTTCAAATGCATTTATTTATTGCCGATTTCCATACAGTTCCGAGAGTCGTTATTACGCTAACTTAACCCAGTTTACTAAATTAATGGCGTGAAGACACGAGGGGATACGTCCATATTTATAACACTGGTCGACAAAAAAAACATATGCCTTCATTTTGTCTGATATATCATTTTCGATGTACTTTTTGATGCTTAACACGAATTTGACCTCCATTTGTTAAGTTTGGTTCGAGATTCTGAGATAAATGCTACTGCTTTTTTGAAAAAAAAGTTAAATATCGTTATTTTCGGCCCTAAAAATAAAACCACCCCTAACTTCCCTTTCAAATATTACCCCTTACGAAAAAAAAAACTAAAAAAAAACAAAATACACTAAACTAAAGCTAATCCGATGTTAGTTTGGACTTTTTTTGAAAAAAAAGTTAAATATCGTTATTTTCCGCCCTAAAAATAAAACCACCCCTAACTTCCCTTTCAAATATTACCCCTTACGAAAAAAAAAAACTAAAAAAAACAAAATACACTAAACTAAAGCTAATCCGATGTTAGTTAATGACCAGAAAGCCCTTATAGATTTAATCCCATTTTGTAAGGGGTAATAATAAAATATTTTATAATATGTCTCAGTGCAAAAGCAACCCAAATAAGTTTTATTTCTAATTTTTTTGTTAAAAATAACCAAAAAAGTGGGTTTTTCGAACTTTTTAAAACAAGGCTGTGCTTTTTCCGTTATATCTCAGGATAATTAGCTATTAAACAAATTAAAATCTTCAGCAATAACTGAGAAATAGGCATTTAAAAACGTTTAACTTTTTTTAAGTTTTTTGAACCTTTCTCGAAAACCGTTACAGATATCTAAAAAAACAAAATATTTTTTAAATCTGCGGCTTATAGATGTATAATGTTTGTGGAAAAAAAAAATAATTTTTTATGTAACACTGATAACTCGGCAAAATAACACCGTACAGAGCTCTTGTAACGCTTAAATTAAAGAAGATGCAAGCTAAAAGTATTCCGAGATGAAATCACAAAAAAATTATTAAAGATCGTGGACCTTTTGAAAGGCAAGCAAAAATATAGAATTTTTTTTACCGCTTATTTTTTTATGATTACTTAAAAACAGTCAATGATAAAAATATTTAAATGGTCTTAAAACTAGGAATTGGAAGATTCAACTTGCTTTTTATCATTGCTCTACGACCATTTTCGCCAAGTTACAGCCTTTTGAAAACCACCTAAAAGTTTAGGATGTTTTTTAATATCCTTTAACTTTTGTGCCTAGTGTATAACACATATCAATTAAAAGGCAAAATTAAGGTTTAATTTTATTCAATAATAATAAAATTTAACTAATTTAGATTCTGTTTATTCTAAAAATTAAACATGTCACGCTTTTATTTATTATGCCAAAATAAATTAACATCAAATTATTAAATAAATTATTATGAAATTGTTAAAAAATGTTTTAAAAAATAGTCCTACAAATACACCTCCAGATTTTTAGAAATACTCGTTAAAAGAAAAACAAAAGACAACTTTCTGTTCATTGGTAGGCGACTTAATTTAGAATACCCATTTTGATTAACAAAATGTAACATGTACCGTAAATATTTTTACAATTTTTTACAGTTTTTTTACCTAAAACGCAATTTAATTTATTATGTTCTTTATTGTTATAGGAATGGGTAATTTATACATTAACATACAAAATATTGTTATAAATAATTGATTTTTATTCAATTTTATGTAAACAAAGTAGTTGTGAATTTAAAGAAAAAGTGACTAACTTTGCCCTATATTAACCTAGAACAATCTTTTTTTTTCTATTCCTGTAATTCCTGTAAAAATACCAGCTTTTCGAATATGAAAAAATCATTCTCCTAAAAGTAATTGCAATTGCAATTTTGCAAAAACTATTGAAAGAATCTTTCTGAAATATTAACCACATATTGAGTACTATACTGCCTTCCTAAGCTGAAAGGTCCTATCTGTGTATGTTAAACCTATGTAGATAGGACCTTTCAGCTTAGAACGGCAGTATAGGTCGCAAGTTTTAACAAAATAATCATTCATCGGCGAATTTCCAGTGCTCGCATAGGCGCCGCGTCGATTCTAGCGTTGACGCGAGGTTTTAAATATTTACAATTTTATTTTCTTCGAAAAACACCGATATATATACATATTTATAGTTAATATGTATAGTCAATATTGTTGTGTGTAACCAATTAGTCGTCAAATGTTTGGATTTAGTGACCTTTATAAAAATTTCCCTCATAATTCGGCAAAATTATTCCGTAAGCCTATGTTTCTGTGTTTATTTTCAACGTTGATGAGTAATAACTGAGTTTATTCCGATTACTGAAAATAACAAAGTCGTAGGTTGATTTTTTCAAATTTTATTGTTTATTGAATAATATGCGAATTTTGATCGTGTTTTGCAGTTTTCTAAGCAACAAATGATCCTTTCGACATTTAAAAAACGCCATTTTGAAGCTTTTTTAATTTCCTACAAGATGCTTACTTTGATTGTTGATAAAAAACTTAACTATTTTACTGGTATCCCAAAATGTGCAAAAATATACATTTTCTGACCTTTAATTGTTAATATCTTAAAAACCACACCAAATCCACCGCCGCAAATACATAGGTTTTGCTTCTATACACCTGTATTACCTGAAAAACTTGACCGACCTCTGGATGACCCAGTCTCATGGCAAAAGTTTCACATCCCTGGACTATCTATAACACCGCGCACGGCAGTGCATCTATGGAAAAAGTTAAAAAGATGACAAAATATGAGTCATAGCTCGAAAGTTCCCGGTCTGTGCATTTAAGTGATAATTTAAATAAACGAATTTAAATACAATATACGGAGACAAAGAATTATATAAAAAACCGATTGTTTTTTTTACTTTTTTTTTCGTTTTCATTTTTAACGTATAAAAACGAGATTTGCATAATTTACCTTGTTTTTACTTACTTAAA
This sequence comes from Brachypterus glaber, assembly GCA_958510825.1. Lineage (NCBI taxonomy): Eukaryota > Metazoa > Arthropoda > Insecta > Coleoptera > Kateretidae > Brachypterus > Brachypterus glaber. Next base: position 78,184,598 of record OY294045.1, on the reverse strand, counting down.
AAATATACAAAACTAACATTAAAATAAAAAAAACTGATTCCTGTTTTTAACGTAAACTTTATTTGAAACTAATTAATTAAGTAAAAAGAAGGTAAATTATGTGTATCTCGTTTTCATACGATAAAAACGGAAACGAAAAAAAAAGTTAAAAAAAACAATAAGTTTTTTATACATAGAATTTTTAGCTGAATTCAAAATCTAAAAAATATATATATTTATACAACTTCCGGCGAATCCGGAAGTGAAAAAAATTAAATCCATAAATCACCTAAGTTTCGTTTTTATCGAATGAAGACTAATCTTAATTTTTGGGGTGAACATAAATAAAACTCACCCGGTGTATACATTTATAATATTTTTAGTTGATTTATTAATTTATCTCTTATTTTTTTTTAATGAATGTATTAATTATAATATAATATCCCCTTTTAACATGCTATTCTGTTGCATGACTAAACATTTAAACCATATTTATAATACTATGCAAATAATGACTTGAACAAATATACACAGTCTATGGAATCAATATTTGACCATTCTTGTCTTTGGGGACCCCAAAGACCTGTTTGCAGTCCGGTGTTATTTATTTTGGTTATAAACGACTTGTCAACAAAATTTCTTTAGCATAGTTTTGAGGTTAATTACCTCTCAAGAGACCAAATAAATATTATAAACTGTGCAAATATGGCTACATATCACTATCAAACTAGTACACAGTACGGTTTACTTCAAACAATATAGCTCATTTGAACTATAATTCTTGTATTACTACTACACGGAAAGAAATTAGTGGGCTCTGCGCTATACATTATAAGATATTTGGTAACAGTGGCAAATTATAGTGATTTAAGCTATAGATTATAAGGGACACAATAACTAATAATGTTAAAAATAAATTGGAAACGATTATATATATTACAGACACGATTATATTTATTACAGGCACTATTATAAATTTACAGAAATTTTATTAAATTATAAAAATTATTAGCACGGACAATAATTAAATCTATTTAAGCTATAAATGCCATACTATTTGTTATATTTTATTATTCACTAAACAATTAAAGTATTTCATATAAATTTTTACACTGACTGCCATAATTGTAAGAGAAAGCCTTGTATTTATATAATAAGCGATTATAATTTGCTTGGTATGTGTGTTATAGCGCTCCTAGCTATAATTTTTTTTTCCGTGTAGTTATACCAAATAACTTATGTTTCAAGATTTTTCCGCATCACATCAACATTAGCATTTTGACACTGCCGAGTTCGAATACCATAATGCAAATCTTAAAAAAATAATCTGCAACATTATTTTTTTTTAATGTACGATTTTTTTTAAATTTGGTGTATGTGCATTTTTTGAGAATATTAATGTGAGTTAAATTAACTCACATAGTATTAACTCAGTTAATACTTCAATTTCCTAAATTCAATATGGAAAACTAAAATTCCGGATCACTTTTTTTATTTAAACGAAATTGAGCATCATCTATTTGGATGGACTTTTATTACATTATCATATTACTAGCTTAAATACCTGGATGTTTAATTATTTAGCACTAAACTATCCATGTTTTAGTCTCTTCGCTACTATGGATCTTAGCCTAAGGTTTGGACTTTTTGGACAAATACATACCTGAAACAAAAAAGAAAACAAATTAATAGTTATTTATATAAAAAGCAAAGTTAAACAGGTATACCCCTCATAAGCTTAGTATATAGTCTAAGAGCTGGTGACCATTTTTATTTCATTATTTGCTCTCAGCTGTATTTTATATATGTATGTCTTAAAGTACATTAAAATTAAGCTACTTGCAAATCGCCAGGTCATGGATCGGGTTCCTTTGGATGCTAGAAGCCTCGAAAAGGTGGTGAAATGGGGTCCCCGAAAAATAATCATAATCATAATCTTTATTGGTGCTAGCACAATTACAAAATTGTTTACACAAGTCAGCCGAGCCAAAAAATTACCTTTATTATATTTAGATTAGTCTATTTTCACAGTTTTACACAATTATTCACTAGACTAAGAGTTAAAAACTTTATCTGACATATGTCAAAACTAAAAACTCTCTTTAATTTTCATTTGATCAAAATGTCATTTCATAAATTCTCATTTCTTTAAAAAAAGAGGTATCATATATTTTAAAGGCACTTTTTAAAGACTGTTCTCACCCTTTCGCCTGGAATTATTGTGTATAACTATGAAAATACCTTAATCTAAATGTATGAAATGAAATATATATCACTCGGAATGTTAAAAAATAGATTTTTTGGTAGCTCATTGCCATAGCTTTTGGAGCTTCTAGCACCCAAAGGAACCGAATCCGGAGTCTAGCAATTTAAAATAGCTTAATTTAAATGTACTTTAAGAAATATATAAAATATAGCCGGGAGCAAATAATGAAATAAAAATGGTCACCATCTCTCCGATTAATGCCTGATGTATCACAAAATTCAACAAGAGGCCATACAAGTACTCCCAACACGCGTTATTGAATTTACCTAGATTAGAGTTTGGATATGAGGTTACCTCATTGAGGTATACCTCTGATATGAGGTTACCCCATTGAGGTATACCTCAGATATATCGATATGAATAATTTTCATCATAAGACTCGGGTCAGCACTCTGTGACTAAAATAATCGATAACCTCGAAAATAATAGTATCCAAAGTTCTATAAGCGAATAAATAAAAATTTTCAATTTCAACTGTTATATTGATGTTACAATTACAATGCTCTACAAGAAAAGATTTTTTTTATTTGCCGGGGACCTTTTAGTTATGCTAGGTTTGGACTCTTTTTATATTTGATGCGCTGAACCTTTTTCCGTTTTTCTTGATCAGCTCGTTTTTTTTTATATATAACGAACAGTGTTTTTTTTTTGCCTGTAGTTCTAGTCGTGGATTGGTTTGCTATTAATGGGGCTACATATCAAAAACGCTTATTTAAAATCTTTATTCGTTTATTTTTTATAGGCCTCTAAATTCAAAAAATTAGATTTTTTCGCATCTCTGCGATATATTTTGATAAAATCTTTATATATATATACTAAAGATACGACACGAAAGGATAGTAAAACCTTTCAAATGATATGCCACAAGACCAAAGGGTCTATCACCGGGAAATTTTTGTACACCTACTTCAGAAAATGCATGAAAAATGCACGTACTGCACGATATTTTTAATGCAGAATAATGCAAAGTAATGCACACATTCTTGCAGACAAAATTTTTGATGACTAAAAAAAAAAGGTCCTCACCTCCAAAAAAAGCTTTGTCCCGGACGGTTTTTATCAAAACTAATGCAAAATAAAACAAAATAATGCAGATAATGCAGTATAATGCACAATAATGCAGAATAATGCAAGTAATGCAGAATAATGCAGAGTAATGCAGGTACTGCAGATGTAATGCACAGTAATGCAAATAATGTACGTAATTTACAGATAATGCAGATAATGCACATTTAATTCAAGTAATGCAAGTACTGAAAGGGTCTGCATTATTAATGCAGACAATTTTGTACCACCCACCCTCCCTTTAAAATTTTGCCCCCCATTGCCCCCCTAGTGTTATTTTAAAACATATAAATGTGTAATTTACGTAAAAACATACTTTATATTACACAATATACCTGTTCCAGATTTTAATTCGATATATGACGCCGTTTAAAAGTTAGAGTCTCTCTACCATTTAAAAGAATAACCCTGTATAGCCTTCGATCTATCCTAACAGACTAAAATGCGTTTTGTTTAAAAAGCATTAATTTTATAGAACCATTTTAAATGCTCTAGAAAAATCATTTAAACTCAGGCATTAAATTGGAATTCACATTCAAATAGATGTCAGTGGGCCAAAAATTGTCTTGTCTTTATTGTTTATAATTTGTTCCGGTTCTTAAGTGACACTGCCCGGAGCTGTATTTTACAACGGTTGTAATGTTACAGATCAGCTAATTAATTAAAGCAATTCTCAACCCTTTTATGGCTGTATTAGGTTAGTAAACTACTTATTGTTTTCCCTTGAAAAATTACATATTATGTATTAAGGTTAAATATTTTTTTTATAATTTTGACGAAGGCGACTTAAAATTTAAATTTATTTATTTTAGCATCATACAGAGCCATAAAGAGCCCCAAATAACCATCTGGCTTATGTTAGGGCCCCCATTAATGTAGAATAATAAAAAACGTCCAAAAATATAGTTGACAATCAGACAAATTTTCAAATTTTTAAATTAATATTTTTCCCGCGGAAATGGCTAATATTTGGGATTACTTTTTTATAATTACCAAAAATAAATACAGACTGACATGAAAAAAACAGAAAAATAATCAAAATCTTAAAACTTTTTCGCGAGAAAGTGCGGTGGAACCGTACGATTTACATTTTGTTTGTATTCTAATAGTCAAAGACACAAGAAAAAAATGTAAATTTTAGCTTACTGTGAAATTACAATTAAATTAATGCAAAAGCTTATTTACTACAATAAACATGTAATTTTTACAGTATTTTATTAAATTTGTATTACATATATGTATATGTATTACATATATGTATAAAAGATATATCTTTTCGACTTGTTTTATTTTGAAATTTACTGGCGTTACGAACAGACCTGCACAGATTTGTCTACACAGACAAATTTAGCATACGTGTATTTCAGGGGCTTGGTTCTCAAAGGGCGGATGTCACATTTTTTGGCAAAATTTAGTTTTTCTTCAAGCGTACTAAAATGTTCATATTTTATAACTGCACTTTTTGGTTTGGACTTTTTTTAGTTAGAAGTGATCTATTTTTTTATAGTAAAAAAATGAGTTCATTGTTGTACGCCGTAAAAAAACGTTAGTTAGCAAAACCACCACTGGCGGCAGCACTCTTTGACTTTGATGACAGCCATACTTCAAACTTGTTTGTTTATTATGTAAAAAGGTGGTTGACTCGAAATTCTGTGCAAAAACCTTGTGTGAAATTGTTTAAAAATGATTAAAGAAGAATATATTGTTTATACACCTACAAATCTCTCGGAAATTGCAAATGCTACATTAGACAAGTTACCATCGAAATCGCGAAAAGTGTACGACTTAGCAAAATTTTACATGAGCTAAGGAAAGTTTGTTTTGAAAGGGTTTTATTGGGCTATTTTAATAAAAAAAACCTACTTTATTACTGAATAAATTAAATTCAAAAATTATTTAAAAAAAAATATATAGGATGCTTGAAGAAAAAATAGTATGTTTTACTCAGAGGAAAAGTGCTTTTTTTACTCGTCTGTAGTTTCCGGGCTCCGCTTGGCGTCGTCCGTAAATTCTACAGACTTGTAAAAAAAAGCTTCACTTTTCCTCTTAGTAAAACAATATACTATTTAGTGGATTTAGCATGCGACCAGCATTTAAAATCAGTTTTTTAGCTTTCCTGATTTTTTTTTGTTTTTGTGAAATCCGTCCTTTGAGAACCTAGCCCCTGATTTATACTTTTAAGTGTATAGCAACATGCCATGCATCTAAGATTAATTTAGGTATAGTATAAACAATATATTTTAAGAAATCCTATCAATAATGATGCTAAAATTATAGTAAAACTTTTTATTGGCTCTTATCATGAAATAAACGAATTGGTTTCACTAAAATTTAAATATAGCATGTCAAGAGAATTTTATAACTCTATATCAATCGGGTTATAATATCTGATTTTTTACTTATATTAACCCTAATATAGTCAAATTTCGATGTTGCATGCGTCAAATGCAGTAAAACAAAATGTATACAGCCTGTATAATACAGGGGTATTTTTTTAAATGGTACACCCCCAGTAACTTTTGAACAAGATGAGATATAAACTTCAAATTTAAAATGTGTATATCATACTGTTAAAACAATAGTTTAAATTTTAACTTAAAATGTATTGTTGCCTTAATTAGTTTTTGAAAGCCCATTGTTACCTGGAATATTGATTTGAAATATGTTATTAAAATTTGGCTTTATTTGATATAAAAACGAACAGTAAAGTAATTCATATTATTAATTCATAGAACAAAAACTATAATTTGCAATATTTTTTTATTTTTTTCGAGATCCTCCCCAACCACATCAAAAAAGTTGGAAAATGTAAAAAACATATTCAAAAAATTAGCTGATGAGCTTTTTTTGTTTGGTCATCACTTGATTTTCTGAGAAAAAGTTGGCCGTTCAAAAAGTTAGCATTGCAATAGTAATTTATTCGTGATACTATAGTACTATGGTCTGTTTCATCAAGCAAGATAAGAAATTAAAAATCGCACAGTGATTATTTTCAAAACAGATTCGAATATTGGATGTGCGAATATCCACGTAGTTTATTTTATAAAACATAACTATATTTTATACACAAACATATACTATTCAAACCTGTTGTAAAAATATTTACTGTGCGATTTTTAATTTACTAACTTGCTTGAAAATATAGACCATAGTTATCTTTTATTTTTAATGGTATTAATACTAAGGTCTGTTTTTTCAAGCAAGATAGTAAATTAAAAATCGCACAGTGAATATTTTCAAAACATATTCGAATATTGGATGTGCGAATATACTGCGTAGTTTATTTTATAAAACATAACTATATTTTATACAGAAACGTATAATATTCAAACCTGTTGTAAAAATATTTACTGTACGATTTTTAATTTACTGTCTTACTTGATGAAACAGACCATAGGTTTAAACATGTCAAATTATACAAAAAAATATTAAAATACATTTGAAAATGAAAACATAAGCTAAAATAAATAAATAAATAAAATGCATATTATACACAGCCAATATTTAAAATTCATACTTTAAAAATCCTTTCGTACTGTTAGGCTCTACCAATTAGTTTTAATCCTAAACTGCTTTAGGGGAAGGTTACGAAATTTCTTTGGTAATTTATTAAAAAAAGTTGGTCCGGAGTAGTTAAAACCAAGCTTACTACTCTCGGGTCTAAGTTTTGATAATCTGATATTTTCAGATAAACGAGTACTATTTTCATGTATGTCAAGTTGTTGCGAGTAATTAGTAAGATTTAACATAACACAGAGATAAATAAAGACGAAACTTAAAATTTTTAGTTTGGTAAATTTTGCTGTAACATTGTCCCTGTAACTTAAATTGCACAATACTCTCACTAGCCTTCCTTGTATTCTAAATATTCTATGTCCGAGGCACTTCCCCAGGCCACCAGTCCGTAACTAACTTTGGACTCAAATAGGGCATGATATGCAGGTTTTAATACCTCAAAAGAAACCATTCTCACAAGTGATCGGAAAACAAATAGGTATTTTGATAAGGAACTCGCCAAAATATTAACTTGAGACTTTATCCCCATCAATAATTTTTTCTTCGCTACGGCTCTGGCTAAACATGACCCACCAAAGAATTTTGTCTTAAGCAAGATGACTTTACCCTTACTTTTGGAAAGTCATCTTCGCATCAAGCAAGAAGACTTTAGTGCAAAGACATCTTGGTCTTAAGTTTTGCCTTTAGGTTTCTGGAAGTTTTCGTCTGATAAAACGCACAAAACGACTTTCCACCAAAACACACAACCAAAACACACTAACACAACAACTAGACAAAGTGATCGAGTGACCCTTAACTGTACAGATACCGTACATTAATACAATAATTTGATTCAGTAAAAATATGAATAAAATAGGTCGAAAATTTAGGTTTGCTTGAGGGATGTACATTTTTGCAGTTTTTTTATAAAGCATGCTTATTTAAAATAAAAAATAAGACTAGGAATAGTGTGTGGAATATTTAATTTATTTCTGTTGCTGTTTTTTATTGCTAATCTTTTGGTTTGGTAACTCCTATATAACCAATTACTTCGATAGGCCTTTCTCCAGGCAACCTCGTATTCAACTTGGATACCTCCATATCTCCTCCGAAATCTTTATAACGTTTAGCTCCTTCAGCTGCAGCTTCTTCTGCAAACTCTGGTGGTACTGATGCCGCCGCTGCTTCAGCCGCTTTAACAGCTTTAGCAAAAGATATCATTGTGTCTGCCATTATTAATTTTTCGGCTGCCCTTGTCATCTCTGTGTCTGGTTCCAACAGCATTTTTGAATGAAATTCTATTCTGCTAGCACTAGATTCCGCCATTCTTTCCATCGTTTCTTTGGTAATTTGCTTATTAAATACCATTTTACATTTTTCTGGGTCGATCAGACCTGATTTTGGGCCAGGCTGATCGTCGGAACGTTTTTCCAGTTCTTTTTCCATACTTCTATCAAACCATTGCATTAAGGATTCTTTTCGTTTTCGGGGTTCAGGTTCCTCCTCATCGTCTCCGCCAAGGGCTAATCTTGAACTGCTTCTGAGTCGTGACCTTGAACTGCTTCTGAGTCGTGACCTTGAACTACTTCTAAGACGTGACTTCGAACTGCTTCTTAGACGAGACTTTGAACTGCTCCCTAAACGTGACTTTGAAGTGCTTTTAAGGCGTGACTTTGAAGTGCTTTTAAGGCGGGACTTTGAATTGCTCTTAAGTCGTGACTTTGAACTGCTCCCGACACGTAACTTTGAACTGCTCCCGATACCTGATTTAGACTTTTGGTTCTCCTGTGTAGAAGATAATACATTTTCTTTAAATTGACCATAACCACCTGAAGGATCCTCACGTGTCCTATTCTTTCTTTGGCCACATCCACCGGCGCCAGAATATCCAGGAGGGGAACTCATGATTTAATAAATACCAAATTAAATTTATAATATTTGTGACTAAAATTTTTATTTTGAAATGATGTTAATGACTGTCAATCGCAACATATGATTTGTTATAAATTTTATACCAGTTGTCAAACTTTGAATTTCTGACATGGATAAATTGTCAAAATAAGATTAATTATAAACCAGCCATTATTTCGCAACCGGTATCTACACTGTAAAAAATAAATATTTAATTACACATGATTCTGCACGTAAATGTGATTCAATGCAGATACATGTGGGATAGGCTAGATTTTACATGTAATTTTGCAGTTTTACATGTAATTTTACAATTTTCCTTGTTATTTTAAAATTTTATATGCACATTACATGTAAGATTACATGTAAATTGTACAGAGTTCACTGCAAAAAATAATATGTAAATTTACATGCAGAATCATAGGTAACGTTTGCAGAGACAAGTAAAAGTTACGAGATTTTACATGTAATTTTGCGATTTTATATGAATATTACATGTAATACTTAATATAAAATTGTGGAATTACAAGTAAAGTCTCGTAAATTTTGCTTACCTACCTGCATGGCAACACATTACTTATGATTTTGCTTTCCCATTTTGAAAATTTTCAAAATTTCGGAAAGCCTTGTATTCGTGCATAAATTTTCAAATTTAGTTTTCGTGAAAATTCGTATATTGGGGTTTTTGAGGTTGCTGAAAGTGTATCTGATTATGAAAAAATTCTAACTCCATCCCCTAAGAGGCGGGGGGTAGTTTTCGTGAAAATTCGTATATTTTTAAAGTTGCTAAAAGTAAATCTAATAATAAAAAATCCATTTTACGCGCGTTGGTGTAAAATGGGAAAGCTCTTTTACTGGGCAGTATATATTACAGTGTAGTACAAAAAAAAAGTTAAATGAAATAAAGATACTACTTTGTAATAAGATAAAAACTTACTCTTTGAGTTCCAAGAATATTTTTTAGATTTTTTTTGTATGTTAAGGGTTTTTTGTATTTTATAAAATATAAATAATTTTTAATGGGCTTCATTTTGAAAACGAGCTGCTGGAATTTTCGTTTGGCAGATTTATAACAGCAAGACATGCGGGAATCCGAATCCAAAGGCCGTTTTTGGCGCGATTTTATTAATTTTTCGCCAAACCTTTCGCCTGTGTGTCCCCCACCGTGTTTTTCGTCTAAATTTAAAAATAAATCATTAAAAAATACTTGTATTATTAGCTAGCTGTTTCCTACGACCACCTATGAAAATGACAAATTTCATACGATTTAGAAAGTGTAAAGTTATATCATACAGAAAAAGCAAAGTTATCATTGAACCACTTAGAAAAGACTATGGTATAAAGTCCAAATTCAAAAAACTAAAAAAAAAAGAAAACAGTAAATATTTACTGTTTTATTTGAATAATAAAATATGTATGTCACCTTAACAATGAACTTTTATCGCGGAACCATTTCCTATTACATATTATTTAAAAATTATAAAATTTTATTAACTAGATATTTTGTGTATTTAGGTATACGACACAATGTTATCACACACATTTAACTATAATTTATTATTCCTTTATGTTGTACTTCATAAACACTTATTTACGTTTCCTTATTAGCCTAACCCTTTATTGCATGAGGTATTTCTTGTAGTTTTTCGAATACAGTTTTACGAAATTGGATAATATAAAATCCAACTCCACGCTACATTTATTCAATATTTTTACCTTTTTTTTATGACTAGCCGTTAAGCCTGGTTTTCAACAGTCAAGCTTATATCTAAGCCCGGGGGAAGTTTTCAATGGTGGCGCCTTCGCCAAATTTTTAAATTATTTTTTATTATTTTTTTGTCACATCAGGTTCCTAACGTGCATGCCCACTTTCAGCTGTATATAAAGTATGGAAAAAAACTTCTAGATCAGACAGACACCTTACCTATTTTATTATATAGTTTTTTTTTAACTACTTTTAATATCAAGGAAGAGAAGACCTTGTTTATAGCCGAGCGTAAACATGTTTTTTTTTGTAATAATATTAATTAAAAAATAATTGTTCTTTAAACAACAAATTCAACTACCACTAATTTTCCATTTTATTTATTTATTTATTTTTTTGTAAAAAATAGTTTTTTATTCGATTATATCTAAAAGCGCCACTTTTTATATGATAAACCTGTACGTAACTTTTCGACAATTGAATTCTGACCTCAATTTTCTGTCAATACAAACTTTTTTTTATTATATTACAATAGAATGAAAAATAGTGTTTGATACATGGACGAGAACTGTTTTTAGGGCGATTACGGTTGTTAACCTCGCTCTCCGAGCTCGGATGGCAATCTCTATAATCGCCCTAATAACAGTATTTTTGGCAGACTAACATCTCTACTCTAAATTTCTCTACTCCCTAACATCCCTACTCCATAACATCCCTACTCCATAACAACTCTACTCTGTAACATCCCTACTCCATAACATCTCTACTCCGTAACAACTCTACTCCGCACTATATGCACTCGATTAGCCACTTGTCTTAACTCAAAAAAATATATCTCATGCTAAGTCACTGTCAAATATGAATTTAGTTTATTAATTACTTACTTATTAGTGCATCTTAAGAGTACGCGGAAAATGTGAATTTTAGAATAATTCGTTTATGATTGTTCTAGGTTTAAATTTAAAGATAAACGTTTTTTAGGAAAAAAATAAAATAATCTAGAAGAAGAAGCTTCTTTGTTCGGCAAACCGCTCATTTATTATAAAGTGGCTAATAAAGTGCATATAGTGTGGAGTAGAGTTGTTACGGAGTAGGGATGTTACAGAGTAGATTTGTTATGGAGTAGAGTTGTTATGGAGTAGGGATGTTATGGAGTAGGGATGTTAGGGAGTAGAGAAATTTAGAGTAGAGATGTTAGTCTGCCGTATTTTTCGTCCTTGTCTAATAAATGGTAGCTATGTTTGTATGTACGCAAAAACAAAGTATTTTACCTATTTTAAAATACACCGAAAAACTAAAAATAAAATGTTAATCTGCTAAAAAATAATGAAACTCATTTGGACTTTCAGCGCTGAATCCAAATATGTAAAAATATACAGGGTGTCCAATTTAAAAATAGAAAGTTGAAGTCATTTCATAGTTAAACTTCCCTGAATTTAATTATAGGGGTGACCACTATAACTTTTGGAATATTATGCAATAAAGGGTTTCGAGAAAAAAAAACGAAAAATGATATAGCTCTATGTAAATAATCAATTTTAATGGTAAATAATAATGAAGCCCAAATTAAAAAAAGATAAAAAGTATTATCCGTCTTTATTACTTGAAACTGGATATATTTTTTAATACTGAAATATCTATACCGGAAAATGCATCGTTGCATACAATTTTCCTATAACGATCACTCGAAAGATCATTTTACATCGGCACTTAGTGCTACTAAGAGTGCCGATGTATTGAAATCTTCGCCGAAAAGTCAAAATCTTTGACCACGTTTTTTTTTTCACATTTCTCGACGTTTTATACCATTCTGAGTCGAAATCAGTAAAAAAAAAATTTGCGTCTGTCTGTCTGTAAACTCTCTAACTCCATTTCTACATGAGATATCGACTTGCGGTTTTTTGTATATTGTTTCTTGTCGTATTCCGAAGAGCTGATTAGATTTTGGGGGTAAACGATTGGGGTAAGGGGGTAAAAATAGGGTAAAACTCCTATTTTTAGCGTTTTGTTTATAATTAAGGCAATTATTATTGTATTTGGTTAATTTAGCACTTATGAAAAATATAATTTTAAATTGGTCAAAAAATGTTATAAACAACGTTTTCCTAAAACGCATTGTTTTCGAGATATTGGCGTTTAAAGCAGTAAAAGGTTTTTTAGCATATCTCACATATTTATAACCCGATTTCAAAAAATTATATTTTAAATAAAAGCTCTTTTTAAGCCCTATAAAAAATGTTATATACAGTTTTTTGCTAAAATATAATGTTTTAACGATACAGAATTTAAAATCAAACAAAACACCTAGTTTGAAATTTGCAAACTAGATGGCTCTAGTGTACAATAGTGCCGATGTTTTGACAGGGTGCTTGCAACGTTTCATCTAGTTTATTGTACCGTAATTAATACGTTCACTGCCAACGGCTAGTTTTGACAGCGGAGCAATGGGTATGGGCAAGGGAAAAATAGAAAGAATTGATTAATGTTGTTAGGGGCGCCAGTTACTTTAGCTTTTACTCCTTTAGGTAAGTAACAACCTAGTGTAAATACTTAAGCTTTTCAGTTTGAGAAAATATAACCCCTAAATAAAATAAGATAATTCATTTGAGAAATTTATTATAAATAAACTTAATGAAAGCACATCAAGTAATGTATTAATATATATAAAAAATATGTGTAATTATATTAAGATATAATTAAAGAAATCTTAATAAAAATTACTAAATTCAGAAATCATTCGACTTAAATGTATAAAGAAAACATGAAGTTCAGCAAGCACCAAGAAATGTATGTAAACAACAATCATTTCTTGCAGTGTATAAAAGTCATGCTTAAATTAGAAATCATTTAATCAAAAGTATGATATTTAATAATTAATAAATAAGATTAAATGTTTTAAAAAAAAATAAGTACCTAAAAATGAACAAAAGCCAGAAGGGCATATAGTATTAATCAATACTATATCAGATCTGATAAAGTTTACAGTTATAAGAATATTGAAATAAAAGAATTTAAAAATATGAAATATTGCTTTCAAAAGTTTTCAGAAAGAGTACTTAGCTGGTGTCTGCAAAATCCATGAGGTATGAATTCCATCGTCTCCATCTGTGCAAGTCTCCCCTATGCTGATGAATTCATTTCTCAAATGAAAGAAAAAAAAATATAGGCTGTCCCATCTACTTTGGAAAAATTATCTTCCAGGATAAAATGTACGATTGAAAATGTTGTCCGGGATTAAATATGCTTTTGAAAATTATGTCCAATATAAAATTGTCTGCTAGACGGTCATATAGAATTTATCTATGCCGAAAAATACAGAACCATGTTCCAACAGAACATCACTCCATGCGGAGAACTTGTATATCAAATATACCAAAATAAACTTCAACTTAAATTAATGTAATTCCATATTAATGGTATAGAAATGGTGAGTAATTAATGGTAATTAATTAATGTAGTAATAATGGTGCTTTATGGTGCTTAATTAATGGTGCTAAAACAATAATTATATCTCAGAAATATTCTAAGAAACAGAAAAACTTAACTTACGTCTCATTCTAAGTCTTCGATGTCCATCGAAACGTTATAAATGCTTAATTTTAGAAAATATCAGTTATAATATCTTCCGCATTGTTTAAATATTCATTTTCACTAACTTTAAATAAAAATACATGAAGGATTACTTCGATGATTACAGAAAATAAACACTCGTCAAAATGAGACCACCATTGTACAGAGTTCATCAAGAAAGAGCGAAAATCGACCTTATCAACCGGTATGAACCCTTCAGGTGAATAAAATCCTATTTCTGAACTATTAGCGACATCTATGCAAGTCATTATCAACTACAGTTTTACCGTATAGGATTCCTAATAAAGGTAACTGAAACGACACCAAAAATAATAACTAATTAAAAGAATGTTTCCTAATAAATCTGTATTAGTGATATCTAACCTCAAAATATTACTCTAAGAAACAAATATAAACAATACTTATTGTTTATCAGCAAAACTAATAAAAATACGAACAGAATACTAAGTGTCCTGTGAACTAAGTATAAACAAAATACTGAATCTAAGTGAGCAGTTCCAGCAAACTATTTTCAACAAATTCTGGATTATCCCGAAGGGATAATCATACACAACTTTCCACAAGAGAGACAAGCTACAAATGAAAGCCAGTGAAATCCAACCCTCAATAGACTCTGAAACATATAAAAACCAGGTAAGTCCATAGACAAATGTATTATAGAGAAATAAGTCATATGATTCTTTATTATTAAAAATCATATTCTAATTATGTTTTCTTTATGTTATTTTCAGGTAGAACTATGGAATAGAGACTCATATGGTTAGAATTCAGTTCCTGCTACAAAATAGTCCCAGATACAAAACAGCTCTGTACGTACGTAACCATTTATATACAAAATAAACATAAATTATAACGTAAGTAAACGAATAGTTTAATTAACCCTTGCTATATTACAAAGTGACGATTTATGTCGTTACACATGCCCCCTCCAAAAATAATAAAAATATTTAATATACAAAAAATATTTTTATACCAAACTCTAAAACTATTTAACTTAAATAGCTAAAATATATACTATATTTTATTTAATAAATCAACAAAAAATACAATACTTTATGTAAATCATTTGAAATACTACTTGATAATTAACAATAGCTAAGCTTGATAACTACGTGTATCATCCGCCTACTCTTATGTAGAACATAATTTTGGGACTTTATCGGTGTGTGTCATAAACAGGTAATTGTCATAATCAGGTAATTGTCATAATCAGGTAATTGTCATAATCAATTTTGTTTTTCTTTTTAGCTAAGTTTTATCAAGATAAAAAAAAAATAGAAATAAAACTTGACTGTGTGCACCAGAATTCTCTTCTACAAAAAATATATTTATATATTTTTTTTTTTACTATATACAAAAGTTTTGGGTACCCTTTAAATATTTTCAATACATTGATATTTTTTTAAATATCATTCCGAATGATACTAAGAAAATATTCTTATTTAATCAAATCTAGCCAACTGAAATGTCACTATTTGATCCAAAATATTTCTTTAGATCTTTAACATGCCAGTCGCCTCTATGACCATCTGCATTTTCCAAAATATACACTAACTTTGACTTTTTCGCAACAACTTTGCAAAGTATGTACTTTGGAGCAAGTTTTGCAGCAAAACTTTTACTAGCATCTGAGAGTACTTTGTTTCGTCTCCAAACTTTTTCACCTATATCAAAATTTACTTCACGCTTGCGCAAATCATAAGTACGCTTATTACGTTCATAAGCTTCATGTAAATATTTCTTTACATCAACAAAAATCTCTTTAAGATTTCCCAAGTCTTGACTATACGAGTCTCTGTCACAAGGTTCTAATTTAACACCATCAGTTGATGTCATTTTGCCATAATAAGTTCCTGTGATAGGTACATTCCTCCCAAAATTAAGAAATGCCGGCGTATACCCCGTAACTTCATTTACAGACGTTCGTAAAGCTAGACCTATTTTTGCTAAATTTTTACACCATTCTTTTTGATTATCTTTTATATATGATCTTATAGCAGTAGAAATTGTGCGATGTTGCCTTTCCGTCGGATTATTTTGACTATGGTAAAGTGCATTAAACCAAATTTTCTGTACATTATATTCATCTGCTAATTTTTTAAAAACTTTACCAGCAAATTGTTTTCCATTATCGACAATTAAAAATTGACAGACTCCGTAAACTAAAAAAACTTCATTCTCAATGAATTTACATATTGCATTTGCAGTAGCTTCCCTTAAAGGATGTAATAATGTATACTTTGTAAACCAGTCTGACACAACTAAAAGATAACAAAAACCTTTAGAACTTCTGGGAAATGGTCCCTGCAAATCACATGAAATAACTTGCCACGGATTTAAATTATCTTTAATTGAGAGAAACCATGACAATGCTGGTTCTTTGAATAAGTCATATGCGGATTTAAATAACATTTCGTCTGTAACATTTCTACTTATTTTCATATATTCAACTTGCTCAATAAAATTTAAAACATTAGACTTTCCATCAAAATTAATATTCCATTTATAAACTGGTACTGATTTTAAATAATCATTATCTTTTTTACTAGAAACATTAGGACTAAACTGTGTACTATTATGTAATGAAATATTATTATTTACTTGAGTAAGATCTGAATTTTTACCCACGTTGGGCGCCAATATTAGTGTACCGTAATTAATACGTTCACTGCCAACGGCTAGTTTTGACAGCGGAGCAATGGGTATGGGCAAGGGAAAAATAGAAAGAATTGATTAATGTTGTTAGGGGCGCCAGTTACTTTAGCTTTTACTCCTTTAGGTAAGTAACAACCTAGTGTAAATACTTAAGCTTTTCAGTTTGAGAAAATATAACCCCTAAATAAAATAAGATAATTCATTTGAGAAATTTATTATAAATAAACTTAATGAAAGCACATCAAGTAATGTATTAATATATATAAAAAATATGTGTAATTATATTAAGATATAATTAAAGAAATCTTAATAAAAATTACTAAATTCAGAAATCATTCGACTTAAATGTATAAAGAAAACATGAAGTTCAGCAAGCACCAAGAAATGTATGTAAACAACAATCATTTCTTGCAGTGTATAAAAGTCATGCTTAAATTAGAAATCATTTAATCAAAAGTATGATATTTAATAATTAATAAATAAGATTAAATGTTTTAAAAAAAAATAAGTACCTAAAAATGAACAAAAGCCAGAAGGGCATATAGTATTAATCAATACTATATCAGATCTGATAAAGTTTACAGTTATAAGAATATTGAAATAAAAGAATTTAAAAATATGAAATATTGCTTTCAAAAGTTTTCAGAAAGAGTACTTAGCTGGTGTCTGCAAAATCCATGAGGTATGAATTCCATCGTCTCCATCTGTGCAAGTCTCCCCTATGCTGATGAATTCATTTCTCAAATGAAAGAAAAAAAAATATAGGCTGTCCCATCTACTTTGGAAAAATTATCTTCCAGGATAAAATGTACGATTGAAAATGTTGTCCGGGATTAAATATGCTTTTGAAAATTATGTCCAATATAAAATTGTCTGCTAGACGGTCATATAGAATTTATCTATGCCGAAAAATACAGAACCATGTTCCAACAGAACATCACTCCATGCGGAGAACTTGTATATCAAATATACCAAAATAAACTTCAACTTAAATTAATGTAATTCCATATTAATGGTATAGAAATGGTGAGTAATTAATGGTAATTAATTAATGTAGTAATAATGGTGCTTTATGGTGCTTAATTAATGGTGCTAAAACAATAATTATATCTCAGAAATATTCTAAGAAACAGAAAAACTTAACTTACGTCTCATTCTAAGTCTTCGATGTCCATCGAAACGTTATAAATGCTTAATTTTAGAAAATATCAGTTATAATATCTTCCGCATTGTTTAAATATTCATTTTCACTAACTTTAAATAAAAATACATGAAGGATTACTTCGATGATTACAGAAAATAAACACTCGTCAAAATGAGACCACCATTGTACAGAGTTCATCAAGAAAGAGCGAAAATCGACCTTATCAACCGGTATGAACCCTTCAGGTGAATAAAATCCTATTTCTGAACTATTAGCGACATCTATGCAAGTCATTATCAACTACAGTTTTACCGTATAGGATTCCTAATAAAGGTAACTGAAACGACACCAAAAATAATAACTAATTAAAAGAATGTTTCCTAATAAATCTGTATTAGTGATATCTAACCTCAAAATATTACTCTAAGAAACAAATATAAACAATACTTATTGTTTATCAGCAAAACTAATAAAAATACGAACAGAATACTAAGTGTCCTGTGAACTAAGTATAAACAAAATACTGAATCTAAGTGAGCAGTTCCAGCAAACTATTTTCAACAAATTCTGGATTATCCCGAAGGGATAATCATACACAACTTTCCACAAGAGAGACAAGCTACAAATGAAAGCCAGTGAAATCCAACCCTCAATAGACTCTGAAACATATAAAAACCAGGTAAGTCCATAGACAAATGTATTATAGAGAAATAAGTCATATGATTCTTTATTATTAAAAATCATATTCTAATTATGTTTTCTTTATGTTATTTTCAGGTAGAACTATGGAATAGAGACTCATATGGTTAGAATTCAGTTCCTGCTACAAAATAGTCCCAGATACAAAACAGCTCTGTACGTACGTAACCATTTATATACAAAATAAACATAAATTATAACGTAAGTAAACGAATAGTTTAATTAACCCTTGCTATATTACAAAGTGACGATTTATGTCGTTGCAGGTTATAAGTACTGGTGTTGGTTTGGATAAATATAAAAAAATTAATATAGTTAATTAGGCATGCGCACTGAGGTGATAATTAATTAACCAGAAAAATTAATTAGCACTTGATCTGGGTACATAATTTATTTGTTAAAATGATAAAGACCACAAAATACACGGTGAAGAGTTTTTAATAGTTATTTTCCTAACAAATACGGAAATTTTCACTTTTCCGCATGTAGTTGACTGAACGACACGAAGTGGAGTTCAGTCCAGCAGTCAAGTTGTACTTTTCCGCACTAGTGCAGAAATAGTATATTACATAACTAGTGTGGAAAGTGACATATTTCACGCGAGTGGGAAGGTTTACGAACGAGCCGTCAGGCGAGTGAGGAAATCCCACGAGTGTACGAAATACACTTTCCAACGAGTGATTTACACTATTTTTCCTACGATCCTGCAAAAAATATAAAGTTTCTTAATTTAATATTTTCTAATGTTTATTACTTATTCAAAGAATTTTTGAGAAAAACAAAGCATACAAAGCAAAAAATAGCATACAAATGTATGTATGTTAAACAGGAAATGTGATTTTCTTTTACTTTTAGTTTTCTTGGTTTTTAAATTTAATACAATACCTAGCTGTTTAATGGGTTGCCTAAAACGCAAGCCTCTTGTGTAAATCAAGAAAAGACAGTTTGGTAATTAAATTAGATTTCTTAATAATAATAATAATAATAATAATAATAATAATAATAATAATAATAATAATAATAATAATAATAAATAAATTTATTTACCAGTGTGAATAATATATATTAACGTTTACATATGATAGGTAAAAATTCTTTAGATATATTCCCATATAAAACAGTAAAATTGTACTGTTTTACGATTTCATAAGAAAAAGACCGTGTATTTTGATGTTTTTTATAAAATGTAACACGGTACTCTTGAATGATCAATAGGTTGAACTAACGTGGCAAAAAAATCTGACCATGGAACATGGTAGTAGAAAGTTCACTTGTTATAGAATCACCGACAGCCAAATCCCAAAAACTTGTTTTTGGAAAATAATGTTAAATAACCATCTGCAGAGTTCATGGTCAATACAAACTTAAAGTGTACATTATGTTGCATGATTTTGGTAGTAATTCTCGTGCTGATTCCGAATATGTTTTAAGTTACTCTCTATCTTTTTCGGTTTTTGAGAGAAAAGCGTATAAAAATCACAAAAATTATTTTTTCGCATGTTTTAATGTAGCCTAGACATTTTGCTATAAGACAATAAAATAACTTTCTTAGCCTAAATTATTGTCCGATTCTCGTTCTGTATTATTATAAAGGAACATCTCGTCTAACATTTTTGTGAAAATTTTTAAAATTTTATTATAAACGTGTTTAAATTAAAAAATTAATTATTTTGTTACATAGTGTTCATAATATATCTTTCACTTTGAAAAGTAATTGTCAGATGTGTACATAGACGTTCCTAAAGTTATTTTCTATATTTTGCCCAGACAAAAACATTTATTATTATAGACTTCACAGTGTGAAGTATTGAACGATGGTTTTTAAATTAAATTAAAAACTCATCAACAATTTACCTCAGATCAAAAGTTTTTTACAATATACACGTTTTTTTATCAAATTCTGAACTACCTTCTTTCATTTTCTGTATAAAAAATAAGTAAAAATTAAAGGAATTAGATTTATATGCTTATGAATTTAAAAACGGCTGCTTGTTTTTTTTTTTCTAATACATGATAATTAAAGCTTAAGCATATAGCATATTATGTCTAAACAAAATAAAATAAATAAATAAATAAATTTTTTAGTTATCCTAAAATAGACTTCTTTACATTTTTTAAATGAATTTTCACTCCGCAGGCAGCACAAACTTTTTTTCTATTATTTTCGTGGTCGCTCATTATCTAAGATAAATTTAAAAGTTATCAGTATAGAAGCAATTATTTATTTTATATAACCGTAATATAAATTCTTTTTGGCAAAATATCACTCTTAAATCAAATATAAAATTATCAAAATACTTACATAAATGTAAATAGTACTGAAGGTAAAAAATAAAAGCCTTCATCAAAATTCAACATTTATTGTTATAACATTATTTCTGACAAATAAGTCAATTTATAACAAGCTAGTAATAGGTAGGTTAATAGTATTATTAACATTCTCAAGTATTCGGTAAAAATTATTAACGCGCCTCTGTGTTGGACAAATCCATCAAATCTGAAACATCTGTAATGACACTGATTAACAAAAAAAAGTATTTTAATAAAAACGCGATTTCAAGGGTGTTTAAATATATATTTAGATTAACCAAAAGAAAAAAAATCCAAGATATTCCTTTGGAACTATACAGAACGAGAATCGGACTATAATTTAAGCCAAGAAAGTTATTTTATCGTCTTATAACAAAATGTCTAGGCTACATTAAAACATGCGAAAAAATATTTTTTGTGATTTTTATAAGCTTTTTTCTCAAAAATGGAAAAAGATAGAGAGTAACTTAAAACATATTCGGAATCAGCACGAGAAATACTACCAAAATCAAGCAACATAATGTACACTTTAAGTTTGTATTGACCATGAACTCTGCAGACGGTTATTTAAGATTATTTTCCAAAAGCAAGTTTTTGGGATTTGGCTGTCGATGGTTCTATAACAAGTGAACTTTCTACTACCATGTTCCATGGTCAGATTTTTTTGCCACGTTAGTTCAACCCATTGATCATTCAAGAGTACCGTGGTAAGGTAACTAAATCAAAAATTAAGTAATTTTTATAAAATCTAGATATAAATAAAACATCCCAAGTTATATCTTGGTTAATCTAGTAAGGTTATAACTATAGTTTCTATTTTTGACATGAAAAACAGAAATATTTGGATTGAAAAACATAAAAGATATCATAAAATTCTGTGATGTAAGGTGGAAAATGGCATATAAAACGAGGTAAGCCAAATTCGTAGAATCTACAACGTAAATTAAGGCAAACCTACATACGTGAAATTAGGCAAACCTACATACATAAATATCAAACTAGGGTGATATAAAAATATCAAACTAGTGTGATATAAGGCGTTTTCTGGAGAACAAAAGAGTGTGCTAAATTTCATTTTCAAAGGGGGTCGTAGGAAAAGTATTTTTCCTACGACTACCTATTAAAATATTTTAATTTCAATTTTACCCGATTTAGAGAGTAAGAAAGTGTCATATTTCATACGCGTGAGAATTAATAATACATGTGTGGAGAAACAAAGCTATCCTGATCTTTTTTTTTTTTCAAAATATTTAATATTTTATTAGACGTTTTTCATTTCATTTTTGTGTATCTGGTTCTATATTTTTTTCACAACTCCACTTTTTTATGAGTTACTATAATTCTAAATTATAAATCGTTTAATTTTGATGAGATAACAAGAATTTAAATGAACAAAACCTAACTAATTTTAACTGTCAAAGTATAATCTAAATAAAAAAAATGAAAGAGACCAAGGTAAACTTGAACTGAATTATCAAGGTACAAATTCAGGAATTTTAGGAAAAACTGCAGCTAAATTATTTATTTTTTGTGAAGTACTGGTGTTTTTTTTTAACAGTTACATAATTTAATCAAGATAATAATTAAAAATAATGATAATTTTATTTATCTTTATTTACAGAAAATATTTATTTTAAATAATTTTTTGTTCGAGTCGTAGAAAAAAGAGTGTACATAACTTGGCGGAAAGTATCTTGAATTCCAGACTTTTCCGCATCGCCGTTGCGCGTCTTGTGCTTAACATTAGGTCATGCGAAATAATTCAATTTCCGTAAACGTTATGTAATATACTATTTTCACACTAGTGAGAAAAGTACAACCTTCTAAATGCAAATGCGTGCGGAAAAGTGCTACTTTCCGCAAAACGTTTAGAAAATAGTATATTTTATAACTAGTATGGAATAGACAATATTCCGCGCTAGCGGAAAGTTTGTCATACGAGCCGGTAGGCGAGTATGACGGTCCCGCGAGCGCGGAATGACTATTCCATACGTGTTGTAGACTATACTTTTTCTTCGACTGCAAATATGAAACACTGTATGGCTTTAAACTGCGAACAAGGTTAAAAACAATGTTTTTTGTGACTCGACATTGTAAATGCAACAAAACACATATTTTTAAATAGAGCGATTAATGTCATTTAATAATTTTACCAAATCAGTACTTAAAAAAGATTTTTATTTAATTTTAGCACATATTTACAAATTATAATGCAAAAATTGAAGGTTATGTCAGATTGTTGTGACATATATCAGGTTTAAATATTTAACAATAGATGGAGCAGTTTTATTTTTTTGAACTAAATTGATAAAAAACTGGTCAAATATTAAGAAAAACTAATAAACTTTATGTAATTTTAACGCAAAACTTTAAATTGCATTAAATTATTCAATATAAAGAACTTTCACTTTCGGGTTTAGACCGTGTTAATGGATTTTCACTTTCCGACGTTTCGTCTCTTACTACTAGAGACATCTTCAGGGATTAATCAGTTTTCAGTTTTCAGATTAATCCCTGAAGATGTCTCTAGTAGTAAGAGACGAAACGTCGGAAAGTGAAAATCCATTAACACGGTCTAAACCCGAAAGTGAAAGTTCTTTATATCTTAATGGCCGTGAAAGCTTAAAATCTAAAATTATTCAATATTTCATGGTAAAATATATATATTTTTGCTAATTTTGGTACAGTTTTCTTTACTTTTATAAACAAGAGATGGCACTAAATGTGCTCATTCTAACACTCGATACGGAATATTCATACCATATCTAGAGCTAGAATGGATTCATTCTGTGTTTGAAAAGTGTGTGTATTTGCTTACATTCTAAAGCAGTCGTA
Source organism: Brachypterus glaber (assembly GCA_958510825.1). Lineage (NCBI taxonomy): Eukaryota > Metazoa > Arthropoda > Insecta > Coleoptera > Kateretidae > Brachypterus > Brachypterus glaber. Next base: position 78,160,943 of record OY294045.1, on the reverse strand, counting down.
GAAAAAAATAGTTTTAATAAATATGTAGGTACAATTTTTAAAATTGTTGCAAATAGGAATTTGCTTTATATTCCTGTAACGTTCGTTCGCATGGCCAGATTTAAATACGCGGTCGGTTGCCAAAAAAATATTACATGACTTTAGTTTTATTTTTAGAAACAATTGATGGTTGTTCGCATTTTAATTGGTTGATTGCACCAAGAGAATGAATATTCCTTTTTCATATGGACTGAATACAATACTGCAAAGAATATCATAGAATGTCGGTCCAACATACAGGGCCGTAGCGAAGGAGATTTTGTGGGGGGGGGGGGGGGGAGGTCAAAAATTGCCTAAAAACACAACTTTTTCCCTCGTAAAAAAAAAGTTCGACTAAAAAAAAAAGTCCCACCCTTTCTCAAAACTCAAAAAAGTTCATGACTAAAAAAAAAAGTCCTAACCTAGAAAAAATATGCAACTTTTATATTTTTAATCCATGATATATGCAACTTTTATGTTTTTAATCCATGAAATATGCAACTTTTTTTGATTTCAAGATAGGTGGGGGGAGAGGAGGCTCCTCCCTCATAGCATGATTTTTAATTTTAAGCAAAATTATAAAAATATTAATTTATTATTCCATCAATCTATTTTCTAATCTACTATGTGCTTGAGATACACAAGTCTTCAACTTGCTACCATTGAAAGTCTCCAGACTAGGAGAGGTATGAGTAGTTGTCTACATCTAGCAATAGAAGGCGCATAAGTCTACATCAATCTAATGACTATACTCCTTTTGTGAATAAAGTCTGAAAACGTTTTTTTTTACGACTGCTTTAGAATGTAAGCAAATACGCACACTTTTCAAACACAGAATGAATCCATTCTAGCTCTAGATACGGTATGAATATTCCGTATCAAGGTTAGAATGAGCACATGTAGTGCCATCTCTTGTTTATAAAAGTAAAGAAAACTGTAGCAGAATTAGCAAATATATATATATATATATATATATATATATATATATATATATATATTTTACCATGAAACATTGAATAATTTAATGCAATTTAAAGTTTTGCGTTAAAATTACATAAAGTTTATTAGTTTTTCTTAATATTTGACCAGTTTTTTATCAATTTAGTTCAAACAATTAAAACTGCTCCATCTATTGTTAAATATTTAAACCTGATATCTGTCATAACAATCTGACATAACCTTCAATTTTTGCATTATAATTTGTAAATATGTGCTAAAATTAAATAAAAATCTTTTTAAGTACTGATTTCATAAAATTATTAAATAACATTAATTGCTTTATTTAAAAATATGTGTTATGTTGCATTTACAATGTCGTGTCACAAAAAACATTGTTTTTAACCTTGTCCGCAGTTTAAAGCCATACAGTGTTTCATATTTGCAGTCGAAGAAAAAGTATAGTCTACAACACGTATGGAATAGTCATTCCGCGCTCGCGGGACCGTCATACTTGCCTGCCGGCTCGTATGACAAACTTTCCGCTCGCGCGGAATATTGTCTATTCCATACTAGTTATAGAATATACTATTCTTAATCAGCGTGCAGAGTTGACTCTTGGTACTGAAGAGGGCCAGCAGCCCGAAACTGTCAGTCTACCAATATCACTCTGTACGATGATTAGAAAATAGATTGATGGAATAATAAAATAATATGTTATATATTATCTTCTATATAGGTCCTACATATCTTCAGACAATACTTTCCGTCACAAAAATCTTCGTTGCAACGTAGTTTAACCCTGTCGGTCCAATCGCCGTATTTATACGTCAGTAATAAAAGTGCGTTAAGTCCTACTTGAGTCTCCTTTTAAATGGCGTTTTTTATTCCTTCATCATCAAAATTTTCTGCTAGGGGCAAACGTGTTTTTCAGAGGCGAGGATTATTTTTGTCATGAAATTATTTTTTAAAGAAAAATAATTATCGCAATGTTCCCCTTAGTTGTGATGGAAAATAAAATGTGTTTTTATATTTTTCCATAGAAAAGTTATAAATTATTTAGTATTTTATTAGACGTAAACGTTTGGCAGCGAATGATATTTGCCTGCATATTTTTGGGTTCTAAACTCGTACAAATATGTGATAGTGTACGTATATTTAATTAAATGAGCTTATAATTAAAACATCAAACTCCAGGTGGTGCCAAAGTTGAAACTTAGGAAAGGGCAATTCCAAGACAGACCAACTGAGCCATTTCCCTCAATTCTTTATTTTTGAGTAATGTTTTTCCTACACATAGATATAGTTCTCCGCACGAAACAAATCTCCGACGAAAGGGGGAGGAATCATTCGCGCTCTCTTCTTTCCGTCAAAAGCGTTATAAGGCGTGCGTGCCTGCAACGGGCCTCCCACTTGCACACACATTCCAAACATATTTCCCGTAGCCACAGATCCGTGCATCAAAGTATACTATCTCTGTATGATTTAGAAATTAATTTTAAACCTTTATCTTTGTAGTCTTAGAGATATCTGGTTTTGAAATTTTCAAAATATCGCCAAAAGCACGCGTCAGTGATCTACTTAAATGACAATATCTAGAAAACTATAAAAGTTAGATATTTGGTTCTGATCACATTTTTAAGCTAACAAATTGTTTTTTTCAACAAGTTGACAGTCCCCATTAGCGTTGGGGGGCAAAATCTTAAATGAAAAGAGGGTAATACATCATTTGAAAGATATTCAACTTGCCTATTCAAAGGTATATTTCGTCGGCTTACAAGTAAAAAGCACTAAGTCCAAAAACATGGTTTTGAGATATTGACAAATTTAACTTTCATTGTTGTTTTTTAATTTTTGTAATAATTGTTTTTGGAAAAAACTACCGCAAATTGCAATGACATGTTTAGACATAATAATGTCTCATTTGCAGTTAAATAAAGAAAAATTGAAGTAGTTTAATTCAACTAAATTTGAAAAAAGACATGGTGTGCCTTTTAGTTGTAGGCCCACGACGTCAGCTTACAAGTAAAGAGCACTAAGTAAATAAAATAATATAAAAAATAACTATTTAAAATTAAAACCCTTCTATTAATTAAACGTTATGTATAACTATAAAGTAGAAAACAAGATGTTTACATAGATTTTCAAAAACTAGATTTTTAAAAGAAGGGTTTGGACTTTTTGATTGTTTAAAGAACGTTTCCAAAATTAATAATAATAATTAATTAGTATTAATTGTATGAAACTGCTTACTATGCCAGAACTAAGACAGTTTTCAGAGGCCATCGGCTGTGCCGGCAAAGAAGTATCTCCTAAAGTCAATAATTATAATGAATTAATGATAAAACACTTCACGGTGCAACACTCGTCAGAAATGCACCGAGACTTTGAACTTAGTGTGAAGGCTTCAAATTTAGTTTTGAAATATTATCTGATAATAACAAAACCAATGCAAATGAAAATTAAATTATTACCTACACATCAAAGGACACGTAAAAAGCATTGTCATTTTACAGGTAAAGAACTGTTTCTCTATTCTGTCTCTATTCCATCAACTTTAACATAGCAAAATTTGAATGCGTTTTTCACTACAATAAATAACGCGATATTGTATCATATAAATAATAATAATATTTATTGTCAAACAAAAAAAATTTACAAGTACTTAGGTATAAGGTGCAATAAATATGCTAGAAACACAGAAATGTATAAACAATGATTCAAGTAATCATATTTTTATAAATTAACTCTTTTTAGAAAGTCGCTTAGTGCAAAAACTTTTGAAATAATCTACAAGTAAAACGCACTAAGTGCACCAAGTGACTTAGTGCCTATTGCCAGATAAAATTTTAATTAAAATCAAATTGGTGCGTTTTGTATAGTGCGTAACTCCCTTGGCAGTCCACCTAGAAGTTAGTTCGGTTTACCTATACAGAGATCATCAAAAATTGATTACAGTGCCATTAAAATCCCATTTTTGCAAAAAAGTGCCTTTTACTTGTAAGCCGACGATTTATTTTTTGATTTTCGTTTAAATTGGAATACTTTATTCAGCTTTTAAATTTTAAAAAGCCGTCAATCTACTGCACTCCGAAACCAAGCAAAATATTAAAATTCTACAAAAGAGTTAAATTTAATTCATTATCAAAGCAACTTAAATTTGCACATTTCGATACCCCCAAGCAACAAAGCCGTAACTCATATATTGTCATTTTTCACGACAGCTAAATTTCTAAAATATTTTTTTTGTTATTTAAGGGTGGGTAAATGATTGCAGTGGAAAAGGAAGCCATGCGATAAGTCATTTGAAAGCTTATAAAATTCTCTATTTAACTGTATAAGTATTTATTGTTTGTTTCTGATAATATTCAAGTTAAAAATTTTACTGTAGTGTTTTTAGGTAGACTTTTGGTTAAAATGGCCTGTGGAGAAATCTGAGTAGTACCACCATGTGTGTCTTTTTTCAAGGCGTTTACCTATGAGTATAACTCAAAATGGGTCTAACTTGAGTTACGTCCTTGTTGCTTGGGAGTATCGATTTGAACATTAAAATTATTACCCCTTCACCGCGGTATGTTAAGGGGTATCAAATGACAACTATCCACACTCATTTATCCAAACGATTACACATAGCATTCATTTTGACAAAAGTCATTTGACGTTTATGAAATTTTGAAATGTCAAAATTAAACACAGATAACTCTTTAAAATATAAATTTTTAAAGAGTCTAGACTGTAAACCGAATGAAAAATGTTGTTCGCAACTCGTTTGCGACAAGTCCTTAGTGCACTCGAATGATTTTTTGACTTCGCTTCGCGTCGTTTGGACTTCAAACTTCCAAACTTCATTCTCGTGCACTAAGAACTAAAGTCGCTTACTCGTTACGAAAACTACTATTTCCTACGATCCCCTATGAAAATTACATTTAGCACACTTTGATATTTTCATATCACCCTAGTTTGATATTTATGTATGTAGGTTTGCCTAATTTCACATATGTAGGTTTGCCTTAATTTACGCTGCAGATTCTACGAATTTAGCTCCACTCATTTTATATGCCATTTTCCACCTTTCATCACAGAATTTTATGATATCTTTTATTTTATTTCAATCCAAATATTTCTAATTATTGTTTTTGACTTGTATGCTGTTTTTAAAAAAAAAAATTAAAGTAGAACGATTTTGTATTTCAGCATATATATTTAAAATTGGCCTAGCGCTTTCGATCAAAAGATCATCATTAGGGCTTAGCTTCGTCAGAGCTTATTACAATAAAACGAGAGGTTTAACTGTTATGGCCCCATATTTTTAAATTACCTCTCGTTTTATTGTAATAGGCCCCATATTTTTAAATTACCTCTCGTTTTATTGTAATAAGCTCTGACGAAGCTAAGCCCTGATGATGATCTTTTGATCGAAAGCGCTAGGCCAATTTTAAATATATATGCTGAAATACAAAATCGTTCTACTTTAATTTTTTTTTTCCAAATATTTCTGTTTTTCATGTAAAAATAGAAACTATAGTTATAACCTTACTATACACGGTGTATTTGAAATAGCGTGATTCCACATGATAAAATATGACAAAAAGTTCCTATAAATATATGTCTAAAAAAGTCATAAGGGAGCTACGCCCATTTGAAAGTGGCTAAAAAAATCTGTTTTTATTTAATAACTCAGGAACCCTTTGAGATATATCAACTAGGTTTTGCACGTCAACTAATCCTACCAAGGCCCGTTTTTGTCGAAAAAAAAATTCGAAAACCAAAATTTTAATGATGCAGGGCGAATGTACATTAAAAACTAAGAAAAAAACCTCATATACAGGTACTTCCAAAAATCAATGGTCTATGGTCTCCTAAATATGCACCATTTTTAAAGGGCTATGGTAGTTTTAAAAGCGTTTTTTCGACCTACATGTATGGAAACTTTTTTTCTTAGTTTTTCATTTAGAATAACATTGCATCATTAAAATTTTGGTTTTCGACATTTTAGTATATAATTTTTCGTCCACGAACCGTGAAATTTCACCTTCAAATTAACTTTTCTCGAAAACGGTTAATCCTTCAGTATAACAACAAGAGTACCTTTTTTATGTATTTTGACCTGAGGAATATTTCAAAAATAAAATTGCAAAAAAGTTACACAGAAAAAAGTTTGGGCCAAAAACTGATAAAGCCCCCCCGTTTCGCACGCCCCTGGTTTAAATAAGTACGTGAAAATGACATACAAAGATGGGCCTTATTAGGATTAATTTACGTGCAAAACCTCGTTAATATATCTCAAAGGGTTCCTGAGTTATTAAATAAAAACCGATTTTTTTAGCCAATTTCAAAGGGGCGTAGCTCCCTTATGACGCATTTTTAGGCATATGTTTATAAGAACTTTTTGTCATATTTTATCATGTAGAATCACCTGTTAAAATTTCCTACGCTATTTCAAATACACCCTGTATTGACCAAGATATAACTTGGGATGTTTTATTTGTCTAGATTTTATAAAAATAACTTAATTTTTGATTTAGTTACCTTACATTTTATAAAAAACATCAAAATACACGGTCTTTTCTTATGAAATCGTAAAACAGTACAATTTTACTGTTTTATATAGGAACACATCTAAAGAAACCTAATTAATTACCTAATATTTTTAAGGGTCGTAGAAAAGATAGTGTACATAACTCGTTGGAAAGTGTATTTCGTACTCCCGTGGGGTTTCCTCACTCGACTGACGGCTCGTTCGTAAACCTTCCCAATATACTATTTACGGTTTGTTTTTTTTTAACAATAGAACATTTCTAAGTCAGTTTTAAATTTGTTTTAATTTCTTATTTTTATTTAGATCATTAGTCGGTCGGTTTTTATTCTTTATTTAAAAAGTTACTTTATTGTTAGATTATTAAAAATGAATGGACCCGTTACTTTATGATAGGAACCGTAATTACAATGAAAACAGGTAGTATGCATTTGGAATTATTTTTATTATCTATATTAGGTAGGTATTTTAAAAAGCATTGTTTAAAATAATAAAAAAATGTACTAAAGTCTGACAAAGGCGACCAATTCACATTTCATGATACGAAATGTGAATTGGTTGCAATACAAGACTTGAAAAATTTTTGAAGTACTTGAAATAAATTAGTAAGTACTTAAGTACTTACTTACTTAAAATTGGAAGTAGCTCCATTTTTTGACGAGGGAATCGCCCCTCATGAAATTCATGTGATCTGGCTTTACCAGTGAACTTTATAATTGGATCTTGATCTAATAAATATTATGAAATTTAAAATATTTAAAAATAAACTAAATGCAAAATATTGGTGTGTTTACAATATTTTTAAGAGTTTAATTAGTTATCACCGCTTATCAATAATATATGGGAATATTACCAGTTACATAACAAAAACTTTATACCTATTGGTCCGTAATACGTAAAAAAATTGCGCATTTTTAATCGTGTGCAAAAACTTAATTTATGAGCGTAAATGTTTTATTAATGTTTATCAATGTTTATTATTTAAAAATTTTACAGAACAGTAGCATTAAGCCAGCCTTTACTAAAATTTAACAGCGATTAAACTGAAGCAGACTTAAATAAATTTTTTAAAGTTTATAAAAAAGTTTATATATAAAATTGTCGGTTTACAAGTAAAGAGCACTAAGTCCAAAAACATGGTTTCGAGATATTGATAAATTTAACTTTCATTGTTGTTTTTTAATTTTTGTAATAATTGTTTTTGGAAAAAAACTACCGCAAATTGCAAAATCATGTTTGGACATAATGATGTCCCATTTGCTGTTAAATAAAGAAAAATTAAAGTAATTTAATTCAACTAAATTTGAAAAAAGACATGGACTTAGTGCCTTTTACTTGTAGATCCACGACGTCGGATTACAAGTAAAGAGCACTAAGTCAATAACATAATATAAAAAACAACTATTTAAAATTAAAACTCTTCTATTAATTAAACGTAATGTATAACTATAAAGTAGAAAACAAGATGTTTACATACATTTTCAAAAACTAGATTTTTAAAAGAAGGGTTTGGACTTTTTGATTTTTAAAGAACGTTTCCAAAATTAATAAAATTAATTAGTATTAATTATATGAAACTGCTTACTATGCCAGAACTAAGACAGTTTTCAGAGGCCATCGGCTGTGCCGGCAAAGAAGCATCTCCTAAAGTCAATAATTATAATGAATCATTATTAATGATAAAACACTTCACGGTGCAATTCTAAAGGCTGTTTTCCGGACTTGCCGCGTACTTTAGTTTTTTTCTTATATTCTTGTTATTTATGTAGTAACCAAGGATTTAAGATCAAAATTAAAATAATCTATCAGTTAAAATTTGAATGCGTTTGTCAGTACAATAAATAACGAGTTATTGTATCATATAAATGATTCAAGCAATCATATTTTTATAAATTAACTCTTTTTAGAAAGTCACTTAGTGCAGAAACATTTGAAATAATCTACTAAGTAAAACGCACTAAGTGCACTAAGTGACTTAGTGCCTATTGCCAGATAAAATTTTAATCAAAATCAAATTAGTGCATTTTTTATAGTGGGTAACTCCCTTGGCAGTCCACCTAGAAGTTAGTTCGGTTTACCTATACATAGATCATCAAAAATTAACTACAGTGCTATTAAAATCCCATTTTTGCAAAAAAGTGACTTAGTGCCTTTTACTTGTAAGCCGACGAAATAATCTTAGAATAAATGCATTGTTTTATACATTTTGGTATTTTTTAATTTTTGTATTTTTAAAAACTTTTGATCTCTACTTAATATACAGGGTGTCCAGAAATTATGAGTAAAAAACTCGGGGGGTGATTGTGATTCTACATCAGAAAATATGACAAAAAGTTCCTAAAAATATTTCTAAAAATGCGTCGTAAAAGGGAGCTAAGTCCATTTGAAAGTGGCTAAAAAATTATTTATTAACTCAGGGACTTTTTGAGATATAGCAACGATATTTTTTTAGTTATTTTAATCATGGGTGAGCCTTATCAGTTTTTTGTAATTTCATTTTTGGAATATGATTCATCAGGTCAAAATACATAAAAAAGCTACTCTTGTTGTAATACTGTAAGATTAACCGTTTTCGAGAAAAAGACATTTTAAATTTCACCTTTTAAGGACGAAAAATTTTAATTTTGAAAATACTAAAATTTTTGAAAACCGAAATTTTAATGATGCAGGGTGGATGTATATAAAAAATTAAGAAAAAACCCTCATATACAGGTACTTCCAAAAATTAAAGAATATCTAAAATTTCGGTTTTCAACATTTTTGTTATTTAATTTTTCAACCGACCGAGAATTTCACCTTCAAATTTATTTTTCTCGAAAACGGTTAATCCTACAGTATTACCTTTTTATGTATTTTGACCTGAAGAATCATATTCCAAAAATAAAATCACAAAAAAAGTTACACAGAAAAAAGTTTGGAACAAAAAAATGATAAGGCCCCCCTATTTCGCACACCCCTGGTTAAAATAAGTACATGAAAATAACATACGAAGATGGACCTTATTAAGATTAGTTCAAGTGCAAAACCCCGTTTGAACTCCAGGGATATGAAACTTTTGCCATGACACTGGCTCATCCAGAGGTCTGTCAAGTTTTTCAAGTAATACAGGTGTATAGAAGCAAAACCTATGTATTTGCTGCAGTGGATTTGGTGTGGTTTTTAAGATATTAGTAGGTATTGCGGCGGTTGATGCAAACCCTACCACTTTTCATTTAGGCCACGCCCCCTACTTCAATAGCCCCCATAACAAAGCTGTTTTAACAGGGCTGTTAATGTAATTAACAGAGTTGACTAAATAAAAAGTGGTGGGGGCTGGTTCAACAGCCGCAATACCTACTGATATTAACAATTAAAGGTTAGAAAATGTCTATTTTTGCACATTTTTGCATACCAGTAAAAAAGTTGAGTTTGTTATGCATAATCAAAGTAACCATCTTGCAGGAAATTAAAAAACCTTCAAAATTGCGTTTTTAAAATGTCGATAGGATGATTTGTTGCTTAAAAAACTGCAAAAACGATCAAAATTTGCATATTAGTCAATAAACAATAAATTTTTCAAAAATCAACCTACGACTGTTATTGTGTAAAAAGTGGCGTCTTGTAGTACTCAATATGTGGTTAAAATTTCAGAACTATTCATTCCACATTTTTTGCAAAATTGCAATTGTTTTTCCCAGATATTTTTTTTGCAATAATATTATGCGTACAATAATAAAGATATAATGATTCTACGGGTATCTTATGAAAGGGGAAGGGTTGTTTTATCAAAAGAAATTATTAATTTAAAAAAAAATCGATTTTAGTATTGCAAAATCTTGTTACAAAAAAACTGTCATTTTTACCTTATAAACAATTTAAATAACTTTGTTGCAATTACTTTTAGAAGAATGATTTTTTCATATACGAAAAGCTGGTATTTTTACACGATTTTAGAAAAAAAAAAGATTTTTCTAGGTCAATATGGGGCAAAGTGTCACTTTTTTTTAATTCACAGGTACTTTGTTTACATAAAAATGAATAAAAATCAATTATGTATAACAATATTTTGTATATTAAAGTATAAATTACCCATTCCTATATTTGCCAATAACAATACACAAATTTTTTTGATATTTTGCAAAAAAATTGTTCAAACATTTTTACAATTTTTTTCTTCAAAATATCAACATATTTTTTTTCTAAATTCGTGTAAAAATGCCAGCTTTTCGAATATGAAAAAATCATCCTCCTAAAAGTAATTGCAACAATGTTATTCAAATTGTTTATGCTAAAAATGACAGTGTTTTTGTAACGAGATTTTGCAATGCTAAAATATTAAGTGCCATAAGACGCAAATTTTTACACAATAACAAAATCGTAGGTTGATTTTTGCAAAATTTATTGTTTGTTGAATAATATGCAAATTTTGATCGTTTTTTGCAGTTTTCTAAAAAACAAATCATCCTATCGACATTTAAAAAACGCCATTTTGAAGGTTTTTTAATTTTCTACAAGATGGTTACTTTGATTATTGATAAAAAAAATCAACTATATTACTGGTATGCATAAATGTGCAAAAATAGACATTTTCTGACCTTTAATTGTTTATATCTTAAAACTAGATGAAACGTTGCAAGCACCCTGTCAAAACATCGGCACTATTGTACACTAGAGCCATCTAGTTTGCAAATTTCAAACTAGGTGTTTTGTTTGATTTTAAATTCTGTATCTTTAAGACATTATATTCTAGCAAAAAACTGTATATAACATTTTTTATAGGGCTTAAAAAGAGCTTTTATTTAAAATATAATTTTTTGAAATCGGGTTATAAATATGTGAGATATGCTAAAAAAACCTTTTACTGCCTTAATCGCCAATATTTCGAAAACAATGCGTTTTAGGAAAACGTTGTCTATAACATTTTTTGACCAATTTAAAATTATCTTTTATATAAGTGCTAAATTAACCAAATACAATAATAATTGCCTTAATTATAAACAAAAAACGCTAAAAATAGGAGTTTTACCCTATTTTTCTATACACCTGTATTACCCGAAAAACTTGACAGACCTCTGGATGAGCCACTGTCCCCAATTTTTTTTGCTCATATCCCTGGGCTACAAATCCCCATATTTTTTTGCTCATATCCCTGGACTACAAGTCAAGTCATCAAGTCTCGGAATTTAAGAAGAAAAGTCCAAATGAAAATATCCAGAGCGTACAAAGGGAAGAAAGCAAAGAAGGATAAATCTCGGCCTACCTAATCCTTCGTTGTTAACCGGCTGAGGGCTCAATTTTGAAATCCACCTGAGAAATCTGCAGGCACTAGTGGGTGAAGAACGACATCCCGGTGGTGTATTTTGCAGGACTACCAACCCGTCAGAACCCGGCAGGGGCCGGTACCGACTATATGGTGACATCAAAAGAAAAACTCAAAAAACAACAAAAATTGTCACATCACTTTTTCACCCTCACAAAAAAAACACTGAGAAAATTTTATTAAAAACTTTTAATATAATTAATACACTTTTAAAGGTATTCAGGGTAAATCACTATAACCAGGTGCGTATGGTATATATCACCGAAACCAGCTCGTATTACATAAATATAAAAAAATTGCACAGATTTTTTTTAGCTGTGAATCGGACTCAAATTAAGGTCTCGTGACGGGTGTCACCTGTTGCGCGAATTGACAGACCTCTCCAGCAACGTGTTAACATAGACTGGCTAAAATAAGTGGTAGGATTAGCGGTACCGAGTGTTCCTTCCATTCTCTGGTGTTCACCACGCGATATTTAGCAGACAGCGCAAGCGTTTGAAATATAAGTCCAGGCGCCGAGGCGAAAAAAAAATAGTGATTGGCAACTCTTTTTGATTGTCAAGTATATTATATAAAAAGCCCATAAATCTGAAACAAATATAATTCGAAACTGCTAAATAAACACATTAGATGGTGCTCAGATGATGAGGCAAACCTAAAAAAGAGAAGGGCGCCAAAAAATATTTCTGAAGCGGAAATTAACTTAATAATAATAATTATAATTTGGTTTATATTTATATATTTATATTTTTACATTTATTGATTTGCCTTTAAATTATCTTTTCAATATTGCATCACCAGGGCTGTACTGCCGTGCTAAACACAGAGGTGGTAACTTACTTTTTTGTCAAAAATGAGTTATGACTCCAAGATGTAATAAAAATCGATCAATATTTTTATCATTATTATTAAACGATTTAATTCATTTTTTCATAACAAAATTATTCTATTAAGGGGTTGTTCTGATTTTGAAGGCAAAAAATTGACGATTTTTGGATATTTTTTTCAGACGACCTGTATTATTTTTATGTACAAAACTTTTTACAAAGTATTAGGCAACTCTTAAAGTTCACAAAAAAAAAATTGTTTTTTTTTTGCCGTCGTAAATAAATGTGCAGCACACGCTGAAGTTAGACACCTCAAAAATAACATGGCAAACAGTTCCAGCGATAGCTCGGCTCCCAATGGTCCGAAACATACAAATCAAAAACAGTCTTGTTAAAAAATAGACATAAGTCAAAATTCCAAAAAACACCAATTCCACGCGTATTTTAGTGAAAAAAACAAAAAAATGACATTTTTCCGACCAAAAACGGGTAAAAAAGGGGGAATAAAAAATAAATTACTAGCCTTTGAAAAAAAAATTTACACTAGCGAAGTAGCCAACATGATTCTTGATAAAATTCCGAAAGATTTAAGTCAATATGTTAAATAGTTTTTTTTTAATCGCTGGAACCGTTTTGAAAAATGACATTTTGTGAAAAACGCGTTTAAAGTTTTTTTATATTTAAAAGTATACAAAAAAAAGCACCAATAAAATTTTAATTCTGCAGGGCGATTCTACAATAAAAACTGAGCAAAAAAGTATTCTTTACCGAAACAACGAAATTTAATATTAAAGGAGTAATAGCCTTTTAAAAAGTAACATTTTTGGTGGCACAGAATGTAACTTCCCCTTAATTGCATTTTTTTTGAAAACGGTTGCTCCTACAGTGTTACACTACATGAAGGTTTTTATGTATTTTTACTCAAGGAATCTTTATTTTTTACAAAAAATCAAAAAAAGATACACATAAAAAAGTTTGGGGCAAAAAACTGATAAGGCCCCCCGTTTCGCACGCCCCTGGTTAAAATAAGTATATAAAAATAACATACGAAGATGGGCCTTATTAAGATTAGTACACATGCAAAACCTCCTTGCTGTATCTCAAAGGGTTCCTGAGTTATTAAATAAAAACAGAATTTTTAGCCACTTTCAAAGGGGCGTATCTCCCATACGAGGTATTTTTAGGCACGTGTTTATAGGACCTTTTTGTCATATTTTATGATGTAGAATCACCCCTTAAAATTTTATAATTTTATTATTTTTTTATGTTTATTTTTTAAAGTATATATATGTATAACTTTTTAAACAAGACAAATTTCGTCAAAATATTTTAGAAGCGTATTCTACACATATTAAGAAGTATAAAAAAGCAAAAAAAAATTCTATTTTTTAAAATCAAAAATCAGAACAACCCCTTAAAGTTGCCGTATCTTCTTTAAAGTTGTCAATTATTAAGCCAATTTGCCGTATCTATCGTAACTTAAGAAGTTACGATAAAATGCCTTAGTATAATACTAATAATTAACGAGATACGTCTATTTAGCCTTAGTAACGGTAAGTTACGGCAAATGTCCTTAGTAATAGTTATGGAAAACAATCGGGACTTTCGTTGGACATTAAATTGCTTTATCCATGCAATCTCTTATTATTTAAAATAATTTATCTTAGTAAGTATATTTTTATAAAAAAGAAGATCAAGGTACGTAAAATGATATAATATTCGCTAATAACCCTTTTTTTTTCTTCATTTTGTTCATGAATTTATAAGATACGTCAAATCCCCTTAGTATTACAAGTTAAAAATAATAAATTTTAAAGTGGTAACTACAAAAATTTCTATTTTACCGAGTATTGTACTATTAAATTATACCATAATTAACATTTTTATAATATTAACCTTTAATCTTTCTGATTCAAGTCAAGTTTGATTTTTTTTGACTTGGAATATAATTTTTAGTGACTGAGCAGCAAAAAATTCCAACTTTTTTGTTTTGAACCACCCCAATGCGTAGATATTTAAGAAGAAAAAGAAATTATATTTTAGCTACCTTTTGTACACCAATCTTTTAGAAAATATTCTAAAGAGAATTGTTTTTTGCTGGAATGACTATTCAGGAAGCCAAAAAACCACAAATTTTATGAAATTATTGTGGATTTACAATAATAATTACCAAATTCAGTGTCCGACCCCAAAACTCACAAAAACGCGAAAATAATTATTATTTTTTTAATATTCATTTAATGAATATTTAAAATTTTGTGACACAAATCTTGTGCCTTTCGGCACCCTGCAGGGCCCTGATGTGAGTTTGAAAATAAGTTATTATCGAATTTTCTTTAAGCAATATTAAAAACTTCTAATTAGGTACAAATTTAAATTAAAATACTGTGAAAGTCCTGTCCTGTATTTGTGGGTCGTCGTTCATATGTTTTTACGATTTCTAGACAACGTTTAGAGAAAAACACTATCATTTTAAAGAAGGTAGGTATAGGTTTTAGTTTCTTATTCATTTGGACGACCCTCCTCGCTTCCTAGAAATCGATTTAAATGAAACCGAAAGGTATTCCTTTTTATACACGTAATTTTCCACTGCTTTCGAGTATTTTAAAGATATATATTTTTTGATTTTAGCTGCTTTATAAGATCATAATCATAAGCACAAGTAAATTTCTTATTTCTTGTGTTGGTAACAGAACAAAAGAACATCGCTTATTATTTTTGGAACTAATTAATCTATGCCAAAAAAATAGTTTATTATAGTTTTTCCAATTTCTTACAAAAAAAAAAAAATTAAATTTTTCCAAATGCATTTTTTTGTATTTTTTTTTCGTACAAACTACTTAAATAGAAGAAAATGTATAAATACTCATTTCATTAAACTATTGGCGCACTTGTCCGTTAACAAAACTCGCCGCAAGCACGCGTATACATATAGGCGGCAGCGAACGTGTTAAACTTGGAAAGTGCACCAAAAACGTCTATTATAAAAATAGTATTTTAATATACTAATTTGTACCTATACTATTATCACAAAGTCGCTTTTATTTATCAGCATCAGACCAAATTGAGAGATATGTTTTTTTTTGTCGGTCAGTGTAATCACCACGGGTCGGATCGAAGTAGCCATTACCGGGGGCATGCAAAAATTAGAATTTTAAAAAACTCGTTTTTCAAGTAAATAGACACTTTAAACCACGCGGAATGTCATGTCGACGCTGTTAATACTCAGTGAGTCACTTGGTCATGGTCCATGACTCATAGAGAAGGACTTTTTTTTTGAAAATTGTTTCTCTTTTCAAAAAACGAATAGTTAATACAAAAATATTGTTTTTTTTATTACATCGTCACTTAGTGCTACTAAGAGTGCCGATGTATTGAAATCTTAGCCGAAAAGTCAAAATCTTTGACCACGTTTTTTTCACATTTCTCGACGTTTTAGACCATTCTGAGTCGAAATCAGTAAAAAAAATGTTTGCGTCCGTCTGTCTGTCAGTCTGTCTGGGTGTAAACTCTCTAACTCCATTTCTACATGAGATATCGACTTGCGGTTTTTTGCATGTTGTTTCTTATCGTATTCCGAAGAGCTGATTAGATTTTGGGGGTAAACGATTGGGGGTAAGGGGATAAAAAAGGGTAAAACTCCTATTTTTAGCGTTTTTTGTTTATAATTAAGGCAATTATTATTGTATTTGGTTAATTTAGCATCTATATAAAAGATAATTTTAAATTGGTCAAAAAATGTTATAAACAACGTTTTCCTAAAACGCATTGTTTTCTAGATATTGGCGTTTAAACCAGTAAAAAGTTTTTTTAGCATATCTCACATATTTATAACCCGATTTCAAAAAATTATATTTTAAATAAAAGATTTTTTTAAGCCCTATAAAAAATGTTATATACAGTTTTTTGCTAGAATATAATGTTTTAAAGATACAAAATTTAAAATCAAACAAAACGCCTAGTTTGAAATTTGCAAACTAGATGGCTCTAGTGTACAATAGTGCCGATGTTTTGACAGGGTGCTTGCAACGTTTCATCGTTAATTATTCGTTTTATACGATTTACGCAACTTTTATTTTAATTATTTGGTATTCCGCGCAAGGATCTTTTCTGTAGCGAAACGTTATTTCACACGATTTTGGGGTATATTTTTGCAAGGGTCTTTGAAAATTTCAGATTTTGTTTTGTGCGTTTCTATAGAATTTTGCTCTCCAAAAAAGGTATTATTTCAGGGAAAATTGACCACCATTGCGTTAAAATCAAAACGTTTTTTTTTTATAAAATTATAGTCATGCATGAGGGTCAAATGTTGTACAAATTTTAAATCAATACATTTTATAACAATGTTATACAAGAATTAAGAAAATAGGGCTTTTCTGACAAGGTATGACGTTTTGGTAGCTGGGGGCTGAATCTGGGGCCCCATTAAGAAAAAAATTTAGCAATATGATTAACTTGCATCTAGGAACGCGCGATTTAAAAATCTGTTGCAAAAAAAACGTGTGAAAGAACCGCGAAATTACAGTTAAGGTCATATTTTGTTAAATTTTAAACGCTTAAAGCTCAAATAAATCATATTTTAAAAAGTACTTATAACGAGACAAACGCAATATATTATCCACTGAAAATTTACTCCTAAGAGTATACTAAGGAATGCTAGCATTACATATCTTGACGGCTTAAGTTATAAAAAAATGACCCTATTTACCAATAAAAAATACTTAAGTCGGTGCTAATTTCACAGCAAACAATAATAAAATAATAAATAAGAACTTTTCGCAAAAAAAATGAACCGACTTCTGTCTGTAAAAAGTAAAAAATAAAAAATAAGTCGGTGCCAATTTTACCACTCCCTAAATTAAATACTAACAATTATTTTTGTTGTTAAATTGATTGCTGTGAAATTGGCACCGACTTATTTTTTATTTTTTACTTTTTAGAGACAGAAGTCGGTTCATTTTTTTTGCGAAAAGTTTTTATTTTTTAGAGACACAGATCTCGTAGATTTGTAACGTTATCTAAGCTAAATTATAGTTGTCCTTCCATTTCGGCTGGCTGCTGACGTCACAACTATTAGTTATTTTGGACCTTATCCGGCTTATCCGAGTTATCCGATCACTTTCTAAAAATTTGGTTGGTATTAGAACCAAATAAAGCCGGTTTTAAGTGAAATTGCGTTAAAACGATTAGATTTATCTTGATTATCCGGCTTACCCGGCATTATCCGAGCGTCAAATTAAAACGGGACCACCTCAGGAATGTCTTCTTTAAGTAGCAAAAGGTTTCATCAAATTGCGTTCATCCGTTCCAAAGTTATGCGGGAACAAACATAAAAAAAAAACAAAGTCACACGTCGAATTGATAACCTCCTCCTTTTTTGGAAGTCGGTTAAAAATTGTAATTATCTAATCCGACAAACAAAGAATTACCTACTTTTCTAAAAATAAAATTGTCGTTACCGTTACGCAGATAAAAGCCTATGTATTCAGATCTGGATCACTGCTGTACATAAATTCGTGATGGTCATATTATTATAATTAAACTATTTATATCATTTGTATTCTGCGGCTGATTTTTTCTACATTGTTAGAACAATTGAAGGGCTCGGGGGAACAAGAGACATCAGACACATTTAATGGGAGGATTGGTGTAGTGGACTACCGCGTCGTACTTGACGAGTTTACTACCCAAAATAGCGTGAGTTCGATTCTCACCGGCGCCGATTTGCCTTTTTCAGTTAATTAATAATTGAAATTTGGCGAAGGCGTAAGTGAAGCGGACACTCCCTATAAATTGGTTCGAAAGTCAATTAAAGCCGGTGGTTCCCTCTACTACTAGCCCACACAAGTCCTGGACTTAGAGGATGCTTAATTAAGTAGAATAGTACGAGGTTAAACAAAAATGTAAAAAATGTAAATCTTATTTTAAGAAAATCGGCTATAAACGTTTCGGTTAATAATGATGTAATGTAAACTCAGCTGCCTAAATTTTGCAATTTTTTATTATTTTTTTACTGCACATCTGGGGCGATTTAAGCATGGCAACAAAAACCAAAAATTACGAAGCATAGCTCAGAAACAGGCACTGTCCCATTTAATAATGTGTCCCACTCATAGTGATCTCCCCCTCGTAAGTATGTATCATGGCGAGATTTTTATCACTTCTATTAACTATTACTAGCGTCTGAATAAACATGACTCGGGGGAACAAGAAACATAATGCCTTTGTTGACTGTGAAACAAACTAAATATTTTAATTGGGGCACTAGAACGTTTAGGCACAGTGTTGCAATCCATAATTATTATGCAACAATATACACACAGGGAAATGATTACTGAAAACTAGTACGTAATATTCAGATCAAGGGGCTCAAAAGTTTCTTGGAACAAGTACCAATTAAATTTGAAACAAGTTGCTGAATTTTTAAAAATTAGTGTATATGTGTATATCGTATTGCAAGTATTTTTCGGTATTTTTATACTTACAAGTATCTAACACAAATATCACAAATACTTCATATTGGAATATTTTTTTTTCTGTGTGTATTAGACTATTTTTTCTCTTGTGTATTAGAATATATTTTTTTTCCACGACTGCTTTAGAATGTAAGCAAATACACACACTTTTCAAACACAGAATGAATCCATTCTAGCTCTAGATACAGTATGAATATTCCGTATCAAGTGTTAGAATGAGCACATGTAGTGCCATCTCTTACTTAAAAGTAAAGAAAACTGTAGCAAAATTAGCAAAAATATATATACTTTACCATAAAATATTGAATAATTTAATGCAATTTAAAGTTTTGCGTTAAAATTACATAAAGTTTATTAGTTTTTCTTAATATTTGACCAGTTTTTTATCAATTTAGTTCAAAAAATTAAAACTGCTCTATCTAATGTTAAATATTTAAACCTGATATCTGACATAACATTCATCTTTTGCATTATAATTTGTAAATATGTGCTAAAATTAAATAAAAATATTTTTTAAGTACTGATTTGATAAAATTATTAAATAACATTAATTGCTTTATTTAAAAATATGTGTTTTGTTGCATTTACAATGTCAAGTCACAAAAAACATTGTTTTTAACCTTGTCCGCAGTTTAAAGCCATACAGTGTTTCATATTTGCAGTCGAAGAAAAAGTATAGTCTACAACGCGTATGGAATAGTCATTCCGCGCTCGCGGGACCGTCATACTCGCCTACCGGCTCGTATGAAAAAATTTCCGCTCGCGCTGAATATTGTCTATTCCATACTAGTTATAGAATATACTATTCTATATCTCCATTTATACGAAAATGTGGCTTCTGTCCCTTGTTTCCCCAAGCCCCTTGTAATATTTAGATGTAACGGATTCATTGTTTCACGTCTGACTTTATTAAATCACAATTTCAACTGTTTCGGTATTAATTGGCATAATAGCCTTCTTGAGTTTCAGATTACGCAGGCACAGTTATTACTTTTGTAAATCTTTTTTAATAAAATAAATATTTCAATTTCGACTGGCAAGAATATTAATTTATATAGACCTGTTACCATAGGGTTTTTTTAACGTATAATTGTAAAAAGTCCAAATGGATACGAAGGCCTATCGGCAGTCAGTTGATATCCACGGACCTATTTTTTGCTATAAATAGGTCGTTTTTTAAAATTTTTACTGGGTGTCCAGTAAGAATCGCGCACTGGGTATAGACTTTGCTAAAAATAGTCCGTTTTACAAAAGTGGATGCTTAGATACTCAGTAAAAATGCCTGTTGGCAACAGGCAATAGGCTGTTGCATTTGTACTAACGGTTCGTGCAAAAATAACGTAATACATATTTCGTAAATTTTTAAAGTATAGATAGTAGATAGTATGATTTTATGTTACAGTTACATGTTACAGTTACATGTTACAGTTACATGTTACAGTTACATGTTACAATTACATTTTACAGTTACAGTTACATGTTACAGTTACATGTTACACTTACATGTTACAGTTACATGTTACAGTTACATGTTACAGTTACATGTTACAGTTACATGTTACAGTTACATGTTACATGTTACAGTTACATGTTACAGTTACATGTTATGTTCAATGATACAGTTAATAATAACTTATACGCTAACCGCGACTAAAGAAGGTAAGTACTTTTTATATATCACCAAAGCAGACTTGAAAAAGACCTAAAACGGACCTTCAAAAAATAAATTCTAAAAATTACTTTTTTCTATTTTGCGACTCTTATAAACTCATAATCACACGCATTTTGCGTGTTCTTATAGGCCCATAAGGGGTCTCTACTTTTTTTCTTTTGGGTTGGCAACAGACAAAAGTCTATCTCTTGACGTTTGCGTGCAATTGTGAACGTCGGTTTAAAGTTTAATTTTCTACAAAATTTTGTGGTTATGTTTTACCGTGTTAAAATTATGGCTTGGTTACTTGCAGTGGAAAAGAGAAGATATGACTATAAAATATATCAAAATAATATTCGTTTTTAGAATTTTAAACATGGCGAAAACTGTAATGCCAATTCGAAACAAAAATCCCTAAATCAATTTAAATGTAAGTTTTTTAAAAATTTAGAGCAAAATAGAAAAAATTGTATAAAGCACTCGTTTCATAACACGTTTTTAGCGCACTAGTACTTTAGAAAACTCACCGCAAGCGGCTCGTTTTCTAAACTTGCACTCGTGCGCTAAAAACGTATGTTATGAAACTAGTACTTTAATATACTAATATAAAATCGTCTTTTTTATTTAGTGCACGTTGTAAATAGACTAAGAAAATTATAATATATAGTATAATAATATACAGCTAGTTCCTTGCTAAAGACTTATTGGGTTCACATAGGACAGAATGGTGTATGTTAAGAGGAAAAGTAGTTTTCCCTATTAATTTTCATATTTTTCTTGCGTGCAAAGACTAATAGATGATATATTTATTAATATATCAATAATATAATGCATGTAATGCTTAAAGGCCCGCCTAGAATCCTCCGTAAAATATTGGAAAACTGGAAAATACGTCGTCAAGAAAACCTGGATAAATACGTCGATTCTTTTCTTCTATGGTCTATTAAAAAAAGACCAGGAAAATCTTAAGATCTACTTATAGAGGTGATAATATTTTACTAAAGACATATTTTTACTTTCTCCAAAAAGTATTTTGTTAACGCATTAGTAGCAAAAAATTGAAATAAATAGACTTTTCTCGACGTTTTGTATGCAAAATATTTGATTTTCGCGTCGGTCGGTCTATCTGTCCGGGAAAATTTGTTACCATGTGGTTTTAAAGTTATTGTGCAATAAGTCGAAAGGGAACGTTCAAGTATTGCGTAACGCAAATTTTGATCATTTTGGACAACCCCCCCCCCCCCCTGTAACGCTATTTTCCTATGCCATTAACATGGGCGTAACACTCCAAAATGACCCGTGATTGGCTTACATCAAGCCAATCACGGCATCGCATTTTTATGTACTATGTTGTTATGCGAACCTGTGACTATGCTCTTAATCACGCGAGTGACAAGTTTCGATAGGAATTTAACAGAAAATCTAAGAAATCTATTTTTATTATGAATTCGGTATCAATGGATCTGTATTAAATTTAAAAATGGCTTTTGATTCACAAACTTTTTCGCTTTTTTTTTTTTATTTTGTTTATCAGGCATTATATGTAGCACGTGTATTTTTTGGTATTCGGTTTTTTTGGTATCTCAGCTTGTTTATGCGCACTTTGTCTACAGAAGTATTTTTATACATAAATAAATTTTAATAATTATGATCTTATTAAATAGGCCACCTCTAATAACCATAAACTCGTATATATTTAGTAACATAGTTATGAATTGTAATTCTTTAATTTAAATATTACTAAACAATAGGCCATTGTGTTTTTATGTTGTCATGTGTAACTGTAAAGTTATTTGGTGTCGTATTATAATTCAATTAACCAAAACATTGTAAAACCAGAAGATAAAAAAATATATTTAAAAAATACACGCATTGTCTCAAAAACTATACACTGAAAGAAATTACATTGAAAAGGTGTAAAAAAATACACTCTATAAATGTGTTAATTTTACACCTTTATAGAAATGTACATCAACATTGATGTGACACTACACAGGTGAGGTGATTATGACCTAGAGTGTGTATTTTTACATCCATACCTTCTGCAACAATACACTCGGAGCTCAAGAAAGTGTATTTTTATAAACATACCTTTAGCAACAATACACCCGAAGTGTAAAAATCACACTTCTGATGTACAAGCCAGCCAATCGCGGGCTTTAAGCTAGTCACGTGACTCGAAAAGCCAGAATTCCTGCTTCATCGAGTCTGGTGGCTGTCGACCATTAAAATTGTTTACGTTTGTAAGAGCGTACGTATAATTTTGTGTGTGCTAGAATTTTCAAAGAAATAATTGGTAATTGTTGATTAAAAGTAAATATTTAAAAAGTGTGATTACTTATTTAGGCGGTAACACTGGCCTGCAAATTTTGAGTGGTTAAGATTTGTGTATGTTTTCTGTTTCTATTTTATATTGGTACTTTTTCTAGCGCTGATTACGAATATACGTTTTATTTTTCTGTTGCGTAGTTTTTCCATAAAACTATTCATAAATAGAAAAATAACAAAATGGTTATTCTATTTTTTTTAATAAATTGAAGGGTTTTAGGTAAAAAGTATATTTACGCGTTGGTGTAAATTTTACACACTGGATGTAAAAATATAATACACACCGCATTTATATTAATGCTTCGAGTGTAAATTCACATCAGCAGCAGCTGCAATTACCCATGCACGTGGATGTAAAAATTTATCTCAGTGTACATACAATGAAAAAAAAACTGGTTGGTGTATCCTAAAAAATAAGCCGTGAAGATGTTTAATACTAAGCATTCCATTATAATTTCTTCACAGTGTATGCTATATTTCATTTTTCCAAAAAATCAAACGCAAGTTAAAATTATTAACACGAAAGTAAAGTTTAGTGCCTATTAAAATCTATAAAGAAATTGCACTGCTCTACTACAGAATTTTCACAATCAATGAGAAAATTCCTACCAAAATGTCATATATAGCTGCTATTTCACGCTTTTTTACGATCATCAGTGAGCATATATTGGTATGGTGGCTTTCGCACCGACTGTTGAAAATTTAAAATACTTATCAAAAATAAGTATAACTGTATCGAGAGCGTACAAAGGGAACGTTCAAGTATTACGTAACGCAAATTTTGATAATTTTGGGGAGCCCCCCCCACCTATCATGAAATCAAAAAAGTTGCATATTTCATGGGTTAAAAAAAAATAAAATAATAATTTTTTAATTCTGGGAAAAAAAGTTTTAAATTTTATGGCTTAAAAATATAAAAGTTGGGATGTTTAAACCTTAGAATAAAAAAAATTGCATATTTCATGGATTAAAAATATAAAAGTTGCATATTTTTTCATGGGATAAACACAATAAAATAATTAATTTTGGGAAAAAAGTGGTAAATTTCATGTATTAAAAATATAAAAGTTGGGATTTTCAAAAAACTTGCATATTTCGTGGATTCAAAATATAAAACTTGCATATTTCATGGGTTAAAAATAATAAAATTATAAATTTTTAATCTTGTGCAAAAAGTTGTAAACTTCATAGATTAAGAAATATAAAAGTAAGGATTCTCAAACCTTGAAAAAATATAAATATGTTGAACATCGGTCCTAAATGTTAATATTGTGTTGTTTTTTTCAAATATTCTTAGAAAGTATACCTACTTATTTATTGTATTTATTGTTTGTTACTATGTAAAATAAAATGTTTTTTTCGATAATAAATAGAATTTAAAAATAGAATTTAAAAATTTAAATTAATCCTCTTTTTAAAAAGCTTTAAAACTTAAAAGCATCAAATTTTTAATATGAATGAACTTTTTTTTGAGAAAGGGATGGACCTTTTTTTTTAGTCATGAACTTTTTTTTGAGTCTTGAGAAAGGGTGGGACCTTTTTTTTTTTAGTCATGAACTTTTTTTTGTCGAGGAAAAAAGGAAAAAAGTTGTGTTTTTAGGCTAAAAAAAGCAATTAAAAAAAAAAGAAATAAAACGTACAAAAAAACATTAAAAAAAAATAATTTCGATAACAACGCAGGACTTTTTTATGGGAAAGTAAAAATAAAAAAAAGTTAATCTCCTTCGAGCCGGATTTGAACCAGCGACCTATGGATTACTATTATGATTACAAACTACAGTCCACCGCTCTACCAACTGAGCTATCGAAGGTTATTTAAAATTAAAAAGTGCTAAATAGGAAAGGAACACGTTTTATAGCTACACCTGAGATACACCAGGTAGGAAACTTGATCCTCAGAATTATTATTCAAAAATACCATCTTCGATGCGAGCAACACTTTATTTTTCGCTGTAAGTACACACGTGAAAAAAAAGTTTGGGATATTGTTAAATTAATAATTTAGTTACTAATAATTTAATTACTAATAATTTAATTACTAATAATACTACATGCATACGCTTTTTTAAAAAAATACATCTTTTTTTATCTCCAGTGGTGGAGAGTCTGGTAGGGTTTTATCTTGCACATGTTAAAAGAAATACAGTGCGGTCCAAAAGTCACCCCCCCCCCCCTTTTAACTTTTGAACGAGTTGAGATATCGACTTCGAATTTAGAACTCTTAAATAAGACAACTTAAACTATCTTTTAGCATATATTTGATATTTTCAGCTCTTATAATGTGGGCAGGGGGGCATGGGGGGACATTTTTTTTTAATGGAAAGGGGGGTCGTGTGGTACATAATTTTAAAGCTTATAAAATTCTCTATTTAATTTGACATTTTTAAATTTTTTAAAAATGTTTTTTAAGGTTTTGATTTTTCAATTTTTTGTGCTAAAACATTCGATTTTTTAAGTTATTTTTTATAAATTTTTATTTATGATGAAATTAGGCATTTTTAAAAAATTATTTTTTTTTTAGAGGAATTTTGACATTAATACCCATTTTCAACCCCATTTTAAACCCAAAAAAATTTGTTTTTTTAAATTTAAAAATATGGTGTTAAATGGAGAATTTTATAAGCTTTAAAATGATGTATTACACGACCCCCTTTCCATTTAAAAAAATGTGCCCCCATGCCCCCCTGCCCACATTTTAAGAGCCGAAAGTATTAAATATATGCTAAAAGATAGTTTAAGTTGTCTTATTTAAAAGTTCCAAATTTGAAGTCGATATCTCAACTGGTTCAAAAGTTAAGAGGGGGGGGTGACTTTTGGACCGCTCTGTATAATAAAATTGTCTGATAACCTTAAACAGACTGTTTTTCTCAATTTTGTTTTGGTTATTTAAAGAAATTTGACAATAAAAGACCTCCACGATCGCTGATTTGTTTCAAAAGCACACGCACAGTGTCAAAATTTTATCATCAAGCTGGTACAAACCGATGGTACAAACCGAACCGTTTTTTTTTTCATAATTATATTTATGTATACATAGTGTCTGGTTTTAACATTTTCCTTTAACGGGAAGCATTATTGCTTTTTGTTACCTTATTAACAGAAAATAAAAATAGAGCCGTTCAAGTATTTCTGGGAGGCATAGCGTAGTGGCTAGCGCGTATGCATAGCAAGTCTACTATCGTGAGTTCGATTCTCACTGGCGCCGATTTGCCTTTTTCAGTTAATTAATAATTGAAATTTGGCGAAGGCGATAAGTGAAACGGACACTCCCTAGAAACTGGTTCGAAAGTCAGTATAAGCCGGTGGTTCCCTCTACTACTAGCCCACACAAGTCCTGGACTTAGGGGATGCTTAATTACGTAGAATAGTACGAGGTTAAACAAACATGTAAATGTATTAAGCAGCGCACTTTTTGGTCAATTTTGACACCCTCTGACCTCCTGGCGAAATACCATAAAATTTTCGGTTTTTAACAGCTTTAAGATAAAATTTTGCCACTGTGCTGTAGTTTTGAAACAAATTAAGGATCAGGGAGGTCTTTTATTGTCAAATTTGTTTAAATCGCTAAAAAAAGAACTTGAGGAAAACAGTCTGGTTAAGGATATCAGACAATTTTATAATATTTCTTTAGACATGTGCAACGTTAAACCCCCCAGACTCTCCACCACTGAAAATAAAATGTAATTTTTTTATAAAGCATATGTATGTATTTGTATTACATATATATTTTTTTAGCTGTATCTGTATTATTTATGTAAAATTTTTAATGAAATATATCGAAAAAACACGAAAAAAGTGCCATATTTGGAATTTGAGGCCCTGTAAAAAATTAACCAGGGTAGATATTAAAAATCTGAAAATAATGTCATGAATCATTTTCATTTAGCAATATTTTCATTAAAAAAAGGTATGAAATCTTGCAGATTTATTTTTTTACCTCCAATGCATACAAAAAACCCATTGTGCGCTATATCTCAAGATTTTAAGGGTCAATAATTTTTTTTTCATTACCAAAAATACGTAGAAAATAGTATATTGGAATAGACAATATTCCGCGCGATCGAAAATTTTGTCATATGAGCCGGCAGGCGAGTATGACGGTCCCGCGATCGCGGAATGACTATTCCATACGTGTTGTAGACAATACTTTTTCTTCGACTGCAAATATGAAACACTGTATGACTTTAAACTGCGGACAAGGTTAAAAACAATGTTTTTTGTGACTCGACATTGTAAATGCAACAAAACACATATTTTTAAATAAAGCAATTAATGTTATTTAATAATTTTATCAAATCAGTACTTAAAAAAGATTTTTATTCAATTTTAGCACATATTTACAAATTATAATACATAATTATAATGCATTGATAAAAAACTGGTCAAATATTAATAAAAACTAATAAACTTTATGCAATTTTAACGCAAAACTTTAAATTGCATTAAATTATTCAATATCTCATGGTAATATATATATATATATATATATATATATATATATATATATTTGCTAATTTTGTTACAGTTTTCTTTACTTTTATAAACAAGAGATGGCACTACAGGTGCTCATTCTAACACTTGATACGGAATATTCATACCGTATCTAGAGCTAGAATGTACTGTGTTTGAAAAGTGTGTGTATTTGCTTACATTCTAAAGCAGTCGTAGAAAAAATATATTCTGGTTTCTGAAAAACTGACGTAATTTTTTTTTTGTGGTCCTGTGTAATAAAAGTTATCATCCAGGAAACAATTTTCTGCTACATTTCCAGTTTACCATATGGGTTCACAAGCCATACTGACGAGGACGTTTATACCTTTTTTGCATCGTCATATTACAACGACGTTAGCAGAGTTTAATCAACAGTTAAAATGGCATAAAGCCTTAACAGAATGCAATGTTTTTAAAACGGATGGCTGTAAAGTTTTATTCTTTACAGGAAACGATTAAGGCGAGTAAACGCCAGTGTTTAACTTAAATATGTCGTTTTTAAGTAAATTATTTGAAGAGTGTACTTTCAAAACGGGGTAAGCAAACAACTTTGTACCGGAGACAACATTAAAAAATACTGATTCCAACAAAATAATACTTTTCCCTATAGCCCAAGGTTCATTAAAATAAAAAAAAAAAAAATTAAATAAAAAATAAAACAAAAAATTAAAAAAAAAATTAAATTTTTTTTCTATTTTGCGACTCTTATAAGCTCATAATCACACGCATTTTGCGTGTTCTTATAGGCCCATAAGAGGTCTGTATTTTTTGTTCTTTTGGGTTGGCAACAGACCTGACCTATCGCTTGACGTTTTCCGTGCAAATGTCAATGTCGCTTTAATGTTGAATTTTCTACAAAATTTTGTGTTTAGGTTATTTTTACCATGTTAAAATTATGGCGTTAATTGCAGTAAAAAAGAGAAGAGATCACTATAAAATATATCAAAATATCATTTGTTCTTAGAATTTTAAATATGGTGTAAACTGTAATGCCAATCCAAAACAAAAATCCCTAAATCAGTCATCAATTTAAATGTAAGTTTTTTTTAATTTTAGAGCAAAATAGAAAAAATTTTACTAGTACTTTAGAAAACTCGCCGCAAGCGGCTCGTTTTCTAAACTTGTACTAGTGCGCTAAAAACGTATGTTATGAACCTAGTACTTTAATATACTATTTTTTTCTTTTTCAAAACATTATTTTTTTGTTTTTCAAAATTTTTTTTTTTTTTTCAAAAAAAGTTTATTTTTTCGTAAAACGAAAAATAAATTGAAAAAAATGTGTTTTTTAAAAACACTATTTTTACCCCCATTTTACCCCAACCAGATTTTTACGAACAGAATTTTTTTTGACGGAAATCATATTTTTTGGATATAAAACGTAAAAAAAGCAATAAAAATTTTTCGAAATTTTTTTTCTAACGCAAGGGGAAAGTAACTATTACGCTTTGTATGAAAAAGTAACGCATTTTTCCAGCACTTTACATACCTAATATAAATAAAAATCTAGCGCCGCAGGTATACCCTATACCAAAGAACTTTTACCTCAAGAAGTTATTTCAGACCAATGTTTATGAAAGTGTAATCTTTTTGTTTGTTTGTTTACATAAACGTATGCGATACTGCTTCTGGTGTAAACATAAGTAAGTAATAAGTATCGCTAGTTTTGACCTTCTGGTGACCAGAGCGATGTTGCGTAATTTTCACTTTATCATTATGATAAATCTTTATACCTACATTAAAGTTTAAACAAACCATATTTCCATTAGTGTTTATTTATTAGCAATTTAATAAATTCTGTACATATTATTTATGAATAAAATTGAGGTTATGTATTGCTTGACAAAGTTTACGACATTAGACTGTTAGTTTACACATTCTTTCTCTCTCTTTACGCGTACTAAGTGCAAACAATAGTCACTCCCCACCAGCCCCTCCCCGTACTTGGTTCACGCTTCAAACAAAGCATACGGTAGATTTCATCATGTTCATTCTTGAGGTAAAGTTCTTTGCCCTATACTTATATAGTGGGAGCTCATTCATGATTATTTCCGTATCACAGGGCTTTTTAAAGATTTCTACAGCGTATCCAATACAGACAAAAATAAAGAGTGTGTGCAAAAAAAGAGGTTGTTTAGCCTGTTTTTCCAACACCTGTAACTTCGATTGGAATTGATAAAATGTAACGTACCTATAAGTGCTCAAAATTTTTTTCTGGTCATGAACTTGTGCAAAAATCAAGATTTATTGTTCTAGAAGCTAAACATCCCCTTAAACAAGGGGTACTTGAATTGAATTTTATACTCTAAACTTTTTTAAATTTTATTAAACATAACTGGATCCATCCATGGATGGATCCCTTTAACTCCATTTTTTTAGAGATACTACTTTTTTTGGTGCTTGGGGGTAGTTTAACCCTCTTTGTGGGGGTGGATTTTCATCAAATCCAAGGGTAATACCCCTTTACGTGTTTTTTATGTTTCATATTACAGAAAAATGTGTTTTTTAATTATTTTGAATTTTTTATTTAAGGCTTAAAAAATTTGAAAATGGAACTTTTTTATAATTTTTGATGTAGCATCACCCTGTAGTTCTGAAATTTTTATTGTTGCATTTTTAGTACCTTTTTTTGATGTTCAGAATGTTTAATTGCAATTTTCTTGAAAACGGTTGGACCTACGGTGTAACTCAAAGAGTACCTTTTTTATGTATTTTTAATTAAAGAATAATATGCTTTTAAGAAAATGTCAAAAAATCTACAGATAAAAAAGTTTGGGGCAAAAAAGTGACATCACATGCACGCAACCTGGTTAAAATTACCAAATAAAAGTTACATAAAATGACAACCTTTATTAAGGCATGTGCAAAAACTCGTTACTGTGGTTTATTATAACCCTATAATAGGGTTCGAGAGATATGGAATAAAAACTCGTAAACTCGTAAAAACTACTTTTCAGATGTACCCTTAGGAGGGTCGTAGCTCATTTCCGGACCAACTTTTTTTCATATTTTTGGACCTAGAATAGCTCCTTAAAATTTTGTAACTTATTTCTGAATCACCCTGTATATATATTTTTTCAAACGAAAAATAAATTGAAACAATTTTTTTTTTTGAAAAAATGGTGTTTATCCCATTTTACCCCCTTAACCCAACTCGATTT
This sequence comes from Brachypterus glaber, assembly GCA_958510825.1. Taxonomy (NCBI): domain Eukaryota; kingdom Metazoa; phylum Arthropoda; class Insecta; order Coleoptera; family Kateretidae; genus Brachypterus; species Brachypterus glaber. The sequence continues at coordinate 78,130,223 of OY294045.1, read as the reverse complement.
TTACCAAAAAACAATTCCAGCCTATAACTTTGGATAATCACCTCTGGTCCAAATTTAAAGTCTTTAGCCCGAAGCGTTCGTGGTTACAAATTTACCGAAAACACAGACATTTTTTTTGACGGAAATCATATTTTTTGGATATAAAACGTCCAGAAACGTAAAAAAGCAATTATTTTTTTCGATTTTTTTTTACTGACGCCAGTTATATTACGACTCACATATTTCGCCTTTGCAGACCACATTTTGATCCGAAAATTTTCAGGTATAATTAAAGATATTAAGATGTTTTTTTTTTCATTGTACAGTTAAACAGTTGCTTCAGTGCCTAACGTCGCTTTTTTAATTTTTTTTTAAGGACTTAGGTTTTTATGATTGAAATTATGTAAAATTACGTAAAAAGTCAAATATATCATATTAAAAATAAAAAAATTGTAAAAAGGACAGCGTTAGGCACTCAATCATCCAAACAATAACAAGACCCCCATATAGATATATTAATATTAATAACCAAGAATATTTTTAGTTTTTTTTTTTTCATTTAATAAAAATTTATAACTTTTATGTAATTTTGTTTGTTTTCATCGCTATGGTACAATTTCTTTATATCAATATTTTTTCAAACGTTCAGTTTTTTTCTTATTATTTCTCCTATAGGAGCTAGGCCTAGCTTTTTACTAAATTTATTGCAAATTCAAATAGAATGCACCGTTCGCGTGAACCCAATGTCCTATTTAATGTAATATGCCTATAAATAGCAAATTAAATCGTTCCTGGTTTTATTCAAATGTCACTCTGCGCCACAAATGCAATTTTATTCGTCTGACTTTATTAAATTGATAAACGTCATGATACCTTTGTTCGTTTTGGTATAAACAGACAGATTTTCTTTAAATATAGATTAAAAGATAAAATAAACCGTGAAGATATGTAATGCTTTGCATTCTTGACACTAAATGGTTATATTACGTTTTCACTCGATAATAATAATAATAATATATGTTTATTCTAAAAAACGATTTTACAATACATAGTATCACATAGTAAAAATATGTACAGAAACGCATTGAATGGAAAAATTGTCAGTATAAACAATGTCATTTTTACAAATTAAAAAAAAAAAAAAAAACAGCAAAAATAAATAACTTAAAATAATAAAACATCACAAACTTAAAAGAAACATACACACAAGCTTATTTTACATTTTAACATATTAAAATTATTTTTGTTTTATATAGGTACAACCTAAAATAAGGAGAACAAAACTACTGAGCATAATTTTCAGGCCCACCAACATGATCAAAAAATTCTCTTACTGTATATGGCTCCACTTGGCACAAAAAATCTGACAAAGGTTTTTTAAAGTTTGTTTTGTAGGATTCTTTTTGTAATTGAGAGGGTAGTTTGTTGTAAAAACTTACTGCTGAATAAAAAGATCCCTTTTCATAGGTTGCTAGCCTATGCCTGGGGACATTGTAAACAGTAGATCTGCTTGAAGTAGGTTTTAAATCTTTAAACAGATGTCGGTTTTTGACCAAAAACAAAATACATTCAAAAATATATAATCCCGCTACAGTAAGTATTTTATTTTTTTTGAATAACCCTCTACATGAGTCTCTGTACTTTAACCCTAGCATTGTTCGCAGAGCCTTTTTTTGACACTTTAGAACAGATTCTATGTCTTTACATTTTCCCCAAAATAATATTCCATATTTTAGTATGCTTTGGAAATTTGCAAAATAAACAACTCTCAACGTGTCTGCATCGACATAATTTCGGATTACTAACATAGAATAGGTAACTCTGTTCAGTTGTGTTCGCAAATGATCTATATGTGTACTCCAGCTCAAATTTTCATCTATATGTAGTCCTAACAGTTTAACACTTTTTGAAAGTGTTTTTTCTTCATTTTCAATGTTTATTGAAGTTTTTGGTTGATGTACCATTTTAAACATAACAAAATTGGTTTTACTCTCATTTAAAATTAGTTTATTACGTTTTAGCCAATTTTTAATACATATTAATAATGTTTCAGCATCCGAAGCTATATTTTTTGTATCCGATTTGATTAAATAATTAAAGTCATCGGCAAAACTAATTAAAGTTTGATTGTTGTTTTGTAAGGTTACATACAGATCATTTACGAATATAATGAACAGTAGGGGCCCTAAAATACTGCCCTGGGGGATACCAACCTCAATACTTAAAACATCAGATAGGTACTTTTTAAATTCATCCAAAATTTGTACTTGCTGGGTTCTATTATTATATACTTGTTCCAAAAGGGCACCCATACCCAGGGCCGGATTCAGGTGTGGCCGGCGTCGGAAGTTTCTTTAACTTTAAAATAATCGTTTATTTATTTATACTCCTCCAGAATGATAAGGGCGTCTAAACGAGCAAATACGCAGATCTGCGTATCTATACTTTTACCTCAAATTCGTAAAAAAGCCTTCTTGCATTTTTGTAAAAAAAATTGCCTGCGGCGCTGGAGCTTGCATTTGTATGTAATTTGAAACACTGCTAACACGTGTTAAAATTAAAATGGACTAACATAGTTGTAAGAATTTTCGCCTGCGGAGCTGTTTCCTATTTTTTTTTTTTTTCATTTAAAATTGTAAAACAAAGTTAAGTTTAAAATATAATTAAAAAAAGTCAGAAATTTCGCCTGCAGTGCTTAGTTAATAAATGGGGGCGCCACTTCAGCCCCTCACTGTACAAGTGCCTTATAAGACTATAGCTACGGGCCTGCGCGCGACTTTTTCTTGGAAATATCGGGGCCCGAATAAAAAGTTTCCCCGGGGCCCGGGCCGGCTCTGTCCGGCCCTGTGTATAAATATATGCCAAGGTGCCACGTAACGTAACTTACGTATCGTGATCTTTTCATATATAATTTTGATTTTAATCAATTATTTCTAGTGTTTTAACCTAAAAAAAAGGAAAAAAAGTTAATTTAAAAATTTTTACCGAATTGATTTTTTTTAAATAACGCCTTAAATGACGATAACAGAGCATTGCATTTTTTTGGACAAAGCTGTTAAAAAAACCGAGATGCTCAACAATATTTCTAAGGACGTTGCGACGATCTAGGGGCAAGTTCTGTCTCTTATTCCCCCAAGCACAACGAAATACAAGGTGATCAGTAACTGCCATGCCAAAATTTAAGAGGTGATTCTACATCCAAAAATATAAAAAAAAGATTCTTAAAGGTTGGTCCGAAAATGAGCCCTAAGGGAGCTACAGCCCTTCGAAGATGACATATCTAATGGGGAACAAACAAAAAGCATCAATAAAATTTTAATGCTGCAGGGTGATTAAAACTTAGCAAAAAAGTATTCTTCACCAAAACACCTAAATTTAATATTAAAGGAGCCTTTTAAAAAGTAACGTTTTTGGTGGCACAAAATGTTACTTCCTCTTAAATAAATTTTTTTAAAAACTGTTGCTCCTACAGTGTCTTAATGTTTTATGTATTTTTACTAAAGAAATCCATATTTTTTACTAATAAACCAAAAAAAGTACACATAAAAAAGTTTGGGGAAAAATGCCTAATACATTTTTCCGTCTAGGAAAGCCTCTGGATAAATTCAAAAAAAATAAATTAACATAAACTTATATCCCTTATTAATACTAGTATACATGCAAAAGCTCGTCGCTCTAGCTTAAAGGAAATCAGAGTTTTTAATTAAAAACCTTATTTTTATTACAGTTTTAAAGCGCCGTAGCTCCCTTAGGGCTCATTTGTGGACGAACCTTTATAGGAACTTTTTTTTATATTTTTGGATGCAGAATCACCTCTTAAATTTTGGCATGCCAGTTATTTATCACCCTGTATAATAAAGTAGGAATCTGTATCTAGTATTTCCGAAATCCCATTATAATAGAGCGAATAATTATTCTCCGTTGAAAGGCCGGCAACAGAAATTGCGGGTGATATAATTTCAATCGGTTAACCGCCACATTGTCCGTGTTATCAGTAATAATTTATCATCTAAATGGCTATCAATTTATAAATCTTTTATGTGTTTATCTACTAGAAAATATCTGGACCACAAGGTGATCCAATAATATAAAACTACGTAATCATATAGATGCAATCTTAATAAATGCTATATTTTAGCAAACGGTGTTTTTAATTTGTGAAGCTTACCTTTAGTTGATTTATTTTTATTGATAAGCAATATAAATGCTAATTTTATTACCAAAACATCATAGGTATAAACCCTAATTAATTTCAGATAATATATTTTATTAAAAACAGGCCACTCAAAACTAATTTAAACACTTATTTATTAAAAATATATTTACAGTAAAGAAGTAAATAATTTACTTCTTTTAAATGACGGAAACCAAAACATCAAATGACTGCGCTGGTGCCAATACAGCGTTGCCAAACTTTATTAGAAACCGATCGCAAATTGTTTTTTTACGGGTGGAAACACCCGTTATTATATTTCTTTTCAGTTAAAAACTGAACTTTTTAAACAAAAACAAAATGATCTTTATTTAAATGCTAAAATATATGATAACAACTATTTTATTGGAATAGAAAAGTTTAGACTAGGCAACATTCGCGAACATATGCCGGCATATAATTATGTCAAAAAAAAAGTCAAAAATGGACCCAAAATGATGTCCGTTAGACTGTTTAACAAGTTGCCCCAAAATATAAAAAGCATAGACAGCTTCAAGCAATTTAAGACTGCTGCAAAACCATTTTTTAAGGAAAACTGTTTCTACTCCGTGGAAGAATTTTTGGATGAAAAAGTTAGGTTTTAGTTGCTAGGTTGATACCATTATGGTTTTTAAATTTGTATATATTTTTAATATTTTAGTCATAATTTTAAGTTTTATATATTCAGTCAACTATCTCTAAACCATTATTTGGAAAAATTAATATAAAAAAGTAAATCTTATTATTATATTATTTACATTTTAAATTCTGAGGTGTCTGGGAAATAAAAAAAAAATAAAATTTCTAAAAAATTTGTTAGTCGAAAAATTTACCGCGAAAAGAAATATCTCGAAAATATTTTCGCGAAAAAATTATCGCGTAAAGGATTAACAGTAAATATTAAAGCGAAATAAAAACAACGAAAACTATAACCTCGCATAGTTTTAATAGCGAAATGCAATTACCGCGAAAAATATATAGAAAAAGTAATAGCCGCGAAAATATTTCACGCGCAAAGCAAATTCCGCGTATAATTTTAAATTATAAAAATATGTTTTTTTTTGTAATACTTTTTTGTTAGCTATAGCAAGAAATTTTAAAAGATAAATATAACTAAATTGTTTGGTTTGGTTTTTAAAAAAATATATAAATAAAATTATAATTATATTACTACTAAATATAATATATTATATAAAAAATCTTTTTAGTTTAGTACCTATTTTTAAAAACATAAATATAACTAACTTAATTTAACAATTGTTTGGTTTAGTTTTTTTGGTTTTGTTTTTGATAAAAAATTAAAATATTATTATGATTATAAAATAAGCGTTTTATTGAAAAAATTATACCGGGTGGCCCGGAAACGAAACAGAGGAGTTTTCAGGTAGTAAGCAGTGATTTTTTAAAAAACACAAAAACACGTCAACTTTAGTTTCGAAGGGGACATCTTTTGCAATGGATTTCACTTGCAAACCGTTTTATCCCTTCGCGAAGTGGTCAAAACCCCTAAAATTTGAATAGGCATGATACCTTATTTGAAAGGTTGCCCACTGAGCATTATGAAAAAAAAAAAATAGTCAAATTCTATTCATTCGTTTTTGAGATATTTAAAATTAAACTTGCAACAGCGCATTGCGTTTCTTATTCAAATAAAAAAGTACAGATAAGGAATTTGAGAAAGAATCGTGTAGAAAAACTGTTGAATCATAAAAAAAAACCTTCATTAGTCTTTTAAGTACACAAAATTAGTTCATTTTAAGTCAACAGTGGTTTACAGTATTGCGAAAAAAGTTGAAATCATCATGCTTTTTGTTACAACCACATTTCTGTGTTTGTATTTATTTTTAATTTGGGTTTTATTATACATAATTTCATTTAATTTCTTTACTTAGTTATAATTCAAAAATAATATTTTATTTTAAATTAATTGTATTTTTGTAAGTAACGCGCTGAAAACTCCTAGCTTTTCTGCGCATGAGTCCTGTCACGGTCGCCAGGTCGCCTTCCGCAGGTAGTATCAATTTGACCGTCGAGAGCGGTCGATGCGTGTCAATAAAAATATACTCAAATCAGCTGACGGATATACCACGCGCCGCGGGTATTCGTTAGAATTTACCATATTTTACGGCTGCAAACTATAGAAATAAGTTCCATATACACATATGTATTTAAATAATTAGTAGTGTATACCTACACTGGTCAAACAAACTTTAATTCGCGTACATCAGTTTCCAATTATGTGGTGTCTCCTGTGAAGAAATGGCGGTCATGACCTGTCGTGCTGAATGCTGTAATTAAGGTAAGATTACCATATATATTGTTGGAACTGTCGTTTTGTCTTTAATATTCTTTTCAATCATTAATACCTATTCGCAGTCCACTTAATTAATATCATAAAGGCGATGTTACGGAGGCAATCCCATATCACCGAATGGGACCTTTCGACGTCACACAACATGGGCCTTCGAGCCGGATTTAAGCTAGCAGAACCATTATAACATGGTCCGTTTTGAACCGGAATTTTGGCACTAGTATAACTATTTAACATAGCTTCATAGCTTTTAAATTCATTTAACTAGATTTTGCTAATTTTACAGTGTGTATGTGGTAACTTTCTTTTGCAGTCGTAAAATTACATATTTGTTATAAATAACAATATCATATTTGGATTTAGCATTCGAAGATAGCTTATTTATTAACATTAAAATTATTCGTTATAAATAAATATATCATATTTGAGTGTTGCATTCGGAGATAGCTTGTTTATTAACAAAAAAAATCTCGCGTAAAATCTTATTTTGAATAAAAATTATTTTCAAATAGGGTAATTCGCTTTAAAAATATATTTTGGATTTTTCGGTTGAAAAATTAAAAACCGATAAAATCGTAAACTTTGTGTTCTATAAAAAAGGCAAAAAATTATCAGCTGTATCCAAGCGTTTTTTTCCTTTTTCTTTGGACACAATCAAAACCGCAATTATTATTTTATTTTGCAAAAATACAATTTATTGTTAAAATAAAAATAAGATATTATTTAACTTGGCCTTTTGAAAATTATTATTTTAAAACTGGTGATTTATTTGGGCGTAGAAAGATTCTTAAAAATATTTCTGTGCTTTGAAAAAATAAATTAAAATTTATCCATATAATTAATTACATTCGATAGAACTTATTTGCGAGCAAGATATTATAATTAAAATACCTATCTAGTAGTAATAGATTTAAAATTTACCTATTGCTAGTAAAGTTACATTAGGGTGGAAACAAAATTAATTTTATATTTTGATTTTTTTCCTTCTAATTTGATATATTTTTTGCGCGCAAAAATAAGATACCTTGTCCAAATTCTAGTTTTACTATTATACAGGGAGTTCTTATAATTAGGAACTTTTGTAAAACTTATTTTTTTATATTGGATATCTAGGTATTTTTTCTTGTACTTTTCGAATGTATACAGGGTTATGCAAGTGGGAAATCTTGAGCTGTATCTTTAGTGTATACCAGGTTAAAAAATAGTAGAAAACACTTAAAAATATAATTTTAATTTTTATTTTATTTTCTTTTTTATTTTTTGGAAATACTATCGGTACATAAAAAATTGTAATTTTCAAAGAATAGGTTAAAAATAAATTTAGCCCATTTCAAAATATTTTCATACAGGAGAATTGAACTTAGATTATAATCTGAATTTTTTTAATATTCTGCCAAATATATGCATACAGGGTAACCTAAAGCTTAATTGTAATTTTGAATTTTGCCTTTTTGAGTATCCAGTCCATATATACAGGGTCTTAAATTGTACTTTTGAGTTTTTGTTTTTATTTTTTTTTATATTCTGTCAGAATATACAGGGTGACTTAAAAATTAAATTGTAATTTTTGAATTTGGTTTTTTGGAAAACTCTGTGCAAATATACAGGGTAACTCATAGTTTGGATTATAATTTGGAATTTTGAATTTTGTTGAAAATATTTACAGGGTGATTCATTACTGAGGTATAAGTTATATTTTAGCCATTATATCTGGAGGTTTTCTTCTACAATAAATTCAATTTAAGAAATAAAATTTGAGAAAAAATTGTGTAATTTTCCTAAAATTATTCAGTTTATATTTTTTTTTATAATTTTTATTTTTTTCTTTTACCTTTCAATAAAATAAATTTTATAAGCCATGGATCTAAACGAATATTGTATTATGGACAACCGTAGGCAGTTGCAATATGATAGGCTAAAGCGAGTTCAAAAGGCAGCAGTGGCCGCTCAAAAAGATATCACAAAACAGCAACATTTTAAAATTTGTTATCAACAGCTGGATGTGACTTATAAGCAATGGCATAAGCTGGCTGATGACATACTCGCTTTCGTCATATCAGATCCTGGACGTACGGATGCTATCCGAAAAACGGATATAGCTAAAGAAAAGGAAGCTGCTACGGTGATTGATGAAATGTTTTGGCAGATCCAAGGTATTTATGTACAATTATTTGGAAGTTCTTCAAATGCTACGACTTCAAATGTCAAGCTTCAAAAGTTGAATTTAAAACCTTTTAGCGGAAAATTTCCAGACTGGCAAACTTTTATAGATTTGTATGATTCTGCTATACATACAAATCCCCAACTCTCAGACATTGAAAAATTTTCTCATTTACATTTATTATTAACTCCGGAACCACTTAGCATTATTAAGTGTGTTCAATTATCGGGAAGTAACTACTCTGTAGCTTATAATCAGCTGCGTCAGAGGTATGACAATAAACGATTATTGGCTAATACGCACTGGCAGGCAATATGTCAACTGCCAAACATCTCTGACACATCATCAGCCTTGATTATTTTCCTGAATACTCTTGTCGAAAATTTAGCGGCACTCGGGGCCTTGGGTCTTCCAACAAACGAGTGGAGCTTTATTCTTGTAGATATGGTGTACAAACGTATTCCAAAAAATCTTTGTGCTAAGTTTGAGGAACAAAATAAAAAGAATGGTTTTCCCACATTTGACGAATTAAAACTGTTTTTGACAGCACATGCTAAGGCTTTAGAAACTGTTGAGGCTTTATCTTCTAAAAAAGCACCAATCAACAATGTTCAAAAGCCAGTATCAAAACATGTTAAGTTAGATTCATATAATAATTCTTCTTTTGTGACAAATACTGATATTTTATCTTGCCCTGTTTGCAAGTCAAATCATCATGTTTCTCAGTGTAGGTCGTTTTTATCAGAAGCTCCAAAAAAGAGATATGAAATTGCTAAACAGCATAGGTTATGTGTCAATTGTCTTAGCCATTCACACAACTTTAAGTTTTGCAATTCTACTCATTTATGCAAAATATGTAAAAAGCGACATCATTCCACTTTACATTTTGACAAGCCAAATAACAAGGCAGTTAAAGTAAATTTATCACATTCTGGTGAAAATAACGTAACCCCTCCCTTATCGGTCCAAACGGCCGGTACATCGGGACAAAACTACGTAGGAAATAATGACTCTAGCGTCGAGTCTAATGATCCTAACGTTTTTACATCCATAACGACAGTACCAGCGCCAATTTTATTGGCTACTGCTATGGTACACGTAAAGGATGGTCGTGGGCACTATCAATTAATACGTGCTTTAATTGATAATGGCTCTACTTGTTCATTTATAACAGAAAGATGTTTGAATCGGCTAGGATTACACCGTTCGTCTTTTCATAAGACCATAACGGGCATTAATCCTAATTCTCCGGTAACATCCAAGGGCATTACTCAATGCGTAATAAAGCCCACTCAAGCTAAGAATCCTATTCTTAATATTGATGCAGTTGTGCTGCCGAATCTTCCTGAACGGTTGCCGGCATGCGCACTCGATACTACCCAATGGCATCACATACGCCAGCTAAATTTAGCAGATCCCGAATTTAATAAAGTAAAAGCCGTGAAGCTTTTACTGGGGGCGGAGGTGTTTGCTCAGATTTTGCTCAGCAATAAAGTAGCAGGGGATCTGAGTCAACCGGTAGCCATTGAGACAGTTTTCGGATATATACTAATGGGGAAAATATCCTATCCCTCCCCGACAAATTTTGCACTTGTCACATCCATGGAAACCTTTGATCTAAAGTCCTTTTGGGAATTAGAGCAGGTACCTCAACAGGAAAAATTAACTCCTGAGGAAAAATGGTGTGAACAACAATATACTGAATCATGTACACGAACAAACGATGGACGTTACATGGTTGCCCTACCATTCAAAAAAATGGAACCTACGTTTATGGGTGATTCTCGCACAAACGCACTTAAGCGTTTTTTCTCTTTAGAAAAACGATGCTTGCAAGATGAATCCGTAAAAATATCATATTCTAAAATTATTCAGGAATATTTAGATTCTGGGCACATGGAAGAAGCACCTCCATGTGAGGCCACTGCACCGCATTATACGGTTCCGCACTTTGCGGTACTAAGGCCGGATAGTAGTACTACCCAGGTACGCATAGTTTTTGATTGCAGTGCTAAAACATCAGAGGGCTACTCCCTTAATGATTTATTATGTCCAGGACCTAAATTACAAACTGATATAATTTCCCTTTTATTAAGATTTCGCCTTCATACTATTGTTATAATGGCAGACATAAAACAAATGTTTAGGCAAATTCTTATGGATCCGAAGCACCGAAATTATCAACGATTGCTTTGGAGATTTCATCCCCAACAACCAGTAAAACAATACCGACTTACAACGGTAGCTTTTGGTAATACTTCCTCTCCCTTTCTAGCATTACGCACTATTAAACAGTTAGTAACAGATGAGGGTAAAGATTTTCCTATGGCATCAAAAGCTCTAGAAGAAGATACCTTTGTTGATGACATTATCTCAGGGGCTGACAACCTAGAGCTAGCACAGGTGCTTTGTCTTCAGCTAACTGAACTTTTACAAAAAGGAAAGTTTGAATTGAGGAAGTGGGCGAGCAATTCTCCAAATTTATTGAAAGATATCCCTGTCGATCATCGACAGCATATATCATTTGATTCTGAAGAAGATTCATATCTTAAAATTTTGGGACTTCAATGTACTCCACATACAGATTTTTTCTCTTTTCGGGTGAAGGCTTTAGAGTCTACACCAACTAAGCGTTCTATCCTATCGGATATTGCGCGTATTTGGGATCCACTTGGATATCTCAGTCCAATAACCTTTGTAGCCAAGCATTTAATACAGCATTTATGGTCACTAGGTTGTGATTGGGACCAGCCACTTCCCAATGAAGTGGTAACAAAGTGGTTACAATTTAAATCTGAATTGCACATGTTAGCAGATTTAAAAATTTCCCGTTTCCTTGATATAAAAAACGCCAGTGTTAAGTCGGTAAAAACTCATTTTTATAGAGTAGTTGGTTTACAACGACTGACATATGAGGAATTCTCAACCTTCTTAGTTCAAATAGAAGCCTTATTGAACTCGAGACCTCTTAATCCAGTTAGCTCTGACCCAAATGATTTATCGGTCTTGACTCCCGGACATTTTCTTACCCTGAACTCACTCTCTGCCCCGCCAGAGCCTGATCTACAAGACTTGCCTCTTAATCGTCTAAATAGGTGGCAGCTCATTCAACGTATGCATCAGGACTACTGGGCCAGGTATCATTCCGAATATTTATGTACTTTACAGCAAAGAGTTAAATGGAATGAACCCTCTAAACCGATAGAACTTGGTTCTATGGTGCTGATAAAGAACGATTTACAGCCCCCTCTTCGTTGGTCGATAGGTCGTGTAATAGAGTTATTTCCAGGTGCTGATGGTGTGATCCGAGTAGTAAATGTCCGTACAGCTCAAGGTGTCCTAAAGAGGCCCTTAGTAAAATTATGTATATTACCTATGTGTTGTTAAAACACTCTAATTTTGTGTGTTTTGGTGGGCGGTAATGTTACAACCACATTTCTGTGTTTGTATTTATTTTTAATTTGGGTTTTATTATACATAATTTCATTTAATTTCTTTACTTAGTTATAATTCAAAAATAATATTTTATTTTAAATTAATTGTATTTTTGTAAGTAACGCGCTGAAAACTCCTAGCTTTTCTGCGCATGAGTCCTGTCACGGTCGCCAGGTCGCCTTCCGCAGGTAGTATCAATTTGACCGTCGAGAGCGGTCGATGCGTGTCAATAAAAATATACTCAAATCAGCTGACGGATATACCACGCGCCGCGGTTATTCGTTAGAATTTACCATATTTTACGGCTGCAAACTATAGAAATAAGTTCCATATACACATATGTATTTAAATAATTAGTAGTGTATACCTACACTGGTCAAACAAACTTTAATTCGCGTACATCAGTTTCCAATTATGTGGTGTCTCCTGTGAAGAAATGGCGGTCATGACCTGTCGTGCTGAATGCTGTAATTAAGGTAAGATTACCATATATATTATTGGAACTGTCGTTTTGTCTTTAATATTCTTTTCAATCATTAATACCTATTCGCAGTCCACTTAATTAATATCATAAAGGCGATGTTACGGAGGCAATCCCATATCACCGAATGGGACCTTTCGACGTCACACAACACTTTTTGTTAAAAATAGTGAGTGCGGAAATCGTGAAATGAACAACATTAGGATAGGCATGTCAATAGAAAATTCGTTTTGGAATTGGTGGCGAAATTTCGAGAACCAGGATCAGTAGCGAACAAAAAACGGGTCTTTGGACCTAACCGAGAACGTCCGGTCAGGAATGAAGCTACTGAGGTAGGAGTTTTAGGACAAGTTATTGCTGACCCAACTTTGAGCACGAGGAAATTAGCAGCTAATTAGCTACGGTTTGGCCATAATTAATACTGGTCAGATGTAAATTAAAGGGTTTTCCACGAAGTCCACACTCAAACTCCTCAAAAACTTAATGTTTGGGCAGGTATTTTCGGAGATCGTCTGGTTGAACCCATTTTTTTTAATGGTAATCTGATAAAAGAAAAGTATTTGGAATTACTAGAAGATATAGTTCATCCCTTACTGGTCTATATAGTTGAAAACGATGACCGCTACTTGAAAGACCATTTAAAGACCAACAAGATGGAGAACCTCCACACTATGCACTGCGTGTTAGAGAGTTTTTGGACCGAGTGTTTTCTAAACAATGGATTGGACAAAGAGGAGCTCTGGAATGGCCGGCCAGATCTCCCGATTTAAATCCCCTACACTTTTTCCTGTGGGGTCATTTAAAAAGTCAAATTTACGCAACAATACCGGGGTCTTTACAAGAGTTGCGACAACGTATCGTAGATACTCCCCAAATACTTCTAATTCTACTAGTAATTTTGAGCTATCGGCATAATAGTCACTTATCAAAATAGCGAGATGCTATTTAATCGCTCTTAAGGTACTAAGAGGTGTAAAAACTTTAAACGCGAATTTCTCGAAATTAAGTGTTTTCAAACTGCGGACAGTTAATCTCCGGGTTGGCTGAACCGATTTTAATAAATCTTAGCGCGTTTTGTTTATTAACATGCCCTCAGGGTAATTTACTACAATTTTGCGAAAAAAAGAAAAGAAAAAAAATTAGCAAGGCAAAAACTATGAAAAAAAAAGGTCGTTTTTCACACTTTTTTTTCAAACATCAACCATTTTTGTTTTTTTTTTTATAGATTTTTCATGAATGGTAATAAATTACCCTATCCAAAACCTTCCTCTTCAAGAAACTTTTTGAATTTTTTGTTTCGGACTTACCAATCCTGAGATTAACTGTCCGCAATGGGACAAGGTTTTTAGGAGACCTCAACTTTGGCGCCCTCAATAAAATAGAAAAAAAAATAAAATTGGACTTTTTTTTGTATTCTCAAACAATGAATTAATGTTTTCAAAAAAGTTCTGTAAGTATATGTAATAAAGGAGCTGAAAATCTGCTTGTTTTTGGCCTTGGTAACAGTAGTAACAGTAACAGTGGTAACAGTATCTACGTTAAACAGCGAGAAGCTATTTAATCAGAGAAATGATCATTAAAATTTTCTTTACTGAACTTAATACATATTTAAATTTTGTATTGTTCATTATTTATTTAAAATGTTAACTATAGCGACATCTATTTAAAATAAGTAAAGCTTAATAAATAAGAAACAGCTCTCCTTAATATTAAAACGATTTTAATTATTCTTATAATCTATACTAGTTATAGATAGTTAAAACGGTAAATACATTTTATTATTATTCCTTTATTGTACAACTTATACATGTATACACGACGTTATATGTAAACGTACCTGTAATTTATTAATAATTTTATTGTATAGTATATTCAACTTCAAAATGAAGTAAGTGTAAACAAACGCATGTGACAACAACGTTTAATTTTCTACATCCCTACTCTCGCAACATTCGAGTTCCTGTTAGTTTTTCACCGGGTGATTTGCGTAACGGGTTTCCGCTATCTCGAATTTAAGGGGTGAGTGCGGTTATCTCGCTAAATATGCATCTTACGAAAAAATTGCATATAACAAATTTTGTTAAGGGGGAAATTTTCAACAATTTTTGCTTGGGTCACTTTTTTAATATACTGATAACAATCGAGTTAAAAATATTCAAAAATTGCCATGTTGGAGGGTAACTGTCGTTACAGCCCCAGAAAAAATGATACTTCATTTAAATATTTTATTAAATTATTACTTTTTAAGAATGAGTCTTTAATACTAATAAATAACAAACAATCTTTAATAATGATATGTATAATAAAATATTTAAAAGAAAGTGTAATTTTTTCTGCGGCTTTGACGACCTTTACCATGGATTTTCCCTGGGGGTGAAATTGTTTTTTTCAATTTTTCAGCCAAATTATTCATCAAAGGACAAAAGTCGTTTTTAGCAAACTTGTAGCTCTTGAAATTATCTGTAAGTTTCATGTATTACGAATTTTCATCAGTACTTTGGTACAGTTGCATCCTCTGTTACTATACCAAAATAGCAATAATCATTTATAATATATTATTATTAACTTATAGAGAATTTCAAGAGCTTCAAGTTTGTTCATAAGCGCTTTTATCCTCCGATGAAAAATTTGGACTCTTCGAAAAAACCTATTTTGAATAGAACAGAAGAAACGGCAAAGAAAAAAACAATGAAAATTTCTTCTAAAAATATAAAAAAAAGTACAAAGACCACACATTTATAAGCTATTAGGGAACGTTTAACCCCCCCTGTAACGCTATTTTCCTATAACATTAACATGGGCGTAACACTCCAAAATGACCCCCCCCCCTAGGAGCGTTACGTAACACTTGAACGTTCACTTATTCCTAAAAATTGCAGGTTTGTACTTAAGCATTTTAATAATTTTTTAAGTAAAAAGTTAACCTATAGTCATGAACTTTAATTTTGAAAGTGGGAACATTTCTTCTTTGACTGTGAACTAAAATAGTGTTAAAAGTTTTAGCAAGCTTTGCAACACTGATATATTTTACTGACATTTAAATGTCGCTGTAATAATTTATTTGAGTGTTTCTGGACTTCGTCTCGATCTCCAAAACAATCCTCAACCAGTAAAATGCACTTACTGATCTTAATACTTATACCGGGTGTTTACTAAGTACGGTACGTAACTTCAGGGTGTAATCCCTTACCCAAAAATAAGCAAAGAAGTTTCTGTAAACATATGTTCTAAAACGACTCGTAAGGGAGCTACTCCCGTTCAAATGAGCTACTCCCGTTCAAATGGGGTTCCAAGAATTTGATTTTTATTTAATAACTCAGGAACCCTTTGTGTTATAGAAACGAGGTATTGCATGTGATCTATCTCTAATAAGGCCTATTAGCCAATGGTATTTGCATGTAGTTACTTTAACCAGGGGCGACCAAAATGGGGCGTCCTTATAACTTTTTTGCCCTAAACTTTTTTCTAAGAAAAAACTTCATATACAGGTACTTCCATAAATCTATCCTAAGGGAGTTATGGTCTCCTAAATATACTCCATTTTTAAAGGGCCGTGGTAGCTTTAATGGCAATTTTTGACCTACATGTATAGAAACTTTTTGTCTTAGTTTTTAATGTAGAACCACCTCGCGCCAAGTTTCACGTTCAAATGATTTTTTCTCGAAAACGACTTATCCTACGGTATTACAACAAGAGTACCTTTTTAATGTGTCTTTAGCTGAGAAATCCGATTCTGGTAATAAATTTAAAAAAAGTTACACAGAAAAAAGTTTGGGGCAAAAAAGTGATAAGGCCCCCCATTTTGGACGTCACTGGTTAAAGTAACTACATGCAAATACCATTGTCTGATAGCCCTTATTAGAGATAGACCATATGCAATACCTAGTTGTTATAACACAAAGGATTCCTGAGTTATTAAAAAAAAATCAAATTTTTGGAAACCCTTTTGAAGGGGCGTAGTTCTTTTACGAGTCGTTTTGGGACATATGTTTATAGGAACTTTTTTTCTTATTTTTGGGTAAGGAATTAGACCCTAAAGTTACGTACCGTACTTAGTAAACACCCTGTATATCATTTCTTTGGACAATTTTTTACTGCAATTTTCAACATTTTAATATTTTTGTGAATAAGGGATTAAAAGATTGTTTATCAATACCAAAGTTTCTTATACAAGAATAACGCACCAAATGATATAAATAAGATTAATACAAATTTAAACAAATAACACTTACCTTCTGAATTTAGAGGGGTAATGGTGGTGGTTGAGGTGGGAGCCAGCGCAAGAAAATAGGGGCACAACAAGCCCCATTCAACGAATTAACGCCCGAAAGTTATTGGATGGAATGCCCTGAAAATTTAACATACCAACTAAGCACTTTTTGAAAAAAAAAACCTTTGGAAAAAGATATAAAAAACCCTTAGGAAATCCAACAAGGGACATTTTATTATGAGCTATCTCATCAATCCTTTAAAAGAACATCGTACGAAAGTTTTCGAGGCGGGTACATTTGACACATATGAGGGGTTCAAAGCTAAAGTGGACCAAGTCCATTTGGTTTGGAATTGATTCATTCTTGATTCACTCTTCCGCTGGACAATCTGAAGAATAATTCAGTACGTAAGTGAACTAGTGCCATCTATAGTCCAAAGACAGAGGTATGGACTTGGTTCGGTTACAGTACTAAACAATATGTGCTTTCAACTATCGTCTTTATGGACTTGGTTCACTTTAGATCTGAACCCCTCATATGACTGTATCATTCAATAGGAACTCAGAAAAGAGAATTTTGACCAAGAGATTGATCATTGCGAACATAAAACAAACTGAAACGCGTACCCTATCTAGACGGGTGGCAAAATGAGTTCGTCTCTTGTCTCTGTTTCGTTCACAAAACTTAGGATCAAATCGTAAAAGTTTAATTCTATCAGTAATTTCTTAAAAAATGGATAATAAGAATCTAATATTTATAATGTCTACTCAAAGAAGGGTATCGTTTTAAATAGGAGTTTTGGGCTAAATAAGAAAAATTCGTTTTTGTTTAAAAAAGTGCAAAATGATGAAAAGAAATGATAAAAAACTTGTTATTTGTTAATAAAGAAAAATATGAAAAAAAAATAAAAACTCAGGAATTATTTGTTATCGTAAACCTGACAACATCGCATTATTCTTGCGATAAATGTCACTATCATATTGAAAAAAAGCCTCGAAAAAAGCAATATTTTTTGTTTATCTAAAAACCAACATAAATACATTTAGGTAGAATGTATAATAAAAACACTGTGCAATATTAATTAAATATATTTATTTTTAAATACATACTTTTAATTAATATTAAAAGTTAAAAGTCTATGTGTAACTTTTTCATAGTCTAGTTTTAAATCATATCATGGAAATGAACTAATTTAACATGTTTAAAGCCACATTAAATTACTTGTCTTGGGTAACACTGTCATGGAACTAATGCTTTGAGTTATCGACGATAACTTATCTTTGAAGCTGCTGGTTTGCTTACATTGTTATTATAGTATAAATACCTCAAAAATAACTTTATAATCGTACTGAAACTTAAGAAACTAGTCACAAAAGTCCAGCCTAATTACACATTGAATTACAGCATATTAAATCCGTAAAACTAATAAAACACAACAAAATATTTTAATTTTATAGTCAAGAGAACACAACACAGACCCTTTCCTTTGGCCCCACTGTAGTAGTTAATGCGCAAAGTTATTTTTATTTTGACGAGATGACATTTGACACTTGAAGTTTCGATGCAGCTGAAACTAGCAGCCAAACTAATCAGCAGCCGAAGAAAAACGCGGGGCCGAAACTAAACTAAAGGGGCCCCGGGGTTAAAATATTTAGAACATGAGAAAATATATTTGACAAAACTGAAAAAAAAAAAAAAAATTAATAAATAGGCCAAAAATGTGCGGAATTTCGAAATAAAAATATATTGTATAGGTGTGGAAGTGTCGTTCGAAAATAAAAAAAAAATATAAAAATAAGGATCAATAACGGAAAATTGCAAAGGTTAAAACTTAAGTCACCATAAATTTCGCGTTTTATTTAATTAGAACGCAATTTTATTTAAATGTCAGATCTAGGGCCACTATTGAGTGTCTGGGGACCTCACAAAAAATATGCCGTAAGGAGTGAAGGGCCAAATGAAAAATTGCGAAGGTTAAAACTTGGGTCACCGAGATCGTCGCGATTTATCGAATTGGGAGGCATATTTTTTAATCTGTTGGGACCTAGGGCCATTATAAAATGTCTAGGGACCTCATAAAAAAATATGCCGTAAGGAGTGAAGAGTCGAATGAAAATTGCGATGGTTAAAACTTGGGTATCCAACATCTTCGCGTCTCATCGAATTGGGACGGATATTTCTTTCGATCTTGGGACGTACGATGGTGATTGAAGGTCCAAAGAATCCAGAAAAAAATATGCCGTCATGAGTGAGAGGTTGAATCAGAAATGGCGAAGGTCAAAACTTGGGTACCAACATATTCACGTTTTATCGAATTGGGACGGATATTTCTTCACATGTCGGAACCTAGGGCCATAATTAAGTGTCTAGGGAAGTCGAAAAAAAATATGCTGTAAGGAGCGAAGGGTCGAACGAAAAATAGCGAAGGTTAAAACTTGGGTCACCAAGATCGTCGTGATTTATCGAATTGGGACGCATATTTTTTGATCCGTTGGGACCTAGGGCCATTATCAAATGTGTCTAGAGACCTCAAAAAAAAAATATACCGTAAGGAGTGAGAGGTTGAATGAGAAATGGCGGAGGATAAAAATTGGGTCACCAAGATCGTCGCGTTATATGAGATTGGGACGGATATTTCTTTAGATGTTGGGACTTAGGGCCACTATTGAGTGTCTGGGGACCTTAAAAAAAATATACCGTAAAGAGTGAGGGGTTAAATGAAAAATGGCGGAGGATAAAAATTGGGTCACCAAGATCGTCGCGATTTACCAAATTGGGACGGATATTTCTCCGGATTTTGAAACCTAGGGCTATCATTGAGTGTCTAGAGAAGTCAAAAAAAAATATGCTGTAAGGAGTGAAGGGTCGAATGAAAAATTGCGAAGGTTAAAACTTGAGCATCGACATCTTCGGGTCTTATCGAATTGGATTTCTTTAGATGTTGGGACCTACAATGCTGATTAAAGGTCCAAGGAAGCCAGAAAAAAATATGCCGTAAGGATGTAAAAAGGGTTAAAATTTTGGCTAAGTATTTATTTTTTATGTACCTATAAGCATGTAAAATCTTATCGTTGCAGGCGATTTAGCCCGAAATCCTTTATACTTCAGTTTTTATCTATAGTTCTAAAATTGGTTTAATCTTAGGATTTCGTATGCTTATGCTTCGAATCGAATTTACTGGATTAAATAGCAAGTGGAAAAATTCAACTTTAAACATAGGTATTTCTCGAGTTTAAAAGTGATACAAATTTATTCATAAACAGAGAAAATTACGAGTAAAATCTTAGGTTTAATCGGATGTTGTTAACTTGCGGCTAGGAGCACTGAATTGAATCATGATTTAGTTCTAGTTTTCTGGCTAT
The DNA here is from genome assembly GCA_958510825.1 of Brachypterus glaber. Taxonomy (NCBI): domain Eukaryota; kingdom Metazoa; phylum Arthropoda; class Insecta; order Coleoptera; family Kateretidae; genus Brachypterus; species Brachypterus glaber. The sequence continues at coordinate 78,110,091 of OY294045.1, read as the reverse complement.
AACGGGTTTTAGAAATGTATAAAAACAAAGAACCTATACAGTATGTCTCTAGTTTATTTATTTTTTTAGGTGAAAAAAAAAAAGTTCTTTATAATTTTTTATTGATCAGGATTAATTACATCACGCAAAGTACCTGCAGTGCCGGGGCCCAGGCTAGCTTTTTCCGATCCTGAGTACCTGACATACTAAAGGGGAGCTTGACCAAGTATGATGAGGGGGGCAGGGGGTTTGAACCTACGGTACTGTGACGTCACGCTTTTTTTAATATAGATAAGTTAAAATGCTCAAAAATACTTTGAAGAAGCATGTGGTTGGTTTAAAATGGTAAAAAATAACTTTTCAATGTTTGGCGAATGCGCTCAAAAATACCCTTCCATACTTTAACTCTAGAATTTTGCTTTCCCCAGGAAAAATTGAAAAACGGCATTATTTTGATGACTAGAGAAAAATAAAAAAAAAAGATCCTCATTTCCTCTGAAAAAACTTTACCCCTGGCAGAAATTTTTATATTTTTATAACTAAAAAAAAAGACCATTTGGCCGTCCCTCGGTTTAATCATTTGGCTGCCCCTTACGAATGGCCGTCGGACTTGTCCGTGCTGTTAGCACGCCCCCTGACTCTAGATCCGCCCCTGACAAGAGCCCCCTGTTATGAAGTGTTTTCTGTTTTACTTTTAATTTTTTCTATTATTTTTTTTACTTAATTTACAAGGTTGCCAGTTTTATATAAAAACTTTCTCTGGACCAGAAATTCTGGTGAGTGGCACCCTGCAAATTATCTTGTGTGAATTACCAACAAGCTTTAGACCTATGATTTGCTTTGTTTAATATTTATATTAATTTTTTAAATTATGGAAAAATAATAAAAATACTTATCATACAAGTTTATTGTCGGAATGATTGTTATTCTTAGGTCATCAAACATGAATCATAAACAGTTAAAAAGTAATAGGTTGCAAACTTCAATATCTATTTTGTTTATTAGGTATTAGTGAAATTTTCATTATGAAAGATAAATAAATAAATTATCTGCCAAACATTTCTTAAACAATACTGTTATCTGTAATAAAACTGTCGTTATGGGACAAACCATTTTTTTTTATGTTTTTTTTTCCCGAATTTTGTTACAAAAAGGCAGACCACCAACTGAGTGTACAAAGTGAACTTACTCCAATAAAAACACTTTATCCAAGGTAGTCTTTGCACTAAAACATTGTCTTAAAACGAAAAATAACTCGTTATAGTCACAATAACAAATAAAACAGTTCGAATTAATAAATTAAGTGGTCCCGTAATAAAAATAAAAGCAAAAGAAAGAGCATACGTTTATCAACAAAAAAATGACATCCACAACACCACAAAAACGTATCACTAGAACAAAACTACCATCTACCACAATATTAGCATATTTTAATTTATTATTACCGAATATTTTCAACAATAAACAAAATTATTGTCAAAGTCTGAACGTGATATATTGACTGAAAATCGACACTAGCGCCAACATCGAAAAATTTGCAAACTTACCTGTCAAGCAACTTTATCTAAGACATGTATGAGGGCAGCACTTTACGGACAAAACATTTGCGCCGTTGCCGGTTATTTCTCTTTTTCAAAATGTTATTTTAAATGTTCCCAAAACTTACTCATTTAAGAACAATCTTTGGCCGCAATAGTTGTCGGTATTCTGTGACAGTAATCCAAAATTACTTTGGTATATTTTTATTAATACCGTACAGATTATTTGGGTCAAAAATGTAAATAACTGTTTTGGTCCGGCAACACCGGATGTTTTCTAACCTAACAAAAAAAGAAAAATAAAATCTTACATTTTTGTTTACATAGTTTTTACAATTCATTAAAATGATTTGAAAATTGTGTTTTTGTGTAAAGTAAGTGTAACTTTATATCATTTATCCTTAACAACTTATAGATATGGATGATATTTTAAATAAAGACGAGGCCAATGCTAGGGCTTTGGAACAACTCAAATATGATTTAAATAGCACAAACAGTACGTATTCTGATGACGAGCGAATGGATGAAGATGAAGATTCTAGAGATGCAGTTCTGGCTATTGAAGAAAATATAAAAAACAATGCAGATGATCTGAATTTTTTGTCACATGATAATAAATATGATATAAAACATGAAGAAATTGATATAGAATCTGATCTAATGTTGCCTGAAACTTCGCATTTGTTAAATACTACCAGTAGTCCAATTAAACCAAAAAAAGAAGTCAAAACAAAAAGGGAAATAGAAGAGGAAGAAAGAGAAAAAATGCAGTAAGTAACTAACAGTTAACTATTTGTTTTCAGATTAAAATATTTGTCTCGAATAAGTAAGAGGTGTATATTAAAAGAATATCTCTATGGTAAATCTTTTATGGGTGGAAACACCCATTTTTAAAATTGACTGAAAAATAAAAAAATTTATTTTTTGGTTTTTTGGCTTGAGAATGTCATGAAACGTTGAGAAAATGTAAAAAAAAGTGGGTGTTAAAAAAATGTCAGTCTTATAACTTTTCAATGGAATGTCCGATTTGAAAAATTCTTTCACCAAACAATTCAGGACCTTTTCTCTTTGCTTCACATCAAATATGGTTAACATGAGCAAGGGGGCAAAATGGACAAAAACTATAATTTTTAGCAATATCTCATTTATTATCTATAGTACGACAATTTTTTTCACATAAATTAAAATAATGTTTTATTCCTTACAAAAACATATGTAATCATTTGTTTTTATTAATTTTCAAGATATAGGCATTTTAATAAATTTTGATATATTTTTACATTTTTAATTAGATGTCAAATTTTGACACTAGTAAAATTTCAATCATAGGTAAAATTAATTTCAATTAATTTTTCTTTTATTATATTTCTGATAATGATGCGGCCAGAAATCTGATAAAGCTACAAAGAAAAAACAAAAGGATGTGGTGAAAAAATACAGGAAAAGTGAAGTGGTATCTTATTTTATAAACTTCCTCATTTTTCCACCTGTCTAGAGGAGGTACCCATTTCACAATAATAATAATAAAAGTACTTTATTGCCCAATTGCCCATTTCACATTTTTCTAAGATTGTCAAGAAAATTTTAAAAAAATTTTCCAGAAATTACCCATTCAAAAAATAATTTGTGACTGGGAATTTCGGACTTTTTGCCTAAATTTACATTAATTGGATATTTATGATAGATTGTATATAAGTTGACAATAAGAATTTGAATTTAAAATATACAAAAAAAAAAAGTTGTTTTAATTATATGAAATAAAAAAAATTACAAATATTTTAAAAAAGGAAAACATTGTAATATCAAACCACAATGATTTTACAATAAATCAACTTTATAATAAATTAATAGACAAAACCCCAGATAATTTAAAATCAGGACTTATTTATAAAATAGACTGCAAAAATTGTACGAAGTTCTATTTAGGTGAAACAAAAAATATTCTCAAATCTAGGGTATCACAGCATAAATTCAGTTGTAAAAATATCTGTTATAAGGATAAAACAGCCCTCAGCACCATTTCAATGAAGGTCATTTTTTCGACTTCGATAATGTTAAAATTTTAGATAGGGTGAAAAATAAATTTAAACGAAAATTTTTAGAAATGGTTCACATTAAATTAAATTCAAACAATACTATAAACTTTAGAAAGGATACTCAAAACTTAAGCACTTTATCTCTAAACATATTAAGATAAATCTTTTCACTAACTCATTAACACTTATACCTGTACACCTTAATTAATTTTATATATTTGTCAAGTTGACAAGTCCAAATATTTTTACTTAATTTTATTTATACATTTATTTTTTTAATTTATCCTTGAAAATGGCTGTACAATAAACGCCGAAACGTTGGAATAAAAGTATTTATTATTACGTGTTCTAAAAGGCAAGAAAATATACCTACATATAATTTAATAGAACAAGAAAAGTAAAACTAAAAAAAAAAGTTTTAAAAATTTATATATTAAAACTAAATGTTTAATTAAATTAAAAGCAACACTAATGGGGTGTATAGAAGCTTGCACCTAAGCAAAGTTGCTTGTTTGTGTAGGTTTTTACTGTCTCAAAATAATGCCTCCAATAATAACAGTACTGCTGTAGTTTATTTTGCACGAGGGGTTTATTTATTGAAAAAAGATGGTCAAAAAGATTGTGAAAGATTGTATAAAATTTTGAGATTTTTAAATATTGTGGAAAGATTTCAGATGATTGTGGAAGATTGTAGATGATTGTGGAATAAGGAATTGTCAAGGATTGTAAAAGATTGTTGGATAGGTGTACAAGGATTGTCCAATAAATAAACCCCTCGATTTTGCATGTGAGACAAAAAAAATCTATGTACATGCATAAAAAAAATAAACAAAAATAATTTAACAAAAATAAGTAAATAAATAAATAAAAATAAATAAATTTTATTCGTCAATAGTTTTACAACAAAAGTCCTTGCACCAATGGGATTTTTTCATAAATCTCTTCTACGATGTCTCACGAGTGTTTATTGTCAATATGAAAATAATCGGTAGAGGGATTCGTGAGATAAATCGAATTTCATTTGTTTTTATATTTTTTTCAGTGTATGTTTAATTTTTATTACGGATATCGAAAGAGTTTATTTATTCAAGAAATTTTATAGAATCAAGTATCCTGTTAACAGGTTACTTTAACAGGTTACTTGATTAAAAAGTGAGTTTTGTCAATAAAAAAATAATTTAGAAACGAATGAAAATAAAAACAAACATATTCTACAAAATTGCTTAAAAAATAAAGCCGTTAACCGAAAACCAGTCATTGGCTATGGTTTTCCATCTCTAATTTGTTTTTGTTTAGAGGATTTAGTGAACTTTTTCTCTTTAGGCCTAGATCATTTTTAAAAACGTGATTCAAAAAACATTTTAGAAGTTTATAATTTTTTAAGTGTTATGTAACATTAATTTTTTTTATATTCCCTTATTCAAAAATAATTTCCCTTCCTAAAATCGCCTGATTTCAACGTTTTCATATTTGGTCCGGCCTGGTCTTTTGTAAAAAAAGTGTTTTTTTGCCAACTCTGCCAGGGAATGTTAACATTTACCATACAGTTTAGTGCTTCACATTCTATTAACCTTAATATTTCGAACTATTTTTCTTTCCAGGGTGTTGGTTTCAAACTTTACTGAGGATCAATTAGATCGATATGAAATGTATAGAAGATCTGCTTTTCCTAAAGCATCTATTAGAAGACTTATGCAGACAATTACAGGATGTTCAGTCTCACAAAATGTTGTGATTGCAATGGCTGGAATTGCTAAAGTATTTGTAGGAGAAGTGGTGGAGGATGGTAAGCACTTATTTTTCCAAAATACTGGAAATAGGTTTTAAAAATATAGCAAACTTAGGTGATGATAAATCATGTGAGCAAAGGGTCTGTACAATTCAAAACCTCTGACAACGAAATCCTAATGAGCGCCAGTTCGTAAATAGTGGTAAAAGTTCTTCTGCAGACTGCATGCTAAACAACAGTAACAAACTGCAAATATTTATTTTTAAGAAAAACCGTTCCAAAATTTTATGAAAATTAAAGTTTGTTTTGGAGGCTCATATTTAAATTATTATACAGGGTTTCCACCAATCCTGGAAAACCTTGAAAACCTGAAAAACGCATGGAATTTAGATCCCCACCTGGAATACCTTGAATTTAACATTTTTTCTTAAAAAAAGCGGTTTTTGACCTGGAATTTAGTAATAGCACCTGGAATTTAACATACAAAAATATAATTCGTTGAAGAAAAATTAAATACACTTGGCACAAAAATTAAAGGATATAAAATATTAGCCTTCAAATTAAACTTTTTTAAAATGATTTTTTAACTATTTTGCTTGTTAGCTTTTTAAAAAATTTCGCCTGCGGCGCTAATGTTTGGGTTTTTGTTAATACATTTTACAAAATAATATGATCCATTAAACTGGAAAATGTGAAGCATAAAACTTCTAAAGATTTTGGGCTATGGCGTTAAACATAATAAGTTGTATTTTAATAGGTTTACCCAACTCATTTAAAGTCTTATAAGACAATTTGCTTATCCGGAAAAACTGTAAACTCTTAAAATTTTCGCCTGCGTCGTTAAACTTCGTTAGAAATTATGTGATAATAATATTTTAATAGATTTTTTTTAAATTATTTACATGTCAAATTTTGAGGTGTTTGAGAAATGCAAAAATATTTCTAAAAGTTTTCGCCTGCGGCGCTAAGCATAATAACTTATGTTTATGTTTTGAGATGTTTCACTTACTTATGTGAAGTTTTATAAAAATAATTTGCCTTTCGAATTCGAAATTGGTTGTCCTGAAATCTGTAAAAAATTTCGTCTAAGGCGCTAACTTTATACCAATAATGTGATGTTACAATTTTAATTAATAGATATTATAAAAATATTTGCATTTCAAATTCTGAGGTGTCTGGAAATATGTGAAAAAATAGGATTTCTAAAAACTTTCGCCTGCGGCGCATAACATGAAAGGTTATGTTTTGAGAGATTTTGCTTTTCGAATTTTTAGGAGTTCCTTCTCCTAAAAAACTGTGAACTGTAAAAAAAAATTTCCAGCGGCAATTATGTGATTATGTGACAATTTTATACATGTAGATGCTATAAAATTATTTCATGTCAAATTTTAAGTTGTCTGGGAAACGCAATAACAAGATTTCTAAAAACTTTCGCTTGCCCTTTAAAGTTTTATAAAATAGGTTTCTTTTAAAATTCTTAGAAAATGCTGGTTCAGAAAAATGCCTACCTATTGTAAAAATGATAATGTGATTTCCTGATTTCCTCTGTCAATTTGGACTTTTTTTTTAATTAATTTTTTTTCAAATTTCGACGTAAAAGTGCGTGACCTAGAAAATTCTTATCAAAATTGATTGCAGAGCTAAACTTGCTTACCAATATTGCAAAACTGTTTGGGTACACCCATGTTTGTGACTTGACAAAAACTATTGATACTGTTAGAAAGCTAAATAGGCTTGCCACGGAACGAAACATCCTGTGGCCGTTTCTGAAGATGATTTTTTTTGTTAATTATCCATATTTTTTTCATTAAAAAATGTTAGTTATTGAAAAAAGAAAAAAAAAAGAAAAAAAATTCACAAAAAAAAATTAATTTTGAAAAATTAATTTTGAAAAACAAATTCCCAAAAAACAATTTTTGTTGAGATTTTTTTTTCAGATTTTTTTTTTCTTTAATAATAATATTATATACTAAATCTATTTTACTATACCTGGAATTTTAATAATTTTTACCTGGAAAACCTGGAAAATACCTGGAATTTAAATGTCAATTTTTGGTGGGAACCCTGGATAAATTATCGCATATGGCAATTTCAAACATTTTCAAACAAAAACGTCCTCCATCTTGTTATTTTTTGGCCAACAATTTTTCTTCTAGATAGGGCTATAGCGACTTAAATACTGAATAATATCCCGTTTTGTTTTTTTTTTTCAGTCGATCCAAACGGCCGGAGTCATGGCGACCACCGTTTTTTGTGATTTTTTCAAAAAAAAAAATGGTGGCCAGAAATTCTTTGAATATAAATAAACCTACCTACAAAATTTCACAATATCTTTTTTCTTTCTATATAAAAAAAAAGTTTAAAAAAAGATTATTTTTATAATTTCCAAGGTAGAAAACCCCTTAATAATGATTTTATTATGAGCTTAGTGATTTTATTTTTTCTGTTTATAAATATCTTTATAACAATTGTGTCAGCTCCTTATTCCTTGCATTTTTTGTACGAATTCTTCATATTTTCATTATCTTTTAATTAATTTAATTCGTTTTTTAGGTTTAGACGTCATGGAAGAAAACAGTGAAACAGGTCCTTTGCAACCAAAGCATCTTAGGGAAGCTATAAGGAGAATGAGACTTAGAGGTCTGATTCCTAGTGGTAGAGATTATCGCTCTCATTACAGACTTTGATCTGCAGATAAGTGTTAAGGTTGATTTACCCAATAATTAACACTAACGGGTCGTGCATAAAATACGTCAAACTATTTTAGGTGATTTTAGTCACCCCTCCCCCATGCCACACATTGTCACAAAGTCTTGATCCCCCCTCCCTATGTGACGTCACACTCCAGTTTTACTAAAATCAATTTTTTGTTCTTGAGGTGGCAAAGAAACAGTTACTGTTAAAATTTTGCTTGTAGACGCTGTTCTTGATGTAAAATAATGAAACAGTGTTGCCTTGTTTTTCGTAGCGGCAACGGTTTTTCCTTTTTTGAGGTTAAGTCATAATTTATAAACTTCAATTTGCACAGTTTGTTTTGATATCGCGGGATGCGCTTTACCGTAATTACGGTAAGCTTACGTAAGTTTCATAGAGCTTATTGTACAAAGAACCGACATGAATGTCTTAAGGCTCTATATTAATATCAAGACCTTTAGACTGTCTTTGATATTCAACTTTTATCGCGAAACACCCCGGTCTGGAAATGATTTTTAGCTCAACTTTCATATAACCCTTTTTTTTAATAATTTAATTATTTAGAGCTTTAGCACCTTTTTAAGTCCAATTTTAAAAAAATCTATCGATGCGTTTTTGAGAAAAACGATTTTCATTTGTTTTAACAAAAAAAAATATGACATATTTAAAAATTATTTTAGATATTTAGATTTTACGTCAAAAAATTATAAAAAAGTTTTTATAGACGCTTGAGCTAAATTGCTTTTTAAGGGAGCTAGCGTACTTTTAAAGGGCATTACTAGAATATTTATCACTTCATATCTCAGAAACGGTTTAACTTATTAACATGAAATTTTTACTGAACTATACTGCCGTCCTAAGCCAATAAGACGCAACTCAAAATTTAAATATTCTGAGCTATTGAACATTTTCTAAATTTGAAATCAGCACCGATATTTATGGATATATATCAGAGTCTTTATGCTAAAAGTTAAGTAAATATTATTTCTGTATAAAATTTTATCCATTTACATCAATATATTATAATATAAATGAGATCCGTCTAATTAAAGTAATTTCCGAGAAAATTGCAATTCCTTAGCAAATAAGACGAAACTCAAGTTATTAAAATAGAATAGAATATAAATGACATTCTTAATGTCCTGATATACGTCTTATTCGCTTAGGAGTATCAGTTTTCTCGACAATTACTTAGCTAAATAGACGCATATTGTATAAATTTAATATTATATTATATAAAAATTATAATTAATTTCGATTTAATTATAATACAGAATCTTATAGTTGGTTTAAATTTACGTAAATAAATTCAACTCATTCAAAAAATATATATTTTTTAAAAATAAGAAACACAAAAATAAAATTATTTAAAATAAAATTAATTTTCACTTTCTGGCAGGCTTTCCCAAAACTATTATAATTATAATTATTAATTATTATTATTATTAATTATAATTAGTTCTATAATAGAACTAATAAATGTAAGCATTTAACCTTTTTATTAAAATTAAGTTTTTGACCAGGGGCGTAGATAATGGGTGCCTCATAATTTATATGTAAAACTGTAATCCGCCCCTGGTTAAACATTAATTTTTTTTTATGTCATAAAATGATGTTTATTGGTTGCATACTACAGTAAAAATTTCTAGTCAATAAGTTAAACCGTTCCTGAGTTATGAAGTGAATAATATTCTAAAAATCTCCCTTAAACGTCTTCTAGCTCCCCTAAGAAGCCATTTAACACAAATGTTCATAGAAACTTTTTGTCTCACTTTTTGACGTAAAATCTGAATATCCAAAAAAATTTTAATTTGTCATTTTTTTTGTTGTTAAAAAACAAAAAGAAATTAAAATCGTTTTACTCAAAAACGCATAGATTTTTTTAAATTTGGTCTTAAAAAGATTCCAAAGCTCTAAATAATTAAAATATGAAAAAAAACTTGGGTTATATGAAAGTTGAGCTAAAAATCGTTTCCAGGCCGGTGTGGAAATATAACACTGCGAATTCACAATTTTTCATCTTGTGGTAAAACCATGAAGCAATTCCGACAGTCAAAATATGAATAGTTAGATTGAACTAAATAGAATATTCTAAAAAAATCTGCTTAGGGAACGTTCAAGTATTACGTAACGCAAATTTTGATCATTTTGGACTAACGCTATTTTCCTATATCATTAACATGGGCGTAACACTCCAAAATGAACCCCCCCCCAGAAGCGTTACATAATACTTGAACGTTCCCTTTTGAGTAGGTCAATAAAATTTTTGGTGTGACGTCACACTCGGCAAAGCCTTATAATAATACTAATAATAATCCTTTATTTCAGCCCAGAGGGCCATATACAAAAAATACAAAACATACAAAATATCTACAAGAAAATTAATAATTAGCCAATATACAAAAGTTCAAAAGAGCTATCGTCCCCCCATTAAAACTCTACCCCAGGTTTGCCATAGATTGGAACGCCATAGAATGTCACTCCTCAGCAGAGCCACAATAAAGAGGTTGGAAGATTTATACAGCCGATCGCGGAACCCAAAAGCCCGAAATCTACGAATAGCTATGAAGTCATTAACACGAGCCGTAGCAAACATTTCACTAGCACTAGAAAATCTCGGTATGTTATTTAAGAGTCTAAACGCATTATTATAGCACACGCGCAACTTATTCCACCATCCCAGTGTAAAATTACACCAAAGTTCAGACATGTAGATCCCTGAGCAATATGTTTGAAATGACACTTCGTCACAAATGCCTGCCCCCCCCCCTCACCCTAAAGTCCAAACGTATTTTATGGACGATCCCTAAACTAAGAATTCCACCAATGACATTTCGTTGGTCAAATTCTGAGTTAGTTTAGTGTTTATTATTGACTAAACCATCCATAACTTATGATTTTTCAAACTCAAGATTGCGTATACATATATTACTGTACAAACTCGCGTGTTTCACAGTTTAATGAAATATTTTTGAAAAATTAATACGCATGTGCAGTGTCGGACTGAGAGCACGATGACCTACCGGTCAAAGGGTGAAAGTGGCCACACTTCTTCAAAAAAAAGAAAAAAAATCGCTCTCAAATGATCGAGAATAATTTCTCATAAAAAAAGTTATGTCCAGAAACAATTTCTAATATTTTGGGGGACTGGAGTCAGTAATTTTTTTATTGTTAAGTGGTTTTTAATTATATCTTTTATTGTGAACACTAAAAGAGTTATGTTCAGAAACAGTTTTTTACATTTTGAGGAAAAAAATGTTAATAACGTTTTTTGTGAAATTTTATTTTACCTTTTAGGTGGTTTTTATTTTTTTTCTTCTATAATATACAATACAGTGTGTATTTGAAATAGGGTAGGAAATTTTAACAGGTGATTCTACATGATAAAATATGACAAAAAGTTCCTATAAACATATGTTTAAAAATGCGTCATAAGGGAGCTACGCCCCTTTGAAATTGGCTAAAAAAATCGGTTTTTATTTAATAACTCAGGAACCCTTTAAGAGATATTAACGAGGTTTTGCACGTGAATTAATCCTAATAAGGCCCATCTTTGTATGTCATTTTCATGTACTTATTTAAACCAGGGGTGTGCGAAACGGGGGGGCCTTATCAGTTTTTTGACCCAAACTTTTTTCTGTGTAACTTTTTTGCAATTTTATTTTTGAAATATGATTCCTCAGGTCAAAATACATAAAAAAGGTACTCTTGTTGTAATACTGTAGGAATAACCGTTTTCGAGAAAAATTCATTTGAAGGTGAAATTCCACGGTTCGAGGACGAAAAATTAAATACTAAAATGTTGAAAACCAAAATTTTAATGATGCAGGGCGAATGTACATTAAAAACCAAGAAAAAAGTTTCCATACATGTAGGTCGAAAAAACGCTTTTAAAGCTACCAGAGCCCTTTAAAAATGGTGCATATTTAGGAGACCATAGCTCAATTAGGATTGATTTTTGGAAGTACCTGTATATGAGGTTTTTTTCTTAGTTTTTAATGTACATTCGCCCTGCATCATTAAAATTTTGGTTTTCAACATTTTAGTATTTAATTTTTCGTCCTCGAACCGTGGAATTTCACCTTCAAATGAATTTTTCTCGAAAACGGTTAATCCTACAGTATTACAACAGGAGTACCTTTTTTATGTATTTTGACCTGAGGAATCATATTTCAAAAATAAAATTGCAAAAAAGTTACACAGAAAAAAGTTTGGGACAAAAAACTGATAAGCCCCCCCCGTTTCGCACACCCCTGGTTGAAATAAGTACATGAAAATAACACATAAAAGCGGGCCTTGGTAGGATTAGTTAACGTACAAAACCTCGTTGATATATCTCAAAGGGTTCCTGAGTTATTAAATAAAAACCGATTTTTTTAGCCACTTTCAAAGGGGCGTAGCTCCCTTATGACGCATATTTAGACATATGTTTATAGGAACTTTTTGTCATATTTTATGATGTAGAATCATCTATTAAAATTTCCGACGCTATTTCAAATACACCGTGTATACAATAATTGTGAATATTACAAAAGTTAAAAGTTATGCCCAGAAACAATTTTTTACATTTATGAAAATGATAACATTTTTTGTGTAATTTTATATTACTTTTTATGTGGTTTTTAAATTTTTCTTCTGTTGTAAATAATAAAAAAAATTCCGCCCCTTCGCCCAGCCGATTTCGCTCAATTACGAACTTGTCCAAGATAATATAAAACTACATTTACATACCAAACGGACAAAGGGTCGGGGTGGCCACATATCTTCAAAAAAGGAGGAATGAATTACAAGTACAATAAAACGACCAAACTTCTTTTCCTCTAAAAAGCACATCAGGTTTCTATTATAGGTATTATCGCATATGGGAGATTTAGCTCAGTGGTCAATGGCATCGATATAGCCTGACACTGATCTAATGATCGTGAGTTCAAACCTCACTGGCGCCGATTGCCTTTTTCAGTTAATTAATAATTGAAATTTGGCGAAGGCGTACTCCCTAGATATATTGGTTCGAAAGTCAATTAAAGCCGGTGGTTCCCTCTACTACTAGCCCACACAAGTCCTGGACTTAGGGGATGCTTAATTAAGTAGAATAGTACGAGGTTAAAAACAAACATACTAAAGTACTAGTTTCATTTCATATATTTTGATAGTATGGTAGCTTTTTAAACAAATTTTATACAAGAATAATATTTTTTTTTAAATAATAAAGGAAAAAAACGCGCTTTGCGCATTGTTTATGATAAAAGAACAATATTTAAGTTGGCTTTGGGTGGCCAATTTTTCACTTTTGAGGTGGCTTTTGTCCTGTTGCCCGGCGGTGCAGTCCGACACTGGATGTATAAATTTAAAAAAATATATATAGTAATATAAATTAAGAAACAATCTCGCGCATTATATAGGGTAAATCCTTTAGGGTTAATTAAATATTTGTATGAAAGTAACACGCATTTGCATTGTCGTCCAGATGTAATTTTTAAGTTATAATATTAATAATATTTATAAGTATATTTTAATTATTGCAATAAAACAAGTTTTATTTAATTTTATTATTATTATATTATTATTATTATAAATTGAGAAGGGCAGATGATTTCTGCTATAAAGCCCAAGAAACAAGTTGTATGGTTGTTCCTTATATCAAAGGTAGTACCTAACTTTTTATTATTTGAATATGATCATTGATCATTGTTCAAACTTTTCTTTGTACAATTTATAAAACTACTGCGCTGTTTTAAAACTAATTTTAATTGATTAATTGATCAGATTAATTGAAGATGATCGGGCATTTTAAAATTGTTCAGAAATTCTGAGCCATCAGGATTTGATTAAAAGTATTTTGATAAATACCGCAGTTGCATGTTTGTGGTATTGACCCCCCATGTAAGACTTCGTAATGCTCCTTATTTTTTTTTCATATAGGTATACAGGGTTATTCAGAAATAAGTTCGAGAAATTGAAGAAGTGATTCTACCTTAAAAAATATGAAAAAAAGTTCCTATAAAGGTTGGTCCGGAAATGCGTTCCAGGGAGCTACGGCTCTTTAAAATTGTAATAAAAATAAGGTTCTTAATTAATAAATCTTGTACCCTTTAAGCTAGAGCGACGGGTTTTTGCATGTATACTAGTATTAATAAGTTTATGTTAATTTATTTTTTTTTTAATTTATCCAGAGGCGGAAAAATATGTGAGGCCTAACCCATTTTTGCCCCAAAGTTTTTTATGTATATTTGTTTTGGATTTTTGTAACAAATATAGATTCCCTTAGTAAAAATACATAAAAAATCTCATATAGTGTAACACTGTAGGAGCAACCGTTTTCAAAAAAAAAAATGCAATTAAGTTTAAAAAAGTAACATTTTGTGCCACTAAAAATGTGACTTTTTAAAAGGCTATATCTCCTTTAATAATAAATTTAGGTGTTTTGGTAAAGAATACTTTTTTGCTTAATTTTAAATGAAGAATCGTCCTGCAGCATTAAAAATTTACTGCTGCTTTTTTTGTTCCCGATTCAATATGTCTATCTTCGAAGGGCCGCAGCTCCCTTGGGGCTCATTTCCGGACCAACCTTTATAGTAACTTTTTTTCATACTTTTTAACGTAGAATAACCTTTTAAATTTCTCGAACTTATTTCTGAATAACCCTGTATATACAGTGTATTTGAAATAAGGTCCGAAATTTTCAGGCGTGATTCTACATCCTGAAATATGACAAAAATTTCTATAAACATATGTCTAAAAATGCGTCGTAAAGGAGCTACGCCCCTTTGAAAGTGGCTAAAAAAATCGGTTTTTATTTAATAACTCAGGAATCCTTTGAGTTATCGCAACGAGGTTTTGCACGTGAACTAATCTTAATAAGGCCCATCTTTTTTTGTACACCATAGAACCGTTTTCGAGAAAAAATAATTTGAAGGTGAAATTTCACGGTACGAGGACGAAAAATTAAATGCTAAAATGTTGAAAGCTGAAATTTCAATGAGGCAGGGTAAATGAACATCAAAAACCTTATATACAGGTACTTCCAAAAATCAATCCTAAGGGAGCTATGGTCTCCTAAAAATGCACCATTTTTAAAGGGCCATAGTAGCTTTAAGCGATTTTTTGACATACATGTATAAAAACTTTTTTTTTAGTTTTCGATATAGAATAACCCTGCATCATTAAAATTTTGGTTTTCAACATTTTAGTATTTAATTTTTCGTCCACGAAACAACAAGAGTACCTTTTTTATGTATTTTGACCTGAAGAATCATATATCAAAAATAAAATTACAAAAAAGTTACACAGAAAAAAGTTTGGGACAAAAAACTGATAATCCCCCCCCCCCGTTTCGTACGCCCTGGTTAAAATAAGTACATGAAAATAACATATGAAGATGGGCCTTATTAAGATTAGTTCACGTGCAAAACCTCGTTGCTATATCTCAAAGGGTTCCTGAGTTATTAAATAAAAACCGATTTTTTAGCCACTTTCAAAGGGACGTAGCTCCTTTACGACGCATTTTTAGATATGTTAATAGATACTTGTTGTCATATTATTTGATTTAAAATCACCCCTTTAAATTTCGGACCCTATTTCAAATACACCGTGTATACAGGGTTATTCAGAAATAAGTTCGAGAAATTTAAGAGGTGATTCTACGTTAAAAAATATTAAAAAAAGTTCCTATAAGGTTGGTCCGGAAATGAGCCCTAAGAGAGCTGCGGCCCTTTGAAGATAGACATATTGAATGGGGAACAAAAAAGGCACCAATAAAATTTTAATGCTGCAGCGCTATTCTTCACCAAAACACCTAAATTTATTATTAAAGGAGATATAGCCTTTTAAAAAGTCACATTTTTAGTGGCACAAAATGTTACTTTCTTAAACTTAATTTCATTTTTTTTTTTTAAACGGTTGCTCCTACAGTGTTACACTATATGAGATTTTTTATGTATTTTTACTAAAGGAATCTATATTTATTACAAAAATCCAAAAAATATATACATAAAAAACTTTGGGGCAAAAATGGGTTAGGCCTCACATATTTTTCCGCCTATGCACGCCTCTGGATAAATTAAAAAAAAAATAAATTAACATAAACTTATTGCCCTTATTAATACTAGTATACATGCAAAAGCACGTCGCTCTAGTTTAAATTAAACGGTT
This sequence comes from Brachypterus glaber, assembly GCA_958510825.1. Classification (NCBI taxonomy): domain Eukaryota; kingdom Metazoa; phylum Arthropoda; class Insecta; order Coleoptera; family Kateretidae; genus Brachypterus; species Brachypterus glaber. Next base: position 78,093,964 of record OY294045.1, on the reverse strand, counting down.
GCTCCTACATACACTATATGACATTTTTATGTATTAATTTAGGTACTGGGTAAGGTTTTAGTTTAAAATTCATGCAGCATTTTCAAAACTATTGTGGTGAAATACTAAGTCCAAAGAAACTTGTAAAATACCCAAAATTGAAAGTGTAGGTCCCTTAAACGACCCCTAAATGACCACAATCAACTGCAAAACGTTTTTGTAGTATATTGCCCTAAAGAAGAATAATTTAACGTACAGGTAGTTTTCCCAAGTTCAGTTTGAAATTTCGTAAAAACTCTCAGGTAACGTACGTAACATATTTTGGTAACGTACGTAACAACTATAATAACACCGGCCCACAAAAAATAGTTTTTTTCTGAGTCTTGGATTCCAATATGATATTCCTATGTATTTTTTCCCGCTGAAACTGAATCCGCAATCCGTTTAACCCCTACACGTCAGGATTTTGACATAACCTCAAAAAACACTCGAAAAACTACTGAAACCAATAAAATCATCTACTTCATACCACTTTCACCCCCTTCCTCCAAATTCGTAATTACGTAACCCCATAATCCCCTAACCTCGGAATACCATTACTCCATAACCTCAAAACCCTGTAACCTCATTAAGTAGAAAAATCTGGTTCGGGAAAACAGAACAATTACGTGAAATTTTCTTGCAAAACATAGTTATGAACTGCATAACCCTAAAATCCCACCACACCTCCTAACTCCTTCACTCCGTAACCCCATATATTATAACCTCTTAACCCCATCATCCTATTCTGTGGAGAAGTCCGGTTCTCGAAATCATAAGAGTTTTGTGAGTGGTCATGAATCAAGGTCTACTTCATTATTTTTTTAACCGGACTTCTCCACATAATAGGATAACGGGATTAAGGGGATATAGTATATGGGGTTACGATATGAAGGGATTTTGAGGTAATGGTGTTAGGGGATTTTAGAGTTACTTACCTATCACTATGTTCCACAAAAATACTGAAGAATTTGTTCTGTTTTCCCAAACTAGATTTTTCTACTCAATGAGGTTATGGGGTTTTGAGGTTATGGAGCTATGGTATTATGAGGTTAGGAGATTATGGGGTTCTGGGGTCATAGAATTAGCAATTTGGGGACTTTGGTATGGCATAGATGATTTTAGCGGTTTCAGTAGTTTTTCGAGTGTTTTTTGAGGTTACGTCAAAATCCTGACGTGTAGGGGTTAAACCGATTGCGGATTCAGTTTCAGCGGGAAAAAATACATAGGAATATCATATTGGAATCCAAGACTCAGAAAAAAACTTTTTTTTGTGGGCCTGTGTAATTTCTGAAAATCATTTTAATTTTTTTATTATATACGCTAATGGCGGTTTTTAATATCGCAACCCGTATGAAAAGGGGGTTTAAAGCTAGTATTATATTTTATTTTATTACATTATATTATGATTATTTTTATGGTAACCTGCTTTACTAAAAACATGTGCAGCCCAAATGCAGTAACTGCATTTGTTTCTTGACTATGTTCTTTTTATGTGGCGTGTAGAGTGGCGCATAAATATAATTTTTGAATATCATGCAGCATCTTTCGAGAATTTTACTCATTCGCTAGTGTGTAACAATATTGACCTTCGAAGATTTTCCCGGTTCAAATGGATTAAGTATATAAGTATATTAGTATAAAAAATATAAATTTAATAATTTAGAACATAATACTGCTGCTAACAAATTTTCATATATTAGCAGCTACACTTAAAAAAAAATCTATAAAAAAATTGTTTTTGTATTTTTTTTTTTAATATTTCGATTTTTTTATTACTTATAAGTATAAATTCAAAAATAGTTATTTATGATACGAGGGCGAAAAATACTATTTCTAGGGCGATTGCGAAAAGGCTCAGTCGAGCTCAGTAAACGAGGTTGGAAACCGTAATTATCCTAAAAACAGTGTTCGTCCGTGTATCATACACTATTTTTTATCCGTTTGCAATAAGTAAATTTATATTTTGACAATTAAATGAGTTTAAATGACATTAGTTTCAATATTAATCAACCAGCTAATATAAAGTATTTTGCTTTTCAGCATGGGCCGAAAAATTAAACTTTTCATACGGATTTATTATACAAAATGTGCCGTTTTTGGATATAATCGAATGAAAGTTTTTTTTGAAAAATATAATGAAATTTAAAATAAAAGCAGTAAAAAACTCATTTTAACTTACGCAGGACTTTTCTAGTGAAATTATTAAATATTTAATATGCAGCTTCTTACAAGCCAGTCTAATAAAGGAAGATGATATCTTTGAATTTTTAGAGTGGGAAGTGCAGAGGCCAACGACATTATTATCAAAACAGTCTTATCCTATTAGTAGATATTAAGAAATACAGAAGGACAGGCGCTGCCGTCAGTCAGATTTTTAATGTAAAAATAATCTTTTGTGGACGTTGAGTGTTAATCTAAAATTATGCTGTTAAAAGTTATTGCCGTTTTGTTAACAGGTAAGAATTATGATTTTCATTTATCAATATATGTGAATCACTAATACTGAAAATTTTTAAAATTGTTGAGCTGTATAAAACATCACTGATGTTATTATACAGGGTGAACAATAACTGGCATGCCAAAATTTAAGAGGTGATTCTGCATTCAAAAATATCAAAAAAACGTTCCTATAAAGGTTGGTCCGCAAATTAGCCCTTAATTCATCTCTTAAATTTTGGCATGGCAGTTACTGTACATATATCTGATATAAATCCATATTATCAATTTTTAATTATTTTAAATAAATGGCAGAGGTATTTGTTTTTAAGCCATTTTATGGGTTAAAAACAAAGTCATTTGGAGGAAAAGACCCAGGGATAGATAAAGGAAATCTATTTATAAATAACACAGGCCTGCGAAATTAATCATGAATGAATAATAAAAGTTGTCAAAACTGATGTTTATACTTTTTGGTATGCTAATGTCAAAAATCATTTTTTTGCAGGATTTTTTGCTTATTGCAATTAAAAATAAAAAACGCACTAAATTAGTACATTTTAATTACTTTTATTAGGACTAGTTGAGAATTTAGGCAAATGTTTATTAACACACACTTTTCAAACATAGAATGCAGGGCTGTAGCGAAGAATATTTCGCGGGGGGAAAGAAGGTCAAAAATGACAACTTTTTTACCCTAAAAATGCAACTTTTTTTTTCAAGAAAAAGTTAATAACTAAAAAAAAGGTCCCACGTTTTCGTGAAATATGCAACTTTTGTATTTTGAATCCATAAAATATGCAACTTTGTATGATTTCAAGATGGAGGGAGGCTCCCCCCATAGCTACGGCCCTGATAAAATGGATCTATTCTAGTTCTAGATAAGGTATAACTATACCATATCAAGTGTTAAAATGAGCACAGGTAGTGCTATCTCTTGTCTATAAAATTAAAGAAAACTGTAGCGGTTAACAAAAAAAAAAGTTTTGCATTTAAATTACATAAAATTTATTTGTTTTTTTTTCTTAAAATTTGACCCGATTTTAATTTCACAATATTTGACATAATCTTCGTTTGCACCTCGGTTTGCACTATAATTTGTAAATAGGTTAAAATTCAATAAAAATCTTTTTTTAAATTAAGATTCGTAATAGAAATTTATTTGATAACATTATAAAATAATATTAAGTGCTTTATTTAAAAGTATGTAGTTTTTTGCATTTACAATAACATGCCTACTCGTAGTTTAAAGTAAACAATCTCATATTTGTCGTAGAAAAAAAAAATAGTCTATAACACGTATGGAAAAGACATTAAGCCCTCGCGGAAACATTGTACTCGCCTTACTGCTCGTATACCAAACTTTCCGCTCGCGCGAAATAATGTCTATCCCGTATTAGTTATAGAATATGCCCTTTTTTTTAGCATTTGTGGGTTTCATAATACTGGGTTGTAGTGCTTTTGAGAATGCTAATTTTAATTCTGAACTCCATTTTTTATAGCTAGGGATTTTTTTCAAACTTGATTTAAAAAATATTAAAAGCTTCTTATTTTAAATTAAATACCCTTTGTCATGGCAAAAATGGAATTAATTTTTGAAATTGGGAGGTGTTACGCAATAACTCTCTAACCCACATTGGAACGTTCAAGTATTACGTAACGCAATTTTTTTTCATTTTGGACCCCCACACCACCCTGTAACGCTATTTTCCTATACCATTAACATGGGTGTTACACTACAAAATGACCCCCCCCCCTTTTACCCAATATCTTTTAAAGGAATTAAATTAAAGATTACATACTTTGTACATATTCTGATAATGCTTAATTTTAAGTAAAACACTTTTTTGACTAAAACGTTTTGACGCTATTAGGGAAAAAGTTCAACAATTTACTGTCTCACAATTTGGGTTAGACGGTTATTGCATAACACTGCCCAATTTGCTTACTCAAGAGTACCAACGTGATGGAAAAATAGATGTGATTTTTAGAATCAGCATAGTATTACGTATTACTGTTTAATGATATCCAAAAACTGATTTTAACCCCTTAACGCACTCACCCGAGTTAAGTAGTTTACAGTAGGTTGGCTCTTTTCCGCTTACCCGAGGTAACTCGAGCGACTTGTATTTTGCCGAATTGGTAAAAAAATTATCCACTTTTCCGAAAAAAAGTGGTGCGTCAAGGGGTTAAACAACTTTTTTATCGCGGGCCTGTGTAATTTATCTATTTTTTATTATTATTAATGCAATCTTTTATGCAGCTTACCAGTTTTATTCTATTTTCGGCAAAAATTGAAGTAGTATGAAATACTGCTACCAACAAAATAATACTTTCCCCTCTAGGCCTAGGTTCTTTAAAATTAAAATCGAGAAAAAAATCAAAAAAAAAAAAAAAATTAATTTTCAAAAAAAAATTTTTTTCCAAAAACGTTTTTTTTTGTAAAACAAAAAATAAATTGAAAAAAAAAATGTTTTTGAAAAAAATTGTTTTTGCCCCATTTTACCCCCTTACCCCAATCCAATTTTTACCAAAACAATCCCAGCCTAAAACTTTGAATAATTAACCTGTGGTCCAAATTTGAAATTGAATTTTTATGTATTATTAACCAAGGAATCATATTTTACTGGGAAATGTCAAAATATCTAAAGTGACGACCCCCTCTATTTTACACGCACCTCGTTAAAGTTATTAAACAAAAATTACATCGGATAATAGCCTTTATCCATTTTAGGACATATGCAAAAAATTGTTACTGATGTTCATGATGTTGACTTTTTTTTGTATTTTTATGTATGATGTTAACTTTTTTTTGTATTTTTGAATGTAGAATCACCTTACAAAATTATTGATCGAATACCTAAAACACCCTGTCGTCATGTGAGGATTATAGTGTTCTAAATCCATAGCAAATCCAGTGGATATTGAACACTATAATCCTCACATGACGCTGTATAATTACTATTTTTCGCATTTTATTGTCTACTCCATTTCGTCGTATCAGAAACAAGGTTTCAACTGACATTGTGAGATTGCAGTAACTGTCAGTATATTTTCTATGATAAATTTAAAATCCTTTACCTTAAAGAGTTAAAACTTTTTACAGATATGGATTGAATTGTTTTCGTTATTTGTACAAAATTTTAAATTTATAAGTAAAAGCGTTTAAAATTTATCTTAGAAAATATACTGAGATCTCGCAATGTCAGTTGACACCTTGTTGTTCTGATACGACGATTTGTTAATATTTAATGCAGTTTTGTGATTTTAGGATTTTTAATATTATGTGAAGCATGCGAATTTGGAGAAGTAAGAAGAGGATGTTTCATTAGAAATTCTGTCTGTTCTTGTGGGCTAGGCTGTCCTTCTGATTATAGATATGAAACAATCCAAGAATGCCAGAGTGCTTTAAAAGGTAAATGCGCTGTAAAAACATGATTCTGCAGATCTGAATGTAAATCTGATCTAAGGGAACGTTCAAGTATTACGTAACGCAAATTTTGATCATTTTGGACCCCCCCTGTAACGCTATTTTCCTACACCATTAACATGGTAAAAGTCCAAAATGCTCCCCCCCCTTAGGAGCGTTACGTAATACTTGCACGTTCCCTAATGCACATTTTACAGTTTTATATAAACATTACATATAAAATTGTAAAATGACATGAAAAGTCTAGTAAATTTTACACACTACTAAATCACATTTACATGTAGAATTATGTCTATAATTACCATGGGTTCGATCAAAGTAGCCACTACCGGGGGCATGCAAAAATTAGATTTAAAAAAACTCTTTTTTCAAGTAGACACTTTAAACTATTGTTCACCAAGCGGAATGTCATATCGGCGCTGTTAATACTCAGTGAGTCACTTGTTCATGGTCCATGACTCATAGAGAAAGAAAAAAAAACAATATTTTTCTATTAACTATTTGTTTTTTGAAAAGAGGAATAAATTAAAAAAAAAAAAATATGTCCTTCTCCAGAGTCATGGACCATGACCATGTAGAAGGACCATGAGTATTAACAGCGTTGACATGATATTCCGCTTGGTGAACAATAGTTTTAAGTGTCTATTTACTTGAAAAAAGAGTTTTTTAAAATCCTAATTTAGTTTATAGTAAATTTACTATATCAGTCACAAATACTAGAAATATCTGCATCACGCGCCTTGGCGCGGCTGTTTTTACTGCACAAACGCGCTCAGCATTAGGGTGCCTGCCGAAAATTAGAAATTTTTTAACTCGCGCAGTAGGGTCCCAATAAAACCCCCATTTGATCTAAAACAAATCAAGTTTAATGACGCCCATTTGACATATTAATGTCAAAAATAAGTCCTGAAATTAAAATTAGACCATATCAGTGTAAATTTGATTTAATCAAATCTGTTTTTTTTTTCACAAAGTTGTATTTTTTACCTAAAGGCCAAAAATGAATATTTTAGTAGTTTTCTATTGGTTAGGTTTATTTAATCGTTTTAAACCTAAACAAATACAAAAGAAAATTTCTTTAATTTGATTTAATCAAATCTGTTTTTTTTTTCACAAAGTTCTATTTTTTACCTAAAGGTGGTTCTAAAGGTGGTTTTTGCACCAGCCCTGCACCTATAGCTGAGAAAATTACTGCTGCCAACAAAACAATACTTTCCCCTGTAGGCCTAGGCTCAATCGAAAAATCATTTTTAAACCTGTTCAAAAACCATTTTTTTTTTTTTTGAAAAACAAAGTTTCGAAAAAAAAATTATTTCAAAAATATATTTTTTTTTCATATAAGCAAAAAAAAAATAAAAGAAAAAATATTTTCAAATAAGTAGTCTCCATTTTACCCCCTTAACCACCCCAAATTTGATATATTTAGGTCGAAGCGTTCTTGAGTTGGTCATCAATTTCTCTCTTTTTGTAGTTTTTCGTTTTTTGAAAAAAGGAAAATTCAGAAAAAAAATTTTAAATTTTTTGTTTTCCGAGAAAAATGTTTTTTGAAAGTCCAAACAAAACTGACGTTTTTTTTCCTTTAGGTAAAAAGAAAGACCTATGCAAATTAAACAATCCTTGCATGCATGGTGGATCATGTATACAGATTTCCCAACAGCCTGGATACAAATGTCGATGTGAAGGATCAGGATATTTTGGATTAAGATGCTCCAGAGGTAAATTGAAATAAATATAAAATATTTATGTTTAAAAAACATATGCCAAAAACTGACAATGGATTCTGGGAGATTTTGATTAGAAATCCTATTACTTTATATAAAAAACTACGGTAGATTTATAATATATCTACCGTAGTTTTTGGATTATGTAAAAAATGTGATTTTTGCATACAAGTAAAATTAAGAAGGTTCTCGATTTTTGGCTTCAACCGCAACGTTTTAAACTCCCTTAAAATCTTAAAAAAAAATCCTTTATTTGTCCCTTACGTTCTTTGAACTACTAAATTGGAATTAGGGACCGATTCACTTCAATTAAAAATTTGAAAAAAAAATCCTATTTTTTATAAGAATGATTTTTTTAATCAAGAATACCATATCATGCAATATACTAAAGTTTTCAAAAAATCGTGTTGAAAAGTTGCACTTCAAAAATATGTAAAAACACAATGGTAGGGTCCATCGTAATTTTTTGGCGTATATATCAGTTACTTTGTCTAGTGTTTTGGTGGTAAGCCGTTTGGGTTAGTTTTCGCCCAAACCAATCAACCACCAAAAAATTTAAATAGTTAATAGCTCAAAAAAAAAATATTTTTAAATGTATTCTACTTCCTCCCTAGATAACTTTTGAACCCAAATCACACAAATATGCAAAATATTTTCAAATGTAAACTGTTTCCTCTCTAGATAACTTTTAAACCTAAATCAAACAAATATGCACTTCCTACTAAATAGATTTATGATAAGCCGCCAGAAAAATTGTTCCCTTGTCAAAATTATTACCGTATTTTTTACTAATTTTGTGCTTAAATACAACTATTTAAATTAGATTATATTTATTTAAATGAAGTTGTCAAATTAAACATTTATAGGTTAGGGGCTGTCCATATATGACATAACGCGCCTAGGGGGGGGGGGGGTCAGAGAAATCGTTGCAGTTTGTGACAGGGGGGGAGGGGGGTCTAGGTAAACGTGACGTAACGGAATTTAATAAATTTAATATTTATTTCCTAAGCTTGGCAGATGTATTTTTATTTCAACATAAATTACTATTTAGTGGTCCATAATTCCCTTTTTCACACAAAAGTTGACGAAACTATGCATATTTAAATAATATTGTAATCAGTAAAAACACTGTTGACATTGATATTAGCAAAAAATCTGTTCTTGCGTGATCTTGCCGATGAATCATCGGCGATGATACATTTTCGCGCGGAATGTGTACTCACAGAACACCAATGTGTGTACTATTTTGTGTACCTGTGCAATATACGTGTTATATGTGATACTCAGTGTAAAAAGAGGTACCTAGTATTTTTTCCCTGTGTGATATTGATTATGAATATTTTTTTAAAGTTTGAGTGATTTTTTCGTGTAAATTTTTTTTAAGGTTATGTTATACTATATTTTAGGTTCATGTTTGTTTTGTCGAGAAAAACGAATCAATAGTGAGAATACAGTTAAATTTATTGCGAAACAAAATTTTTATATTGTTACGCGTTACACAGGGGGGGAGGGGGTCAATTATTTGAAAAATTGCGTTACGTAATATATGGACAGCCCCTTAACTGAATTTACCATAAAAATGCAATGTTTTATAACAACTATTTCAAAAATATAAAACACCACTCCTAGAGTACGGTGTCCCTCTTACATGCAACCTTAGGCGTACTATTCTAAACACAATGGAAGTAACAGAAAGAAAGGCTTTATATCCAATAAATATTTTTATTATTATTTATAAACACACAAAAATGTCGCCGTGTGTCTTGTTTTGCAAAGTATTTTTCTTCATATCGCGTATTACGACCATCGTAACACGACTTTTCGGCGAAGATTTCAATACATCGTCACTCTTAGCACTAAGTGCCGATGTAACACAATCCAAATGAAAGATTTATAGGGAATGCCATGTTTTAGTATAAAAAAAAATAAAATGCGCGCACGAGCTCAAAGAATTCATATCAAGTATGCCAAGCATTGCATATTTTCACGGCTTTTTTACAAATGTTCTATATTAATAGTGATATTTTACTTATTTAAGTTCTATGTAGGATAAATTGGTTTTTATTCAATAAAGGCCATATCAGTTAAATGAGTATTTTTAGATCAAACTAGATGAAACGTTGCAAGCGCCCTGTCAAAACATCGGCACTATTGTACACTAGAGCCATCTAGTTTGCAAATTTCAAACTAGGTGTTTTGTTTGATTTTAAATTCTGTATCTTTAATTCTAGCAAAAACTCCAAATTTTTCAAAAATGAGATTTTTATCAAATTTGCTTCATTATCTGATTACCAACATACTTCAAAAAAAAAAGTTGCATTAAACCAATATCAGCCTCAAAAAATGCAAAAATGTAAATATTTTAAGTCGCTAAGTGTCCATCATATGATTGTGAGAAAACAATTAAATGAGAACTGTCACTAATGTCAAACTATTTCTCGACAACAGGGAATCCCGTTTCAAATATTTGTTAATTTACTGTTTGATGATAATTATAATTATTGCCATTAATCAGGCCTATTCACATGTACCATTGAAATCTATTTAATATTGACAAAAATTACAATCCCATGCAGTTTTAATACATGACCTTGCAATTTTCGTCAATATTGCCACAAATCTCAATATCAATGGTACGTGTGAATAGGCCTGAATAATGTATATATATTATGCCTACCTATTAGTAATATTATATATTAAATATAAAAATATAAATTTTTTGTATTAATATTACGCGATATAATACGATAGGTATCCTCTTTTATCTTCCCTTGGAGTTAGACCATTAGTGAATTTAGATTCTGTGGTTAAAATTTAATTTTCAAATAATTTATATAAAATAGATAACAATGAAAAGTTTTAAATACATTAACACATTTCAAACATTTTTACCAGTGAACAAGCTAGTTTAAAAGTTCTAAATTGCTATAATTAAGTTTTAAATCGTTTTTTACGTCTCCTGAAAAATATGACGTTTTGGAGTTAGACCGTTAGAGCCTTTAGATGACAATATAACATTCTTTATAGGGCTTAAAAAGAGCTTTTATTTAAAATATAATTTTTTGAAATTGGGTTATAAATATGTGAGATATGCTAAAAAAACCTTTTACTGCTTTAAACGCCAATAACTCAAAAACAATGCGTTTTAGGCAAACGTTATTTATAACATTTTTTGACCAATTTAAAATTATCTTTTATATAAGTGCTAAATTAACCAAATACAATAATAATTGCCTTAATTATAAACAAAAAACGCTAAAAATAGTTTACCCCGAAAATCTAATCAGCTCTTCGGAATACGATAAGAAACAATATGCAAAAAACCGCAATCGATATCTCATGTAGAAATGGAGTTAGAGTTTACACCTAGACAGACAGACAGACGGACGCAAAATTTTTTTTACTGATTTCGACTCAGAATGGTCTAAAACGTCGAGAAATTTGAAAAAAACGTGGTCAAAGATTTTGACTTTTCGGCGAAGATTTCAATACATCGGCACTCTTAGTAGCACTAAGTGCCGATGTAATGAAAGTATGTACTTATTAATTTAATTAAGTTGTGAGTCAATTACATCCAATTCAACCAAATGATGAGATAATTTCTTACAAAAAAGTAGGTTGATGTTACGATAATAGGACAGTAAATTGTTATATTGTTAGGCATACAAATTCTGTCAGGCCTTTATCCAGAAAATAATATTCTTAGGATTCCTATAATCAAAGCATTTTTCATTATAATAATCGGGACATATTTTATTTATTTTGCTTTATTTTAAAATATCACGATAACTCACGAATACTTTAACCTAGAGACCTGATATTTCGAACATGGATCTGATGCCAGAATTACTTGGTTGGGATTGTTTTTTTTTTAATAAATTGGGGAAGGGCATGGAGACAAATGGGGGAAAATACAATATTTTTTGAACAATTATAAATGCTAATACTTTTGTAAAAATTGGAATATAGGGGTTTTCGAGATCGCCGAAGAAAATTCAGAATTTTTTTTAAACTTCTATCCCAGTTGCGGCGCAGGGGCAATAATTTTTAAATGTGTGACTTCATATTTTATCGCCCCTACCAGTTAGGGACCCTAAGTATAGTGACGTTTATTTATTGTCTCTACTACTAAAAAAACATGACATTTTGTGGCCTACAAATTTCAACTTTTGAACGTCTTTACCCAGGAACATTAAATTTGGTAGAGGTGGCCTTTGGAACAAGACCAATCGACTAAACCGCAAAAATTACATTTTCGGGTCATATTTTGGTAACTTTTAAACGCTTCAAACTAGAAACATGTTATTTGGTATGGGTGCCATTTGGAACAAGAGCAACTCTTAAAATGAGAGTCCAAGGTCATATTTCGCGTTGTTTAAAAAATATCAAAATATGACCTTGAACTCTCATTTTGACAGGTTGGTCGAATGGTCTTATTTCAAAAGCCACCTGTACCAAATTTTAGCTCAAAACGTTTAAAAGTTAGCAACATAGGACTTGAACTGTCATTTTGCCAGGTGAGTCTATTGGTCTTATAAAAATTTAAAAATAATTGTCCCGCTCCCAAGGCATTTACAGTGTCAAGGAACATTTTCTTCGCAGTTTAAAGCATCCAGTGTCTCTTATTTGCAGTCAAAAAAAAAGTATCAAAAAATTCTAGAATTATATTTATGTATTTTATTGTGATATTAATGTATTCATAGAACACGGTATCACTATGCCGCTTCCTGTTGCATACAATAATAATAACATGTAAGTCACTCTGCGCTCGCGAGACCGTCAACTCGCCTGACGGTTCGTATGCCAAACTCTCCGCTCGCACATTTGGGTTTATTAATATTCACATTACGACATTATTGCTTTTTGAAAATATTATTGTCAAATAAATTTCGGTCTAATTATTTTTAATTTTTTCGGGTTTTTGAAGCTTTGACTACTGCCAAAACGTCTACCAAATAGTATATGAAATTCGTTTGCGACTTGATTTTAATGCACTTGAATGATTTTTCACTCCGCTGCAGCGCGCAGTTTCATAAAAATTCTAGATTTTTCTAAAAAATTTCCCGATTTTTTAAAAATATATAGCTTTTCCTATTTTTATAGAATGTGGCCCCTGTATTTTTAACTGGAAAAGTAACATATTTTTATTAACCTTTTTTTTAGCATGTCCGACCCCTGGAGGTGGAAGAGTGGGAGATATATTCCCCTACGAGTGTATAGTGATATGACGACTATAATGGCTGGTACTAGTTTTTAAATGTATTTTTACATGCTTTTTTGTGTATAAATAAACAATTTCTTTTTAAATATTATTTGGTTATTATTCTGCCCTGCTTAGTTAAAACGACCTAACATTGTCATTTTTGGCTTATCTGCGTATGCCGGTTGATCTATGCCATATTTTTCTATTCTCCAGGGTTACCTCCAGTCAGCGAAATCAGAGAAGCAAGGGAAAAGTCGGGGAAATTGAAACCGAAACCTGGAAGTCAGGACTTTTTGGTTTGGACTTTTTTTCTTTTTAAATATTATTTGTTTATTATTCTGCCCTGCATAGTTAAAACGTCCTAACATTGTCATTTTCGGCTTATCTTATACCGGTTGTTCTATGCCATATTTTTCTATTCTCCAGGGTTACCTTGAGTCAGCGAAATCAGAGAAGCAAGGGAAAAAGTCGGCGAAATTGAAACTGAAACCTGGAAGTCAGGACTTTTTGGTTTGGACTTTTTTTTTAAATATTATTTGTTTATTATTCTGCCCTTCATAGTTAAAACGTCCTAATATTGTCATTTTCGGCTTATCTTATACCGGTTGTTCTATGCCATATTTTTCTATTCTCCAGGGTTACCTTGAGTCAGCGAAATCAGAGAAGCAAGGGAAAAGTCGGCGAAATTGAAACTGAAACCTGGAAGTCAGGAGTTTTTGGTTTGGACTTTTTTTTAAAATATTATTTGTTTATTATTCTGCCCTTCATAGTTAAAGCGTCCTAACGTTGTCATTTTCGGCTTATCTTATACCGGTTGTTCTATGCCATATTTTTCTATTCCCCAGGGTTACCTCCAGTCAGCGAAATCAGGGAAGCAAGCGAAAAGTCAGGGAAATTGAAACTGAAACCTGAGTTTGACCATTTATTTGATGTTTATTTAGGGAAAATAGCAATTTTAGTTAGGAAGTTTTAACTAAGAAGGGCAGTACTGGTCGGAATCTTAAATTATCACTGATTAGAATCGATTCTAATCAGTTTTTCTATAAAGAACCAGCTGAAAAGTTGCAAGCACCTTGTCAAAACATCGGCAGTAGACACTAATTTGAAACGATATGAAATTGGTTTTGTGTGAATAGGCAACCACTAATACACCTCCTTATTGCATTTATTAAAGTTTGAAAGTCTGCATCTCCAAAACGTTATATTCTAGCAAAAACTTTTATTAAAAATTTAAATATTTTTTGTAGGGCTTAAAAAGAACTTTCATTTGAAATATATATATTTTTAAATCTGTTTATATACGAGTTACGCTAAAAAAACATTTTACAACTTTAAACGCTAATATCTCGAAAACAATGTCGCGATGTTTTTTTTGCAAATTTTAACTGATTTTTTTTTTCATAAATTGTTTCAACACACCATAAGTAGTAATTTAGGCAAATATAAAAGAATCGTTCGGATGGATCGTTTTTTTTACGTTTTTTCTAATTTACAGTCGGTCAAGAGCGTGTCGCCTATAACGTGTAGTCGGTAAGAGAGAGCCCTACTTTTTTTTCGGAGATATACTTTGCTTTGTACATAGCATGGACGGATTTAGGGGGGGGGCACCCCCTTCAAAATTTATTTTTGGTGAAAGCGCATTTTTTTTTTCCTTATGGATGCCCCCCCCCTTAAAATGAAATAAATCCGCCCCTGGTACATAAAGACTTTTCTGAACCTTATTTTTAGTGACTCAGCACTAAAAACATTAGTTAAAACATGAGTGCTGCGTACGCATCACGGTTCGAGGCTCAGCCTCGGAGGCTGTCCTCCTTTGTTTGCACCCGAAAGGTCCGCAAAAGACGCCTACAGCGGCTGCAAAGTATATGGGAAAGTCAAAGACATTCGTCAACAAGTGGGTGAAACGATATTTAAATACATTTTAATGAAATGTTTTAAACCTTTTTTTAAAAGAAAACAAATTCTAAAAACCGGTTCACGGTCTTTAGTTCGAAAAAAAAAAGTTCGCAGCAAAAAGTTCGCAAAATTTTAGTTCGCAGAGCCTTTCATTCGCAAAAACTTAGTTCGTATAATCTTTGTTCGCAAAAACATAAGTTCGCTTAGTCCAAAAGTTCGCGAATGTATTTTTACAGTTTCTTTTAGTAGTTTTGTTAAAAACTGGCCTTTATAAATTGCAGCGACAATATGAAAATTAGAAAAATATTTATATTCATTTATTAATAATATTTTAATTAATTTACAATAAAAAATATATATAAAATATTCTCTACATAATAATATTGCAAAAAAATTAACCAATACCAGCACAATATCCAAATCATTTTACATCTGACGCAAAACAAACCAAATTGGCTCACCCAAACCAAAACGAAACAATAAATCTAAAACCAACCCAAAACTAAAATTAAAGTGACTTCCTGTGCACTTTTCATTTTTATATTTAATACATCTCCAAATTGTCTTTTCTTTGTAAGTTCTTTCTTTTAAATATATAAAATTTTCGTGAACCGCCAAATTACTTCCCCGCGAACTTAAAATATACCGTACAGACATTATCGCTTCTTTTATGTACTGAAATTCCATTAATTAAAATTAACTTAAAACGTAAGTACCTATCTCAATACAAAAAAATGGTTCAAAAAACAAATATCTTTATTGACCTTCATGAAAACAATTTTTGCGAACAAAAATCTTGCGAACTTTATGCGATATTATGTATGGCGAACTAAACGCGTGCGAACTAATTTTCATGCGACCTTTATTATTTGCGAACTTTTTGCGCGAACAAATATTTTGCGAACTAAAGACCGGATACCCTAAAAACCACGTCTAATTGATAACATTTCTAAACTATGATTGTCACAAGAGGCTGAGAATTATGCGGGATAAATTCGCTGTTTTCATGAAAATTTGCTGTCTGGAAATAATTACGAGCGGGGCATCGCCGTGGAGTAATTATTTTCTTTGACAGCAAATTTTAATGAAAACTGATTTTTTCGGAAGATTATTTTTTAACGATTCATAATATCAATATCAAACCTACTTTTATATTTTTTTCATCGCAAAATTATATATTTTCTTTTATTACTTTTCCTAAACTAAAACCTTTTTTGTCCATTTTTAAATTGCAAAAAAAGCCAAATGGTTCTGTCAATAGTTTAGTCACCTACTGCAGTACTGACTAGCGCGGTACTGCGCTAGACTTGTTCATAAAAGTCAACCTATAAAAACTGTAATTACATTTTATAAAAATATTTTCTGGTATTTTTTGGTAAATAAAGTAATAACAATAATTATAAATAGTAATATATTAATATTTAACTATTAATTAGTTTTAGGTATGAAATTTTTTTGTAAAAGAGAAATACTGAAAAACAAAATACTACAGCGATTCTCACTAGAATTTTCTATAGTAATAAATATGATTTGACAGAATTAAACACGTGGTCAGAAATATTGTTAAATGATTGGTTGATAAAAACGTTAAAAAATAATCAAAGTAATCTCTTAATTTTGGTTAACTATTTTAAAACCAACATGTAACCCCAAAAAAAAAAAAATCTTTTACTAGGTTTATAGATTTTTATTTTAAATAACGAATTTTGCAATCTATGAATATAGTTTTAAGAGGGTATATGGCTCTTGATGCAAAAAATAATATAATTTATACAGGGTTCTATTTTTAAACATATCTTATAAATAAAAAAGCACAAAATAATAATTTAAATACAACAATTTCTTTTAAGTAATACTAGAAAATATAAACAACAATTTCTCATTTATTTAAAAAAATAATAAAAAGCACAAATGAGACGTTGCTAATAATTGTAATTCATACATTTTTGTGCATTTTTTTTCTAAATTAAAACAATGGGCGAATTATTTTCAGTTTAAATAAATAAGTTGAATAAAAACACTAAAAATTATATACTATACATAAATTGTTTTTTTTACATTATCTTGGAACCTTATACCCCCTTAAGAAAATTTTATATAATTTTGCAATAATTTTCAATAGTTTGGTTTTTAATTAAATATTGTTCATCTTACGTTACAAGACTTAATATAAAATACATTTTACTTCCACTGCTAAGACAAGATTAAGTTATTTGCTACATTCTTCTTTTTTTTGTAAAATGACATTGTCATTATGACATGATTAAAATGACTTCATCAATGACTATTTTTCGTTATGGAAACAAACTTTGTGGAATCGTATGTGGTTAAAATCTGGGCAGGATTTTTTTTTGTTATCAATAAAATCTATATCGAAATATTATACGCTAAAATCAAATATTTAATAGAAAAAGAAATAAATCTTTATTTTTTTATTTTTCGCGCGTTTAACCTTAAAATGATTTAAACTCCCACTCTAAATTAAGGGGCTAATTAAATCAATAAAGGTATCAGTTCTATGCGCTAGATCTAAATCAAAATCAAACTGGACACAGGGTTCCCACAACTATGAAATTCCTTACTTTCACAGGTTTTCCCCGACTAAAATCATACAATTCCCTGAATCAAGCGTAAAAAAATCAATATATATATTTTTTTTGTATAAAAAAACATAAAAAAATTGTATTTTTATTTAATGACTTCAGTAGTAAGTCCGTGCCTAAAATCGTAAGAGGCTGAATCTCGAGTTAAATAAAATAGCTGCAAGTTAAATTTGGGTCATGAAATTAGGATGTTATGTAAGGAGATATTACGTAAGGATCTGTTGTATACAAAACCTTTGTAATAAAGCCTGAAAGCAAAATTACCTGATTTTCAAACATTTTTAATATTTTTCCTGACTTTTAGGCAAAAAGTAGATGAATTCCAGGTTTTTCACTCACTTTTCCCTTCAAGGTCACTCGAAGACCATTTTTGTAGTGGTATACCTGTGTTGCTGATTTCAACTGTGTATAAAATAACAGTTTTGTTTGACGTTTAATAATAAATTTTAATTTTGAGGTTATATCTGCTGACAGTTACAGTTGTAACTGTCAACATCAAAACTGAAATTAAGTCATCTGTTGTCAATTCTTGAATCACTTGAGCTAATTTACACATGTATACCAACTTTAAAATAAAGAATAAGTTGTTCCCCTAAGGCGTCTCCTGCCAAATTCCCCGATTTTACCCCTGATACGTGGGAACCTTGGTACAGTAAAATGGGATTTAGATCTGGGCGGCTATTTTTTCAAATAAAGCCTACAGCATGTATTAATGCCACGTTTACACATATGGTCTGTGTAAAATCTAAGAATTGTGATTTTTTCACTCACATCCAATTGGTAGAATATACACAGATCATAGAAATAAAATTTTAGTGTTATACAGGGTGTCCCAGAAGTCGCGTCCATCCTTGAAGGGACACATAATATATGAAAAACTATGATAAAAAAATCATATAAACATAGGGCCGCAAATCGGTCCTAATGGAGACAGCCCACTGAATGTAGGTCCCTTAAATAGGATCTAAAAAAAGCGCTAATAAAATAATTTGACACTACAGAGCGATTCCACATCAAAAACTAAAAAAAAAAGTTTGTTACAAATTTGGCCCGAAAATAAATATTAAGTGAATTATGGACAGTTTTTAGGGACATGTCCTGTAATTTTTTTGAAATGGTTTTTTCTCGAAACAGTTGCTTTTATGGTAGAACACTAAAAAAATCTTTTAGTGTATTTTTACTTAAAGAATCCATAATTTGTAAAAATAATGCAAAGAAATTACACCGAAAAGTTTTGGGCAAAAATTTGGTAAGCCACAGCCATTTCGTACGCCTATGCGCGCTTTCGGTAAAATATACAAACAAAAATAAAATAATTGACCTTAATAATGGTTTACCATATGCAAAAACCTTGTCCCTCTAGCTCAAAGGGCTCCAGAGATATTCAATAAAAACCCCATTTTTGGTATCCCCTTTAATAGGCCATAACTCCCTTAGGAGCGATTTGCGGGTCTACATTTATATAAACTTTTTTTAATATTTTTTGATGTAGTATGTGTCCAAAGCCAAACCTTTAAGGATGGACTCGAGTTTTGGTATACCCTGTAGATGATTTTTATAAATATTAAATAACTTTTGTTGCAATTTTAGGATTTTGATGCTTTTTACTTTAATTCAATTATTCATATAGGGTAAAAAATGCCAAATTCATCAAAATTTTTTGAAAATGAAATAACTACATTAATGAAATAAATTAATATTATTATTATTACACATCGCTAGGGCAACACCGAAATTTTGGAATTACTATTTTTATGGTAAATCGGAATCAGGTATTTAACAAATATTTAATATAAATATTTAATTGTAAATTCTAGTCTAGAATTAGAAAAAATGCGTTTCATGCTAGGCAAAACTATAAAAATAATCGGTTTTAACTTTATACAGTTAAGTAATTTCGATTCCGAAAAAATTCCAATCGGTATTGAAAATTTTATATCAGTTATATGTCAATTGAAATTGGCATATGAATATTCTTTTAAACCAGGTATGTCAAATGACGCTTGTTTTAAACTCTTTAAGGTACAAAAAATACAAACGAGTAAAAGCTGATGGTGTATTTTTTGTACCATATGCCTGAAAGAGTAAATAAACTATAATTTTCAGCTACCACCAATTAGTGGTGCAGTGTATGTGATTTAATTTTTTATTTACCCACAAGCAGAGCGATTTACATTTTATGTCACGCTAATCTTGAATACAAATTAAGTTTTAGTGACTTGCCAAACCAAACCAAGAGTTAATCCTGTTAGTAGGAGGTCTACACATTATAAAACCATTGACAGTAGAATCGGAGGTGCTCGGTTTCGGAACTTAAAAATGACCATGACTTAATTAAACTTTATTTTATACTGTTTTAGATTATTCTATATAAATATTGGTCAGAGATTTTAAATCCGTTCACATAAATCAATCAATTCTCAATTCAGAAAAAATAATTTTAGAGGTATTTGGTAGGTTATTTTCTAAAAAAAAATGTAGTGCAGTGTATTAAATGTCATGTGTTAGAGCAATAACTCAGTAATAATAAGTGTTTGACAAATTATTTGTCATTGATAGATACACCAATATGCAATTTTTTAAGAAAATAAGATGCAAAAAAAAAATCAGTGATACTTTTTTCCGAAATGAAAATCAATAGACCATTTCTGCAGCTTTGTAAATGGATTTAAATTCTCTCATGAAAATTTATATAGAATAAGCTAAAACAGTATAAAATAAAGAATTATTAAGTCGACTGTGGTCATTTCTGATGAATAAAGTCCATTATCTTCCGAAACCGAACACCTCAGATTTAACTGTCAATGATTTTATAATGTGTAGACTTCCTTCTAACAGGACTAACTGTTGGTTTGCGTTGCTAAGTCACTAAAACTTAATTTGTATTTAAGATTAGCGTGATGTGGATGTGGTGTGATAGCATCACCGTTGGCGTTTTAATTAATGCCGTGAAGTGATAACATCACGTTATACAAGATGTGAATCGCTAGCCAGATGTGATGATTATTACATGTCACAATCACATAATAATTCAGCAATACTCTTCAAGATTTTTAAGCCTGTTCTTTAAAATGATGTCCTAATTACTTTTAATATTATATTTAACTATATTTAGAATTACTGCCCAAATATCATTGCTTATTAAGGAAGATCCAAATAAACATAAATAATTTACTATTTCAATTCTATGGTCTGTTTCATCAAGCAAGATAGTAAATTAAAAATCCCAATGAATATTTTCAAAACAGATTCGAATATTGGATGTGCGAATATACTGCGTAGTTTACTTTATAAAACATAACTATATTCTATACACATACATATACTATTCAAACCTGTTGTAAAAATATTTACTGTGCGATTTTTAATTTCCTCTCTTGCTTGATGAAACAGACCATAACAGGACTAACTGTTGGTTTGCGTTGGCAAGTCACTAAAACTTAATTTGTATTTAAGATTAGCGTGATGTGGATGTGGTGTTGGCTTTTTAATTAATGCCGTGAAGTGATAACATCACAATATACAAGATGTGAATCGCTAGCCAGATGTGATGATTATTCCATGTCACAATCACATAATAATTCAGCAATATTCCTCAAGATTTTCAAGCCTCTACTTTTAAATGATCTCCTAATTACTTTTAATATTATATATAACTATATTTAGAATTACTGCCAAATATCATTGTTATGAGATAGATTATGCTTATTAAGGAAGATCCAAGCAAACATAATAATAAATAATTTACTATTTCAATTCTAGACGAAATTATTTAGGATCACACTCTATCTTTAGTTAAATGGAGAAGTTGTCATATTTTTAAGCAAACTACAGATTAAATTGACGTTCTAAATGATTTGGTACAAAACACTACATCTGTGTTTATCCTTGATTTTGTTTTAATAATCATCCTAAAAATTATCATAATCATAATGCAAAATTTTATGAAAAAATAATATACATACAGGGTGTCACTATTGAAGGAGATAATTCGTTGGCTTATTCCATGACTAAAAGTTACATATAAATATGTGCCCTAAATTGCTTTATTTTCAAGATAGAGTGGCGTCCCGGAAGGCAACCTAATTAATATTTAAAAAAAAAAATGTACGCCACTGTGTTTTTTATACTTCTTTAAGTTAATCAATCAAAAACAACTTTTTTATTTCTTGACTTTGTTCCGTATCGTTTTTGAAAAAAGAAACATTTTTTTGTATAATTTTTTATGTTTTTAGGTGTTTTTATGTAGACCAGGGATATACAAAAAAAAATGCGAGAAAAAAATTCAAGAAACAAAAAAGTTTTGTTTTTAATTTTTTAATCTAAAAAAAATTAAAAAAGTATGTGTTTATGATATGGATATTTTTTATTATTATTTAACACCTTGTATATTTAAAATAAAGCAATTTAAGACACATATTTATATGAACTTTTAGTCACAGAATAAGCCAAGTATTTACCTCCTTTAATAGTGACATGATATCTAAAAACACCCTGTATAAACAATTTTCAGTTGCAAAACTTCGTAACTATAGTTACACACATGAACTGTTCAGGTTCATTTTCAAGTCAACCATTATAAAATCAAACCCAAATTTTTGAAACATATCGACTCCACAAAGAATAAATCCCTTCATCATCTCTCTCATTCCAAAACGCATCCTGGCAGCCTCGTCGATCTCGCTTCCAACGCGAAGCCCTTAGAGCCGTCTGGTCCCTTCGGCTGGCGCATCACCGTTAACTTGGGGCCCGTATCGTCCACCGAGATTGTTCTCAGCCTACTGATCAGACGCTCTGGTCGCGCCTGCGCATCACTGAAACAAGTCATAGCCGCGTCAGCATCTTTGTCTTTTCTTCGCATTAAATTTGTGTTGGAGATTCCCCTGTATCAAAATAGTTAGTGTTAGAATGTTGCCAGTATACTGTAGTTTTATCCCAACACCTAAGAACCTTTTTAAATCCTACTTTAGTAAAAGCGAACGTATGTTGTTAGTTACAAGCCTGAGAGTTATTTGTTGAACCAAGGCGTTTATTATAATTTTAAACAAACTTTCTCGTTTTAAAGACATTTTCTCATCATAATTATTTATAAGACGTAACATGGCAGTTAATTTAATCTAAATGTCAAAAATTGTCAAAAGCACAATAGACAATAAAAATATCACTAACAGTCGTTTTTAAACCACTAATCATAGCTGCCTTGATCCAATTAGTTGCTCAGATAGATAATGCGCCGAGTTTAGATGTGGTCATGGTTCGATTCATAACTATGGTCTGTTTTTTCAAGCAAGATAGTAAATTAAAAATCGCACAGTGAATATTTTCAAAACAGATTCGAATATTGGATGTGCGAATATACTGCGTAGACAAACATTTACTATTCAAACCTGTTGTAAAAATATTTACTGTGCGATTTTTAATTTACTATCTTACTTGATGAAACAGGCCATAAGTTAAACTTACTATTATGGTCTGTTTTTTCAAGCAAGGTGTATAGAATATAGTTAAGTTTTATAAAATAAACTACGCAGTATATTCGCACATACAATATTCAAATCTGTTGTGAAAATATTCACTGTGCGATTTTTAATTTACTATCTTGCTTGATGAAACAGACCATAGATTTGGTGGTCATGGTTCGATTCATAACTTACTATTAGTTAAATTATATATAAGGTTTTTGCTTATGACTTTTAAGATGACTACCGCATTCTGCGAAATAAAGCTTTTGGTATGAAAAAAATATATAATATAATAATATTTTATATTATATAATTTCAGAGTTGTAATATTCCACGTTTTCCAGTTTGCTGGACACCCTGCAAATATACCTCAGAGGGCCCTAATGCATACTTCGTTAAGAGGACATGACGTTTTAAGCTAAACTACTATGAAACAATTGATTTAAACATGTTCTAACCTGACTTTGACGACATTACACGCTGAAGACTTCCCACTTCTGTGATTGGTAACAAGCACAAATTCTACGGTGTCGCCAACTTGCAGAGTGACATTGTCTTTCACCTCTGTCATGTGGAAAAATAATTTTTTGCCCTCCTCGACCTCGTAAGCCAAAAATCCGAAGTGACCTTTGATAGCGTCGACTGTTGCTCGCAGTTTCTTTCGAATCGCGTTGATGTTTGCAGCTCTACCAGTTGAATCCACCTGAAGATAAAAATACAGGTAACACTAATACCTTTCAAATTCGGAACATCTTATTTTACCTAGAAAAACCTAATATTTTTATATTTTCTGTCAGCACCGGACGGTACTATGCGGTGAGGTAACTGCTTCCCTAAAAAATCTAGTACCGCGAAAATACAGAACTTAGATGTACAATTGCTGTAAAATCCACCTTTAATTGTAGTTTGTGTGTTTTGACAAAATTATAGAGAAAATAAAAATATGCCACACAAGTTTGAATTTTTTTAGAATACGGTGCCAAAAACAAGGTGACCAGCTGATTGTCTAATCAGCTAAACACGTGTAAAATTTTACTCCAGGAATAAATAAACTCCCTAAAATATGATGGTTGAATTTTAGCATTTTCGAATATTTGACATCAAAAAGAATCGTAGAAGTGGTGAGAAATAGGCCCACCATCCTTGTTTGTTTGATGACTTGTTTAATCTTTTTGATGCTTAGAATGTTAAGTGTCTCCAATTTAAATCAATAACCTAAGTAGATTACTCCAAAGGTTTGTAACTTTCTGAATTCAAATACAGGGTGATTCATCTAACAGAAATTTGACATTATTAAAGTTATGAAAATAAAAAATTTAGATGTTAATATGGTTTGGATTATTAGAAATTACCCTAGACAAAAGTTTTCCACTCTTTTTTGTGTTTGAGATTTTTGAGCTACACACATAAAATGTGTAAAATAGAAATCCTACCTGAAGTTGTACCAAATCTCCAACCTGCAATAACTCGCGTTTGTTCACCAGACCCATAATACCGAACTCGTATTCGGGCGCGTCAGCCTCCTCTCCTCCTCCATTTTCGGGCTCATTTTTTATCTTGATCAGCCCTGAGTACTCGGTTTGGTCCGGGTTCACGGACCTCAACGGCCTGACCACTACGCCCTCTAGTATTTCGCCGTTGACGGCGGGTAGTGTGATGGTTCCTTTGGGCACAACCTTGACGTTTTCCGCGGAGGAACACGAACCCGAATTTCCACGGATTCCCACATTGTATTCTACTTCTTGGCCTAATTCTAGGGTGCTAGATTCGCCCTCAAAATTACTGAAAGAAAAAACGCATTGTTTAATTTTCACAAGTTGTAGTTAAAATTAAATTTTATTTTATTAACAGTATTTATTTGGTGTATGGCTGATACATTAAAATATTTGACTGTAATATACCAGGTGAGTTTTATTTATGTCCACCCCCAAAATTAAGATTAATCTTTATTCGATAAAAACGAAACTTTCGTGATTTATATAATTTTACATTGTCTATAAAATGGCGGATTTAATTTTTTTTGTTTCACTTCCGGTTTCTCCGGAATATTTTTTTTTAATGGAACACCCTGTAATTTTTTACATTTTTTAATTCAGGCGAAAATTTTATGTATAAAAACATGATTGTTTTTTTTTACTTTTTTTTTCGTTGTTCCATTAAAAAAAAAACATATTTATGCCCTTCCGGCGAAACCGGAAATCCGCTATTTTATAGAATAAGGCTAAATGAACTAGCAAAACGGGCGACCAAAAAAACTTTAATCTTGAAAACAGTAGAATTATTTTAGATATTCAAAAACTTGCGTATTCAGAATAATTAATAAAAAAATAAAAAGTTTAAATTAAGTAAGCTTAAATAAAAAAATATACAACCTAATAAAACCGTAAAACAATAAAATTACTCCCCAAGTTTGGAAAGTGAGTCTCGCTTGGCATTTTCAAGCTGGAAAGTCAAAATAAAATACTATATTCTTAGTAATAAGGAGCTGTGTACAAATCGTAAGAGTTGAACTTGAAAAAATTGTTTTTTCGTCGTCATAAATAAATGTGAACTACGACTTTGTTTATGATTTTGCACACTTACTGCACATAAAACAAAAATTCCACGCGTATTTTAGTGAAAAAAACAAAAAAATGCCATATATTCTTGAGTGGACAATATCTAATTACACACGTGTGCCATACAAAATTTTATCTAATACATTACAAATTTTGTAAACAAAGAAAATGCGATCTTTAATAATGCTTTTTTATGTACACATAATGTTTTATTTCATTATGGCCGCTAAAACAGTAGGCGGCTACGGTACAAAAAAAACAATTGCAAGTTTTACATTTTAAAATCAAGATTTATTTTAACGCGTGGTGTCGTTTTCAAATTAAAATTGGAGATGAAAATAGTGTTTTTGTGAGGGCATTCTAAAATAAGCAAAAGTGGCTAGTTTAAATACTACACCACCCAAATCAAAAGAAAAATACGAACGCGAGTATAAAATTTTCGATAATTATCAAAAATTATAATTCAAGAAATTTCAATTTTGAAGTTATGGCTTTAAAATTTTTAACATTGTTACTGTTTATTTAAGCCGTTTGGCTCGTAAGATGAGTTAAATGGGATCCCAGGATCAACGCACACACTCCAATCCCTAAAATGTAAGTATTTTGTGAAAAAACTGCCTTTTCTAAAAGAGTGGGGTAAAAATATTACCTCACGTTACTAAGGGAGACGTAAGACAATTTATAACCAATGAATAATATGTCCAGTCGCAGCGTGTTCTTTGTAAGAGACGGATGTGGCCGCTTAGGCGGATTTATTCCTGTATCAGCCTTGCTATCGTAGATATGCACAGGACTTGATTTATTTTATTTTATGTTGTTTCGTGAAAATATTACTTTAATAGTAAAGTTTTAAGTGAATCGTGAATATTTATGTTTTTTTATTTTGTGATGTTAAATTTTAACTTGGAACTGTTGAACATGTAAAGATAATTTTTTTATAAGTTGGTGTCTGTGCAAACATCACTAAAGAGTGAGACGGTTTTGCGTAGGCCGAAAATTATATTAGATTGAGCTGGCAAACTATCCTATGGAAAATGCCATTATTGGAATTGGAATGAATAATATGTCAATTTCCTTAGGTAAATTGACGACAGTAATCTAAATCTTTATATTGATGTATTGGATAAAAGTATTTTTTTTACTCACCTAAAATGAAAAAACACTTCTTTGTCATGTTGGATGGTCTCGATAAAACCGAAACCGTCTTTTAGTGCTGCGATGAATCCTTGATAGATCTGAGTGTTTTGTGTGTTTCTTGATGAATTGTGTTTGATTCCGTTGAGTTGTGTTGATGGTTGAGTGGTGACGATTTCTGAGGCAATTAATTCTTTGTTTCGTTTCACTTGGTTTATGTTAAATTGCACCTAAAAAAAATAAAATAGTGATTTTTGCATTAAACTCAACAATTTGTAAGAAATGTAAAAAATCAACGGGCATAACTATAGTCCATTCAGTCCTGCAAGATAGTAGTTTAAACATTCCTGCGATTTTTAGACTACATGATTGGTTAAAAACACGTCTTTTTAGACTATAACATATTGAGATATTTGTTTACATTTTTTTTACCATGAGTAGTCGTTAAAACTAATAAATAAAACTTACATAAGTGTTGTAGGTTTTTTGCCTAAATTAAACCATTTAACATTAATTTTGTATCTATGTTTTTACATAATTTATTTATCAGCCGTTATACAATTTTGCAGGAGCATTATCAGATTTCAACAATGTCTGTGTCCTGTGTTTAAAATGCAAAGTTAAAACTTAATATAAATATACAGAAAATTACTTAGACTTGTACAATTACACAACTCGACAAAATAGGCTCAACTTTTTGGTCTGGAAAACGGAAAGTTGGACCTTATAGAGTTTTCTCCCGAGTCCGAATCTGCTTTCAGAATTTTTCCACCACGTCACAATTTTACGCAAAAGCCGTTTAAAAACCAAAAGTGCGCCAAATTCGTCATTTTGGAAGTTCTATTTTATTTCTATTTTACTGGCAGATTTCTATATAACCATCATAAAACCAAATAAAAAATTTAAAAACTTTTCAAATACGGACACAATTGCAGTTACATATATTAAGCCCCTTATTTTGTCCAAAACCATTGAACTAAACTTTTTTTACGTGTAATTTAGTATTCCACCAGCTGTAATTGAAGCAGCTAACAGAGCAACATTAAACTTGCTTACAGAAAATAATTTTTCTTAAAAATTGGTCATTTTATTAGAAAAAAAATCCATTAGGCCCTAGGGCAAAAAGTACTTTATGGCCCTAAGGCCCAAAAGTGACACTTTAAGTTTGCAAAATCGGTCGTAGACGGACATTTTACGTCCGCTGCACAGTGGACCCAGGACCTGTTTCTAGCTGGAAAAATTATGTAGTGATCTTTTTAATAAATTATGATCATTTATATATCATTTTAAAGTGGTATTGAGTTTTATAATGTCATTGGCGGATTTTTTTTCAGGGATTATATTAGTTTTTTTTTAATTCGTTAAAATAATTCTTTATTGTGTTAATTACGAATTTACCATTAAAATCGTAATGCATTTATGTAATAATTAAGTGGGTTTACAAAACATTTTAAAATTTAATTTTAAAAACTATGAAAATGCAATTTTATCACACTTTTTTGCAATTTTTTGTATATTTGTCCCAGTATGTCACTATTTTAACCTATATCGAGTAAAGTGCATGAAATTCTCTTTTTAAATACTTTAAAATTTTGACAAATTGGTACAAAACACACGTTTAAAGTTTAAAACTTCTTGAAAAATGATAAAAGAAATCTAAAATCAAAAATAACTTAGTGTTTGCACTTATTTTTTACAAAAAAATAACATCCTACGGTAAATTATACAGAAGAAGTATAAAGTATATACCGTTTTCTTCTTCATCCATTATACAGGGTGTTCGTAAATGATGAGCAAAAAACTCGGGGGTGATTCTACATCAGAAAATATGACAAAAAGTTCCTATAAAAATATTTCTAAAAATGCGTCTTAAGGGAGCTAAGCCCTTTGAAAGTGCTAAAATATTCGGTTTTTATTAAACCCTTGAAGCAACACTTTTTTTCGGAAAAGTGGTTAATTTTTCGCCAATTCGGCAAAATATAAGTTGCTACATCTCAAAGAGTTCCTGAGTTATTAAATAAAAACCGAATTTTTTAGCCACTTTCAAAAGGGCTTAGCTCCCTTACGACGCATTTTTAGGCATATTTTAATAGAACCTTTTTGACATATTTTCTGATGTAGAATCACCCCCGAGCTTTTTGCTCATCATTTCCGTACACCCTGTATTACACTAAATATATTGTCCTTAATTTTATCTAAATTAATATTTTAAACTTTTCTGCAAATGTTTTTTTTATTTTCTAGATATCGCTGGGTTAAAATTATAAGGTTCTATGTTATATGGGATTTCTATAGAACATATAACCTTATAATTTTAAGCCAGCGATATGTCATAAAAATATCATGTTTAACTAACGATTATTTAAATATTTAAGTAATATTATAATAAATAAATAGTACTTTATGGTACACTGGAATGTCTAGAATACAGGAAAATTAAAATATTTCATAAATATAATTTTTGCACGACCAAGACTAAAACCTAATTTTACGCTTTTACTTTCGGGACTAAACTTGCCGTTTTTCTCCCTAGGGAATAAAAATCACGGCAACCTTGATAATATTAAAATATTATACTTACTATGTGCTTTGCTGGTTCAAAAATTAGGTTTGGTGGTGTTTTGTAATAAATTAGCGATTCAAACCAATTTATTTGATTTTAACAAAGAAAACCTTTAAGAATAACATTGTTATAACAATTTATATATAACTTAAAATTTATCATCTTCGTCCATTATTTTGACGTTTGTGTCAACCATATAAAAAAAATTGAATTCGCGATAGCCATGAAACTGATTTTTCGCAATTTACAGGCATCTTGATTAAATTACGAAAATAAAACAACCGATTTTAGACGCGTGGTTTTTAATTTTAATTTTATCTACCTACCTAAATTATGTTTGGTCCTGCAAAAAATAGTGTATATACCTCAGGACTAAACTTGGCTGTTTTAGTCCCAGTGCAGCGGGACTAAAACAGCCAGTTTAGTCCCTTGGTATATAAATAACTATTTTTGGTCTGATAATTTATGAGCCCACTGTGCGCTGAGTTAAAATAAAAATGTGTGTTCTTACCTTATCCCCAGTTCTAGGAAAATGCTTAGGATCGCAATCTTTGGAATAGTAGTTGATAGTCTTCTTCGTACCGTTGACTTGATAGGTGATCGTTCCGGACTCGGGCGGCGCGGGCTCGCTGAAACCGTTCTGGTTCTTCGTCGGGCTCCTGGTCGACCAGTTGCCGGGCATCACGTCCTTGGTCACCACGCCGGCTAATTCATTTTCTATTCTAACTTCAAACTGTAAAGGAAAACCATGATGTTATTTTTGGTATACTGGCAGATTTCTATATAGCCATTATAAAACCAAATAAAAAATTTAAAAACTTTTCAAATACGGACATAATTGCAGTTACATATATTAAGCCCCTTTATTTTACGCCCGCACAGTGTGCCCAGGACCTAGCAGAAAAAAAAATATGTAGTGATGTTTTTAATAAATTGTGATCAATTTATTTACTTATATATCAAGTGCAAAGTTTTAAACATACATGCTATTTAAAATTAATTTATCCAATACATACAGATAATAAGACAATTACCAGCTTTATTTTAAATAGATAAACTCAATAATAACCCCCGCGTGGCTTTTACTTTATTGAGTGGGTAATTATATATTTTACCCACTCAACTGTCACTTGTCAAATTATTTTCTTGTAAATGTCATTAAAATTTTTAATAAAAATATGAATTCCTAATATAATAAAACCTTGTATGGCACTCATGGGTAAACCGATATTGCCCTCTCGAAAATTAACCTGCGAGGCGTTAGCCCACTAGTACCATAAATAACTATTTTATCTTTCCATTATTAAGAAAAGCACAAATAAAAACTGAAAATTGTGCGGTTCCACTGCTAGTCAAGTCAAATAATAAACGTAAATTGAAATAAATGTACACAGGCTGATATTTTAAAGGGTAGTAGTGGATGGTAACAGAACACTCCTGTTAGTTTTTTACCGGGTGATTTGCATAAGGGGTTTTTTTCGCCCTAACAATATATCCTTCTCTCTGAGGTCGCTCGAAATTAAAAACGAAAAGGATATTTAACCCTCTATGGCCCGAATTAATTCTACCGGTAGAAAAAAATTTAATATGTGTTTTTTTTTTAATCTTAAGGCTTTTTAAATTCGAGCTAAGAAAAAAATTTAAGCCTGGTACTCCCCTACAAAAAAATAGGGGTATGTTACCTAAACGTAACATTGGGCAATAAATCATGAAATTAAAAAAAAATATTGCTGAAAAAACAAGGCTTAATCTTAGAAGTAATAATTTAATAAAATGCTTAAATTGTTTAAATTATAATTATAAAACAATTTTTTAATAAATATAAAAACATGTTAACAATTATTATGTGTCGCTACTAAAAAATATTTTAAAAATTCTAGTCTTTACTGCGCAATGTATACCTTAAAATATTTGCACAATTATTTTTGTTTTGTTCTTCAAGATCATATTATTTTCATAATCTTTAGTAATGACCATCCAATATTTTTTATTTTACCATAATAACTGTCAAAACCTTTCAAAAATAATTTTATATATCAACATTTTTTAAACTAGTCGGTGTTGACAGCCTTACAATTAAAAAAATATATATTAGACTTTGGCATCAAAAAATCTATTAAAACAGTAGGTAAATGCATAATAAAGGATATTTAAAGCAATATAAAACCCAATACATTTACCTTAATTAAATCCAATATGTACCTAAACGTGGTGTAATAGAGGGTTAATGACTGCTCATGTTACACCGCGCTCACAAAAAAATAACACTGCTGCTGCTGCAAGTTTTAATCAATTACAAAGCGAAATTAAAATTTTGCTGCTGTGATTAAATGTAATTTAACTGATTTTCCACTGATACAAAAAGTACAGTCCATTTTCAACGATTATTAACGATTTTAGGGGTCCAATTGGGACCCTTAGAGAAGTTTGATCACCCTGATATTTTCAGGATGTTCCAGATACACCAGAATGAAAATTTTAAAACAATAAAAAAAAATAAGTTCCACCCTAATGCAGCACTAACCTGTACAGTACCGGAAGGTAACAATTTCATTCTAATGGCACTTTGTCGATTGTTTGAAAACATGTTGGTCTGATCCTGGACCACGGTGAACTCGTACTCGTCGCCGACCACAACCTCCTGGTCCACTTCCAAAATCTCGTTAAAGTGGAAAAATAGTCTTGGCTCTCTTTCGACGCATTTTAGGAAACCAAAACCTTCTTTGACTGAAAAGACCAAATAAAAGTTAAAATAATAAACTGATTTTGTACTAATAATAATAATGATATTTGTTTCTTGGGTTTTTGCAAAGCCTTTGCCTTTTGTTGGATTAATTTTTTGTGTTTACCTAAAATGTAAAAATACTGAATGTTTGAGAGCCAAAAACCCAAGAAACACATATCAATGTGAATACGAATGTGAATATAAGGTTCAGGGGTCGTCCATAAAATACGTCACGTAAATTGACCAAAATTCATACACTTCATACCCCGTTTCTCGCGTTATTAAGGGCTGTAGAAATTTTATATTTTGGCAACCCCCCTAACACCACCCCTATGGAGGGGGGTGGCCAAAATATGAAACTAACATCCTTTAATAACGCGAGTAACCGGGGTATGAAGTGTATGAATTTTGGTCAATTTGCGTGACGTATTTTATGGACGACCCCTCAAGAAAAAATACAAAATAATAAAATTATACCACAAAGGACAAGATTCCCAAGGCGATCTTCTTAAATTTATGTTGAAAATATACAGAACGGCTTAAGATATCAACTTGAAATTATAAAACACTTAAATAACATAAACCAAATAATTTTTTAGTATTAACAACCCCCTATTTGTGGGGGTAGCAAAAATATGAAATCTCTACAGCCTTTAATAAAGCGACAAACGGGGTATGAAGTGTATGAATTTTGGTACAATTTGCGTTACGTAATACTTAAACGTTCCCTAAAAGATATTATTTTTTTTTTCAATTAATTAATAAACAAAAAAAGATACATACCGATTATGGTTACCCACAAAAATTGGTTGTAAAAGGAAATGTTAGTGATATGTTAACAGCTACTTAGCATGAGTTGTTTTTAGGATGCGTAATAAAAACTGCAGATCAACTCAACATACAGGGTGATTCAGAAATAAGGTATAAAATTTTAAGGGGTGATTCGAGGTCCAAAAATATGACAAAAAATTCCTATAAAGGTTGGTCCGGAAATGATCCCTAAGGGAGCTACGACCCTCCTAAGGGTACATCTGAGAATTAGTTTTTATTTAATATCTGTGGAACCTCATGAACCATAGTAACAATTTTTTGCACATATCTTAACATTGATAAAAGGGCCGTTTGAGTTGAAGCTCGGAGCGCTCGAAGCATAGTTCTATCTCTTTTAAAACAAGGAGTTAGAAAGGGATAGAACTATGCTCCGAGCTTCAACTCAAACTGTCCTAAAGGATATCTTTATATGTAATTTTTATTTGGTAATGTTAACCAGGGACGTGCAAAATGAGGGGGCGATGTCACTTTTTGGCCCCAAACTTTTTTATCCGTAGATTTTTTGACATTCTCTAAATAAAATAATGTATATAATTCTTTAATTAAAAATACATAAAAAAGTTACTCTTTATGTAACACCGTAGGGCCAACCGTTCTCGAGAAAATAAAGTTAAAGAGAAAATTTCACGTTCTGAGTATCAAAAATAGGAACTAAAAAACGCGCCAATAATAATAATAATCCTGGACGATTCTACATTAGAAACTATGAAAAAAAGTTCCCATACACAAATATCGATTTTATGGGAGCTACGGTCCCTTTAAAAGTGTTATTCTTAAAGAGGCTGTAGTACCCTTAAAACTGATTTTCGAACCTAGATGTATAGGAGCTTTTTTTCGCAGTTCTTAATGAGGAATAACCCTGCAGTATTGAAATTTTTATTGGTGAATTTTTTAGTTCCTATTTTGGATGCTCATAACGTGAAATTGCCGCTTTAATTGCAATTTTCTCGAAAACGGTTGGCCGTATTAAGAGTATCTTTTTTATGTATTTTTAATCATAGATTAATATTTTATTGAGAAAATGTCAAAACATTTACAGATAAAAAAGTTTGGGCGAAAAAAAGTGACACCTCCGCATTTTGCACGTCCCTGGTTAAAATTATCAAATAAAAATTAGATAAAATGATAACCATAATCAATATTAAGACATGTGCAAAAACTCGTTACTCTGGTTTATAGGGTCCTAGAGATATTAAATTAAAATTACTTTTCAGATGTACCCTTAGGAGGGTCGTAGGTCCATTAGGACTCATTTCCGGACCAACCTTTATAGGAACTTTTTTGGACCTAAAATCACCTCATAAAATTTTGTACCTTATTTTTGAATCACCCTGTATTTTTGACGCGAATTGCAAAATTACCGATTTTTAATTGGTAAAAAGTGCTGGCATTTAAGTTTTGATAGTTTTACGATATTAATTACCAAAATCCCAAACCATTCACATTGTCCATTATCACAAGTTGTTGCAAGTTATCAGTGTCGTATTTCAGGAGATAAAGTTGTGGAAGAAAAAATACATACCAGAAAAATCCAGCCATATAAAATTTTTATAAATGCTCTTATTTTACGTGACAATTAGATTACAATGGGAAGATGAGGTGTAAAAATAGAACAAACTGGGTGAAGTAATTAGAGAATAGCCCCTTATGTAAATGATAAAGGTTCCTGGTAATTTCTAGAGACCCTTTGTATTCTGAAATTACCCTCGCATCAATTTGTGGCGACAGGAGCGTCATAATATGAAGGGTTTCTGTTAATTCCAGTACAACAAAAGTGTTTTTATTCTACTGATTCTAAAACCGACACTTTGTTTGTTTTGCGGGCGAAAAGTTGGACTTTGTGGCCCTAAGGACAAAGTTAAATAAGATACTTTACCTTTACTGTAATATTTATAAAGAATTATGACCTTTTGTTTGTATGGTTTGGACATACAGACTTGAAATTTGAAACACATTTCAAGTCTCTGGATCAAAGCGTTCTTGAAATATCGTAGTGTAAAGTTGTTTTGCAACTTGCTTGCGGATTTAATTTGACTATATATAAATTTTTTTTATATTTTCCGATGTAGTATTTGTACCTTCAAGGATGGACGCGAGTTCTGGGACACCCTGTATTATAAATAACTATTACCTGAAGCAACAACTCCCTGCTCCCGTTTCTCCCCCGACACCAGAAAACTCTCGTACAACAGCGAAATGTGCGTGGCGCGGTTCAGCCCGTCCCGTCGATCGGTCGCTATTTTGAACTGCACCCAATCGCCGTGGCGCAGGGTGAAATCTCCACGCTGGTCTTTGTCGCCGAAGGAGATCTCCACCTCCGAGTGGTCGGGAGCCCTGTAGCGGATGCGGCCCGGCAAGGCGTCTGTTTGATGTCTCGCGTTGGGGCCGCGGTCCAGCGGCTTCAGCACTTGGCCCTTGATAATCTCGGGCTTGAGATCTTCAAAAATTACGGTGCCAGGTGGTAGGCGCGTTATGTTGCATGCTACTTCTTTGTCCTGTAATAAATATAAATTATTTTAAGAAACGGATTATTTATTCTCGATATGGGCAGTCGTTGTTCCAATTTCACAGGAAAACATGACTTTTTGTGTTGAATTAAATTACTCTTACTTTCCATGAGGAAAGTCTTAGTAAAAAAGAATAAACGCATTTCGACGTTTTATACAGCCTGTTCCAGAACTCGCGTACCGAAATTTGAGGGTATATTAAAAACCCTCTGGAAAATATGAAAAAAATGTCAAAAAAAATCCATGTTCAATACTAATTAAAAAGGAAGCTATTTAATCTGACCAATCCTGTTGCTGATGTTAAATTACCTAAAAATTAGTTTTTCCCTACTTATTTGTAACTATGGTTGCATTTTAATGGTTGACTCGTGCATTGTTTAAGACTTTCAACTTTAGAATCTTTTTAGGTTATTATATTTTGACAAAACCGACAGAGGCTATCAAATATTCTATTTTTATGGGGTCACTCCATCCGGCGGTGGTTTTATGATACCCGTCTTAGACGGCAGCAACAAACTGCCGCTGCAACTCCATTCAGCGCGCTGAATGTAGTGTTTTTTTTATTAGAAACTCAGATCTTTTAGTTGATTTACTGGCTATAAATTCTTAATACAAATTAATAAAATAAAAATACAATAACTGAATTCCTTGAATTAAAAAAACCATCTCTTTGAAACCCAGACTCATCCGTAAAAAGAATGCTTTTTACAAAGTTTTCATTTTCTTGATGTTTCTGCAACAGCCATGTGCAAAATTCGACTCGTAAAGGATAGTCCTCCGGTGTCAAGCATTGTACTCGAGTGTAATGAAAGGGATGCATTTTTTCATCTTTTAGAATTCGTTGAACAGAGGTCTTAGACATATCAAGATTTCTAGCCACGATACTAAGGCTTGTTTCAGGTTCTTCTTCAAAAGCCTGAATGACAGCTTCTTCATTATCAACAGTTCTTGCAGTTCGCGGAGCGCCTCCAATCTCTTTTTTGTTTGGAGTTAAATTTCCAGAATTTCTTGCCCTTTGCACCAATCTTAAAATAACATTTTTGCTAGGATGTTCTCTATTGGGAAAACGAATAGAATATTCTACAGATGTAGCTGAAGCACTCCGGCCACACTCGCCATATAAAATTAGCATTTCGCAATCCTCTTCTGAAGTAAACATCATGAAAGTTTTGATATTTTTTTATGACATTAATAAATATTTATGTCACATTAATCACCATGTCAACCTACAGAATATGTACCTGCAATAATTAAATTTGCTTCCATAGCTACAAATTCAACCTTTAATGGTAATTTACAATCAGCAACAGTATTGGTCCACTTAAAGCGTTCTTATTTTTGAATTGAACGAAGATTTTTTTTTGAAATTTTTTTCATATTTTCCAGAGGGTTTTTAATATACCCTCAAATTTCGGTACGCGAGTTCTGGAACAGGCTGTATCTATAAAAAGATGATTTCCGTTAAAAAAAAATCTGTCAGTGTCTGTCCTGGAAATTTGTGACCACAATAACTCGAGAAATAAAAATAGATAAAATAATGAAGTCATGTAAGGGGTCGTCCATAAAATACGTCAAGCAAATTGACCAAAATTCATACACTTCATACCCCGCTTCTCGCGTTATTAAAGGCTGTAGAGATTTTATATTATGGCTACCCTCCTAACACCCCCCTATTGAGGGGGTGTTACCCCGTTTCTCGCGTTAATAAAGGATGTAGAGATTTCATATTTTGGGTACCCCCTAAATAGGGGGGTGTTAGGGGGGTAGCCATAATATAAAATCTCTACAGCCTTTAATAATTTTTAAACCAGTTGACTAAAAATAACAAATATTTTTCTATTATATTATTTTATTTAAAATAATAATTAAAATGACTGCTAAATACTCGTGATGTCGAAAATGACTAGGTGATTTACTTAATAATGTAAGCCCTGTTGTCAGATTGTTTTTTTCTTTTTAAAAAAAGTCATCAAATGTCACCAAAATTCACCTATTCGGGAGCTATTTTGAAGGTTTACGGTTTACGGAACGGTTTGCGAGTTAAAAATTCGGCAAATAAGGCATTTTTTGAAGACCCGTGTGTGTGCAAAATCTTATGAACGACGGCGTGTGGCTCAAAACCGATATCCTCCTTTGGTGTACCTCAAGGTTCCGTGCTGTACTACTTTTTTTTATTCCAACTGCACATAAAATATAATTTTTGAAGCCTGAATTTTAATTTTTAAATAATATCAATTTGGTAAGTAAAAAAACGTTAATTTATAAAATTAGAGTTTTGTATTAATTCTTAACCAATTGTATAATATTTTTATCTGAACCAAAATATAAAATGATATTTTTTCTATCTAGAGCTATAGTATATTCAATTTAAAGATTCAGTGGGTTTAAACAAACGCATGTGAATAGAACGGATTTAGTGACAGGGTAGGACTCAAAATAAGGGAACTTCTATATGACGGTCCATTGAAATCCATGGTACGCTTCGTCGCAAGTGCTCCCGTACTGACCTGTTTAACTTTCTACATCCCTACTCTCGCAACATTCGAGTGTCTTAACCAATAAAGTCACGCGCCCGCTGCCGTGGTGCGCGATTCTTTTGTTTACCTTCACTTCATCTTGAAGTTGAATTTACTATAGCATAAAATTTATATTCCAGAATTAGTACTTACATTTCTTGTTTGTATGGTGAACTCCACGTCATCACCTAAAGTTAGTTCTTCTTTGGTTTTGGCTTCTGAGAAGTGGAAAAATATTTCTTTGACAACATCTGCCCGCTCGATAAATCCAAAGCTTTCTTTCATTGAACAGACAACCCCTTGATATTTAACGGGATGCATCGGATTTTCCAGGCGAATGTGACAGGCGCCCAGATTACCCCTAAAAAAATAAAAATATTAAATCGTTTGGACTTTTTTTGGAATTCGGGAATTTTAGCAAAACTCCAGCTAAATTATCTATTTTTCTGTAATTCACAGGGTGGCCACTATTTTTGCGAAACAAATTTCCCTGACTTTTCCTGGTTTTCCAGGCAATTAATTCCCTGACCAATAAGCAGAGTCTTATGATAAAAAAATGATAAAAAAAACGACTGTTGCCCGACATATCTGGAAAAAGAAATCTTATAGAGCTAGTTGAAAAAAAGGGCTTAGTAATAATGCCGGCGAAAGTTTTTACAATAACATGCAAAAAGTGCCGAGTTTACTTTAGTTAAACAAATGAAGCCTTCACAAATCGTTAAAATTTATATGAATTTGTAAAACAAGCACAATAGCGTCGCAGGCGAAAATTTTTAAAACAATATGCAAAAAAGTAATTTTTAAACAAACTTAGTATTTGCAAATAACAAATAATACATAATCTCATAAAAAAAATAAGCGCCGCAGGCGAAAATTTTAAAAAAATATACATAATATTATGCATATTATTATTGCATATTATGCAAAAAAGTAGATAAAAGTAAATTATTAAACAAATTAGGCCTTCGCAAATTAAAAAAAATACATGCATTTGTAAAAAAGCACAACATTATGGCCGCAAAAATATAGTATTTTTTTGCTTCTTTTCTACAGCTTTATAGCTAATAACAATTTTGTAGGTGAAAATATAAAATATTGCGAAAAAAACTTTTTTGGCAAAGGATATGGCACAATTTATAGGGAATTTTGGCCCTCGGTGAAATTCGCTAAATTTTTTATATGTTTTAGTTTATACTTTTTTAAAAGGAATTAGGAACGTTTCAAGCACTTTGTATGTACAGTTTTTTTTTATAAGGAAAATAAAAAAATATTTTTGCCCTACACTCCTCATAAAAATATTTTTCTAGTAGGCATTGTTTCGTTTGACAACTTGTCAGTGAAGGATATTCTGACGTATTTTTGAAGTTTTTTAGACTAAATTGTCAGTTTTATTGGGAAAAAGTAATGAAATACATATTGAAATTGGACAGAATAATTAAATAAGATGAAGAAAAGTGCAACAGAAATACTTCTTAAGGACTAAATTAGTGAAATACGTGAAATAAGTTATTTGCTAACCTGGTAAAAAGTACTAAAACGTATATAAAATTGAACTAAAGAATGAAATAAGAAGAAAAGCAGAATAGAAATACGTTTTAAGGGAATCGTTTGTAAAATAATAAGCGATTTTAATGCCGAAAGTGTATCCCTTATTTTTTGTACGGCAAAAAAAAACAATTATTTCCAAAATTCTACATAGAAGAAATTGAATATGTGTTTTTGTAATATAATGTACTGGAACCCATGTTAAAACTCCAGAACTTAATAAAATAATAAAATAAGAAGTAAAACAGAACAGAAAAACTAAGTTGAAAGTGAAATACTGTGTTTCTGCATAGAATAAATTATCCAATATAACTATCATACCGAGGGCTTCATAACAGGGCTGTATCAACCGTGTTAACATGTAGCAGATATGCCCCTTTGCTATGAAGCCCTCGATATGATTTAAAATATGAACACTAAAAAAAGGATCCATGAATCAAGAAAATGCATCTTTCGATTATATTTTAAGCCAAATTCTTATTTTTGGACTAGCATTTCTTATGAACCTAATAACTGGCGCGGGTCTTTGAATGGAAATCCGCGCTCTTCATTTAAGATGTTAGCCTTAAAATAAGAGAATATGGTGTTGTACTTATCAAAAGACATGTGTCCTTGATTCAATTCTTTTTCACAGTATTACATTATGACACTGAAATTGGCAGACGATTCTAGCAGACGATTTTTTAAAATGTCAAAATGTGATTATATGGGTAATTCCTAATAAAAATATTTTATTTCTGTATTTTTATTTTATTTAAGCTTAATTTATTAATTAAAGGACAAATTAAGGGATAATACTGCACTTATGTTAATATATGGGTACACTTTAATGGACAAAAATATTAATTTTTAGCCCTACTACGTAAATACGCGTTTTCTGCACATAGCAAGTTTTTCCGTGTTTGCCACCAGAAATCCTTCCTGCAAATTGTCTGACGATACCCACGAAGATTACTTACCAATACGACTATCATATGGTACAATAAAATATTTCACTTTTGACTGCAGGCTATCCCTCCGCGCGCAAAGAAAACTCATGTATACTGCACTTGGCTAGTTTTTGCCTGTTTTTCACCAGACAACTGTCCTGCAAATCATAAGCTTATACACAAAAAGAATCTTTATCAATAGTACTACCATATGGTACAATCACATCCTCCACTTTCAACTGCAGGCTATCCTTCCACGGGAAAAGAAAAACGCGGGTATAGTGCACTTGGCTATTTTGTTACGTTTTCCACCAGACATCCTTCTTGCAAATTTTCTGCTGATAGCTACGAAGATTACTTACCAATAGGCCCACCTTATGGTACAATCAAATATTTCACTTTCGACTGCAGGCTATCCCTCCTCAAAGAAAGAAAATACGCGTCTTCTGCACGTAGCAAGTTTTTGCCTGTTTTCCACCAGAAATCCTTCTTGCAAATTGTCTGCTGATACCAACAAAGATTTCTAACCAACACGACCACCATATGGTACAATCAAATATTTTACTTTCGACTGCAGGCTATCCCTCCGCGCGCAAAGAAAACTCACGTGTACTGCACTTGGCTAGTTTTTGGCCGTTTTCCACCAGATAAATTTCCTGCAAATCGTAAGCTTGTTCACCAAAAGAATCCTTATCAATATTACTACCATATGGTACAATCACATCCTCCACTTTCGACTGCAGGCTATTCCTCCTCAAACAAAGAAAATACGCGTTTTCTGCACGTAGCAAGTTTTTGCCTGTTTTCCACCAGAAATCTTTCTTGCAAATTGTCTGCTGATACCACAAAGATTTCTTACCAACAAGACCACCATATGGTATAATCAAATATTTTACTTTCGACTGCAGGCTATCCCTCCGCGCTCAAAGAAAACTCATGTATACTGCACTTGGCTAGTTTTTGCCCATTTCCCACCAGATAACTCTCCTGCAAATCGTAAGCTTGTGCACCAAAAGAATCCTTATCAATAGTACTACCATATGGTACAATCATATCCTCCACTTTCGACTGCAGGCTATTCCTCCTCAAACAAAGAAAAACATGTGTTTTCTGCACATGGCAAGTTTTTGCCTGTTTTCCGCCAAACATCCTTGTTGCAAATTGTCTGCTGATACCCACGAGGATTTCTTACCAACACGACCACCATATGGTACAATCAAATATTTCACTTTCGACTGCAGGCTATCCCTCCGCGCGCAAAGAAAACTCATGTATACTGCACTTGGCTAGTTTTTGGCCATTTTCCACCAGATAACTCTCCTGCAAATCGTAAGCTTGTACAACAAAAGAATCCATATCAATAGCACTACCATATGGTACAATCACATCCTCCACTTTCGACTGCAGGCTATGCTTTCGCGGGCAAAGGAAACTCATGTCTATCCCCTTGAGGGTAAAGAAAAACGCGTACTTGGCTAGTTTTTGCCCGATTTTCACCAGACGTTCTTTTTGCAAACAACTGCTTATACACCAAAAGAATTCTTTTGAATCAGACTATCTTATAGTATAAAGAAATATCTCACATTCAACTGCGGTCTATTTTTCCGCAGACAAAGAAAAACGCAACTAATACGCTTAGCTAGTTTATTCCGTTTTCGTACCAAATCCCTTTTTGCAAATCATTTGCTG
This sequence comes from Brachypterus glaber, assembly GCA_958510825.1. Classification (NCBI taxonomy): domain Eukaryota; kingdom Metazoa; phylum Arthropoda; class Insecta; order Coleoptera; family Kateretidae; genus Brachypterus; species Brachypterus glaber. The sequence goes on along the minus strand of OY294045.1, from coordinate 78,052,195 downwards.
ATACAACCAACCTTTATTCATATGAGTACTATATGGTACAGCACATCGTTTTCCGCCGTGGGCAAAGAAAATTACATGGTATTTTTTTATTTATTTTTTTATTTTTTGCTTATTTTAATTCAATTTTTTAAATCGAAAGTGAAATATTTGATTATACCATATGGTGGTCGTGTTGGTAATAATTCTTTGTTGGTATCAGCAGACAATTTGCAAGAAGGATTTCTGGTGGAAAACAGGCAAAAACTTGCTATGTGCAAAAACACATATTTTTCTTTGTTTGAGGAGGAATAGCCAGCAGTCGAAATTGGAGGATGTGATTGTACCATATAGTAGTAATATTGATAAGGATTATTTTGGTGTACTGTACCGTAATTAATACGTTCACTGCCAACGGCTAGTTTTGACAGCGGAGCAATGGGTATGGGCAAGGGAAAAATAGAAAGAATTGATTAATGTTGTTAGGGGCGCCAGTTACTTTAGCTTTTACTCCTTTAGGTAAGTAACAACCTAGTGTAAATACTTAAGCTTTTCAGTTTGAGAAAATATAACCCCTAAATAAAATAAGATAATTCATTTGAGAAATTTATTATAAATAAACTTAATGAAAGCACATCAAGTAATGTATTAATATATATAAAAAATATGTGTAATTATATTAAGATATAATTAAAGAAATCTTAATAAAAATTACTAAATTCAGAAATCATTCGACTTAAATGTATAAAGAAAACATGAAGTTCAGCAAGCACCAAGAAATGTATGTAAACAACAATCATTTCTTGCAGTGTATAAAAGTCATGCTTAAATTAGAAATCATTTAATCAAAAGTATGATATTTAATAATTAATAAATGAGATTAAATGTTTTAAAAAAAATAAGTACCTAAAAATGAACAAAAGCCAGAAGGGCATATAGTATTAATCAATACTATATCAGATCTGATAAAGTTTACAGTTATAAGAATATTGAAATAAAAGAATTTAAAAATATGAAATATTGCTTTCAAAAGTTTTCAGAATGAGTACTTAGCTGGTTTCTGCAAAATCCATGAGGTATGAATTCCATCGTCTCCATCTGTACAAGTCTCCCCTATGCTGATGAATTCATTTCTCAAATGAAAGAAAAAAAAATATAGGCTGTCCCATCTACTTTGGAAAAATTATCTTCCAGGATAAAATGTACGATTGAAAATGTTGTCCGGGATAAAATATACTTTTGAAAATTATGTCCAATGTAAAATTGTCTGCTAGACGGTTACATAGAATTTATCTATGCCGAAAATTACAGAACCATGTTCCAACAGAACATCACTCCATGCGGAGAAACTTGTATATCAAATATACCAAAATAAACTTCAACTTAAATTAATGTAATTCCATATTAATGGTATAGAAATGGTGAGTAATTAATGGTAATTAATTAATGGTGCTAAAACAATAATTATATCTTAGAAATATTCTAAGAAACAGAAAAACTTAACTTACATGTCATACTAAGTCTTCGATGTCCATCGAAACGTTATAAATGCGTAATTGTAGAAAATAACCGTTACAATATCTTCCGCATTGTTTAAATATCATTTTTCACCAACTTTAAATAAAAATACATGAAGGATTACTTCGATGATTTACAGAAAATAAACACTCGTCAAAATGACACCACCATTGTATTCGAGTTGCTTCAAGAAGGAGCGAAAATCGACCTTATCAACCGGTATGAACCCTTCAGGTAAATAAAATCCTATTTCTGAACTATTAGCGACATCTATGCAAGTCATTATCAACTACAGTTTTACCGTATAGGATTCCTAATAAAGGTAGCGCAAACGACAAAACAAAAAGAATATTTTCCTAATAAATCCGTATTAGTGATATCTAACCTCAAAATATTACTCTAAGAAACAAATATAAACAATACTTATTGTTTATCAAGCAAAACTAATAAAAATACGAACAGAATACTAAGTGTCCTCTGTGAACTAAGTATAAACAAAATACTGAAATAAGTGAGCAGTTCCAGCAAACTATTTTCAACAAATTCTAGATTATCCCGAAGGAATAAACATACGAAACTTTCCAGGAGAAACAAGCTACAGATGAAAGCCAGTGAAATCCAACCCTCAATAGACTCTGAAACATATAAAAACCAGGTAAGTCCATAGACAAATGCACTATAGAGAAATAAGTCATATGATTCTTTATTATTAAAAATCATATTCTAATTATGTTTTCTTTATGTTATTTTCAGGTAGAACTATGGAATAGAGACTCATATGGTTAGAATTCAGTTCCTGCTACAAAATAGTCCCAGATACAAAATAGTTCTGTACGTACGTAACCATTTATATACAAAATAAACATAAATTATAACGTAAGTAAACGAATAGTTTAATTAACCCTTGCTATATTACAAAGTGACGATTTATATCGTTACAGTACAAGCTTATCATTTGCAGGAGAGTTATCTGGTGGGAAACGGGCAAAAACTAGCCAAGTGCAGTATACATAAGTTTTCTTTGCGCGCGGAGGGATAGCCTGCAGTCGAAAGTAAAATATTTGATTGTATCATATGGTGGTCGTGTTGGTAAGAAATCTTTGTTGGTATCAGCAGACAATTTGCAAGAAGGATTTCTGGTGGAAAACAGACAAAAACTTGCTACGTGCAGAAAACGCGTATTTTCTTTGTTTGAGGAGGAATATTTTGTATTTGTATTTATTTATAGTCATAAAGGGACCTTTTTACAAGGTATTTTATACCCAAGACTGTTAAAATTACAATAAATCTAGTCAAACAGTATCATCATTAAAGACACTTCTTGCCATTTTAAAACGTTTTTTCAAATAAGTCAATTCAGCCTGCAGTCGAAAGTGGAGGATATGATTGTACCATATGGTGGTACTATTGATAAAGATTCTTTTGGTGTACAAGCTTATCATTTGCAGGAGAGTTATCTGGTGGGAAACGGGCAAAAACTAGCCAAGTGCAGTATACATAAGTTTTCTTTGCGCGCGGAGGGATAGCCTGCAGTCGAAAGTAAAATATTTGATTGTATCATATGGTGGTCGTGTTGGTAAGAAATCTTTGTTGGTATCAGCAGACAATTTTCAAGAAGGATTTCTGGTGGAAAACAGACAAAAACTTGCTACGTGCAGAAAACGCGTATTTTCTTTGTTTGAGGAGGAATAGCCTGCAGTCGAAAGTGGAGGATATGATTGTACCATATGGTGGTACTATTGATAAAGATTCTTTTGGTGTACAAGCTTACGATTTGCAGGAGAGTTTTCTGGTGAAAAACGGCCAAAAACTAGCCAGTATACATGAGGTTTCTTAGCGCGCGGAAGGATAGCCTGCAGTCGAATGTAATAGATTTGATTTTACCATAAGGTGGTCGTATTGGTAAGTAATCTTCGTGGGTACCAGCAGACATTTTGCAACTAGGATGTGTGGTGGAAAACGTAACAAAATAGCCAAATACAGTATACACGCGTTTTTCTTTGCTCGCTGAAGGATAGCCTGCAGTCGAATGTGGAAAATGTGTTTCTGCCATTTGGTAGTCTGATTGGTAAGGAATCTTCGGGAAAATAAGCGCATGATTTGCAGAAATGGAATCTGGTAGAAAATTGGCAAAAAGTTGCTAATTACAGAAAACACCGGTTTTTCTATGCTTAAAGAAGAATAGCCTGCAGTTGAATGTGGAGGGGGTGTTTGGTTTGGACTTTTGTAAATAAATTATAATATTGTAGCTTATAAATACATTTATTACACATAATAAATAAAAATATTTTTGCTTGGAATTACCCATATACTACAAAAAATTTGACAATATTTTGACATTTTAAAAAATCGTCTGCTAGAAGTGTCTGCCACTTTCAGCTTCATTATTACATTAGGACATTTTTATAAAAAAATAAATAAAATGTTTTCATTTCCTCCCATTCGGGGCATCTGCTGTTGACCACCTTGACGGTTGCATACAAAGCAATTTACTTGAAAAAAGGCTCTAAAAGCCATGCTAAATTAATTTTATATTACTAATAATATATAAAAAAATTGACAGACATCAGTTTGACTTATACCAATCAAGCTTTTTTCTTAATCATTAAGCTAATTAAACTTATTTTTATGAGGAGTTTGGGGCAAAAATATTTTTTTATTTTCGTTATAGAAAAAAAACTGTACATACAAAGTGCTTGAAACGTTCCTAATTCCTTTTTAAAAAGCATAAACTAAAACATATAAAAAATTTAGCGAATTTCACCGAGGGCCAAAATTCCCTATAAATTGTGCCATGTCCTTTGTTTTTGACAGGCAAATCTTTTATAAAGTACAATACATAATGTAGGCACCGCAGGCAAAAAAATTTCAATAAATAAGGTTTAAATAGCAAACCGTGGATTGGAAATATTCAAATAGCCTTCTAGTTTTCATCAGTTTTGCCCTACAGTGTATACCTAAGACAGGATAGCCTTACTTTTTCTTCATGTCAGAATTAAAGTCAAACATGATATAACCTATGGTCTGTTTTTTCAAGCCAGATAGTAAATTAAAGATCGCACAGTAAATATTTTTACAACAGGTTTGAATAGTATAGGTTTGTGTATAGAATATAGTTATGTTTTATAATATAAACTAAGCAGTATATTCGCACATCCAATATTCGAATCTGGCTTGAAAATATTCACTGTGCGATTTTTAATTTACCATCTTGCTTGATGAAACAGACCATAATATAAAACATGTGAGATTTGTTGCTCACTTCTTGTCTCATTTCTTTCTGGCGAGCGTAATATGTATCTAAACACTTTAGGTGCCCACAAATGTACAATGTAAAAACTGCATGTAAAATAATGTAAAAATACATGAATTTACATAGTACGGAATAGTAAATTTAGTATTCTGGACTATGCATAATTCATGAATTTTTGTAAAAGATTGTAAAATAATCTAAAAAAATATATTTACATTGATTTACATATTTTTACATGATTTTACAATGTCGGGCTATGTTATTTTAAGACGCGCGTGCGTGGACAATAACCAAGAAGGCGTCGCATCATGAGACGGACCGTTTAATATTGTTATTGAGAGATAGCCACGCATGCTGCTAGGTTAAAGTTTATTAAACCAAATGAACTTTACGCTACGATATTTCAAAAAAGCTTTGACACAGAGACTTGTAATTTGGAACAAACATTTTCTAAGTAGTAAATATTTTTTTTCAAATTTCAAAAAGTCTCTATATCAAAGCGTTCTTGAAATATTGTAGTGTTTAAGTTGTTTTAAAAGCACTTTTAATATGACAGTGTTATTTTTTAAAATATTAATTAAACACACCATAAGTATTGTAGGCAAATATAAAAAAAATCGTTCAAGCTGATCGTTTTTTTTTTTACGTTTGTTTTTATAATAAAAAGTCTATGCAAAATATTACCATTCTGGACTATGTAATTTTTACCGTGCCGGTCTATGCAAAATATTACCATTCTGGACTATGTAATTTTTATCGTTCCGGTCTATGCAAAACATTACCATTATGGACTATGTAATTTTTACTGTTTCGGTCTATGCAAAACATTACCATTACGGACTATGTAATTTTTACCACTCCGGTCTATGGCAACATATTACCATTTACGGACTATGTAATTTAATGTAATTTATTTTTACCGTGTACCGGTATCTTTTTTTATCATTATTTTTTGGCTATTATAAAGTTAGCTATTAAAAAACTTACCGATTATTTGTTGCAATTTGGAAGCTGACCTTATCGCCAGATCTTAGAATGACGTTCCCTTCGACGTCGTCTTTAGTGTAAGGCAAGAAGAAACATTCACCGCGATTTTCGTAACTAATTCTACCAGTTATATCGCCCCCGACTGAGCCCTCGCTCCTCACTTCTGTTGTCACGTTTCCTGTTACTCTCTCTTCGCTCATCACCTAAGCAACAAATTTAAAGTAGATTAAACACACTACCCCTAAAGTAAAAATAAGAAATACGAAAAAATCGGACCAAGACTAACATTATTTTACAAGGCGTGGTAGGTTCAATTTTATGATAAATGGTTATATACTCCCATTTTTGTGGCTATATGATGTAGTTTTTTTTTGTATTTCTAGTTTAATTTATTTTAAGTGAGGGGCAGTGTGTAAAGCGGTCTTAAGTTAAAATTTACTGACCACATAATACAGTGTTTTGGAAGGAAAGGGAAATAATTAAAGGCTATGTTCTGGAGGTCAAAATAAGAAAAAAGTTCGTAAAATGTTGAATTTTTATCTAATAACTCTGTTTTCTCATGTCATGTATGTGTTCATAAATTTAATATCACTTTATACTTACAGGGTTGCCCAAAAGAGTATTACTAGCTAAAATCAATTTTTTTCTAAATCTGTAATTAGGGGCGTGTCAAATTTAGGGGGCGTGGTCAACATTTTATGAAGCACCTACCGATTTGGGCCCCTCCTTCCCTTCTTCTAACATCCCTTCTCTTCCTCCTCCCCTCACCTTCGCCCTTCTCACCAAATCATGACAGATGCAACAGACTCTAATTTCTTTTAAGGCAAATGAGCCATATGCACTAAGCCTGTCTCTTAAATATACAAATTACAAAGCAGCCGATTTTGGCCTATATATGACAAACTTTTTTTTCAAGTATTTGGCACTCATATCAAAATTAGGGTTTGAAATTTCGAGGTAAATGGCAATTTTTTTCTTTCTGCGCAAACACAATCCTCGGCCTCCCCTAAAATTAACCCGAGCCGATCTGGTAGCCACCCACAGATTTAAACTTGGGAGGCTCTAGAAACTTCGATTTTGAGAAGCTCTGCCGCCGAAATGTTGTTGGTTAGCTTCCGGTTCCGGTTCTCGGTGCTCAAGCTATGTGAGAATAGTTGGTGAATATTTCATTATGAAACAAGAAACAAGAGAAATTATAAATGAAATTCTCATTCAAGTTTATGTTTTTTGAAAAAATTGCTGAATTTTTATAATTCCTAATGTAAAAAGTACCAATTTGTAGATCTAACTGTTTTATAATTATCAATGAATCATATAATACCTATCTTCTTTCTTATAGTGACCTAGGACCAGCAAGTCATTAATAATGGGACTTGGGAAAAGGACCTGTTTTTTTAATTTTTTTGGAAGCTGTTTTAAACATAAAAATTGGTTTGGGTGATTTTGAGGGGCGTAAGAAGGCTGCAGAATTGAAGGAAGATGAAGATGATGGTGTCAAAGCTTATAAACAATACATAAATGTATTAAAAATATTTGGAGATTTTTTTGATAGAGAAGCGTAGCTCTTAACTGTGAAGATTATCTATTCTAATTTCTTCGTAATAATTTCAGTCAAATATCGTGTAAAATGTCCAAGAAAGACCATAAACTAAACAAACTATTTAATTTTAATAAAACATCTTAACTATGGATCCATTCGTATGTTATTTTCTTTATTTAGGGCCCCACTTAAAAACTTACCACTTCTGGTGCAATCTTGGTCACCGAGCTAGCAATCGGTTTTCCGGTTCTACGATCGTAGGTCATCTCGAATTCCACGGGATCGCCAATCTTTAAATGCTCAATGTTGCCGCTAAACTGGCTAAAGTGGAAAAACAGACGAGCCTGGCGTTCGCAACACTGAATAAATCCATACGAATGCTGAAAACATAAATTTACACATTTTGTATGTCAATTTTGATGTAATGATGACATTAGAGTATTTGCTTGAGTAAAAACTCAAGTAATCCACAAAAGCAATGACAGAAAATACCACACCGTTGACATAATATGTTGACATATTATGCCGGCGTTTTAATAGTTTTAATTTCTCACCCTGTATTGTTATTATATTGACAAGCGCCTAAATGCAGCTCTCTGTGCAGGAGTTTGTTTTGGTTTTTTCTTGGTTTGGACTTTTTTTTAATGAGGGACCTTGGTTTACGTTAACGATGGTTTGGCGTCTGTTTGGTGTTTTTTTTTGTAAAAAAAATGTTCAGCGCATGCGCGTGCGCAGTTTATCAAAACGCGGCATAAAGAGCTGCACATAAGCCCTCCTTTATGTTGGACAAAATTCATTCTAACATAAATTTTAAGTAAATAAAGAGCATTTTATTATTCCAATTATGACCATACTAAAAAGAATGTAAACTCTAAATATAACCTCGAAAAATAATCAAGAATCAATCAGAATTTATGAAAATAAATTATAATATTATCATATTATATTACTAAACTATACGTTGCCAATACAAATTTCATGAATCAAAAAACAAAAAACAAAATTAACCCAAAACTTTTTTTTTTTTATTCATTATCATATTATGATATAACCTAATTAGATAAGTCCAAATCAATTTTAACATTGAAGTTTGTATTTTACTTACATTTCGACAGCGATCTGATCTAGAGTGCCTGAATGTGACGTTTTCTGTCAAGAATAAGACTGGAGACATAATTTAAAATCTAGGGAAATGGCAAACCGGCAAACATGTTTTTAGCTTTTTCCGGAAGTTTCTCTTCTAGTTATAAATTTGTCAAAATATATTTTTAAGGTTATTAATCATGACATATTTTTACAGTGCCGTATGGCTTATTTGTCATACCTTGCATATTTTTTAACTTTTTTTGTTCTACAGTTAAATTAATCATAATCTTTCTTCATTCTGTTATTACCAAATAGAGTTTTAAATAAATGGAACCCATTTTCTTCAGACTTTTAATATACCTTTTCTTTGAAAATGTGCGCACATGTAATTTGTAACAGCTAATGCCAAAACATAGTTACCAACAAACAAAAAACAATGTTATTGTCTTCACTCCTCTCTTCCTTAACAGGAAACGTCACCACAAGGTTCAACACTGTTGAATCCACTATTTTGTATTTTTTCAATGCAAAAATTTATTTATGTGTATATTTTGTATCATATATGTAGATGTTTATATATACTTGTCCTGTCATTGGTGTATACTGTTGGTCAATAAAGATTATTATTATTATTTTTAGCTGTTAGTGACAACCCGTACTTTTTATATTCTTGAAGCAAATAAATGCCGGCCTGTCAATACTTGTGTGGATTACTTTGGTAACAACATTGCCAGTTTTGTTTTATAAAAAAGTCCAAATAATTTTTTATAAATGGCTGCCTTTAACCACTTTAGAAAGAACCTTGTTTTCGCATGTGCGTGATCACCACCAATAACGAGAAGCATACGCCCGATGTCACGTATCCAGTAATGCATTGGTGGTAAATGCGAAAACAAGGTCCTTTCTAGAGTGGTTTACCTGTATGCTAAGAAGGCTTGAGAACCTCGGTCCATGGCCTTTTAAAGCACCACGATCAAGGCGCCCCTTGGTATGGTCATGCCCCCGCCCCTTTGAGTATATTTGACCGGCCCTGGATTAATATTTTAATTTAAAGTTGTCTTGGGCATGATATAAGTTAGTAGAAAGGCATAAATTGTCAAAAAGAAAGTTAAATTTCATGTCCAATATCAATCAAATTCAAATTTTCTATTTATTTGCAAATACAGTAGCACAGTATTAGTATGGTTTTTGACAACTCCCTACATAAACTTACCAGTAGTTTTTCAATTATGCCAGTCTCCCGGGTGCCTAAATTCGAGGAATTCGAGTCGTTATAGTTGCTGGTGCTGTTTCCATTACTGCTGCTGCTATTTGTCGAAAACATCGACGTGTTGTTCAGTGTGTCACCGCCACTGTTGAACATGTTGTTGGAATCCATGGAGAAGGTGCCGATGGGAAAACGTTGATTGTTGCCTTGTTGCGCGTTGTTGCTGCTGCTGCTGCCGCCGCCGCTGGTGTTTGACGATGATCCATAGATGCCGTTGCTGCTGTTGCTGAATGATGATGATGATTTATCCTGAAGCATTGGAAAATCTTGTCCGAACCGGGAATTTGACGTAGAACGATTTGTAAAACTAAATGCGGATTTGCCTGAAAATTTGATATTTAGCAATTAATATTTATAGAAGGTATTATATTTCAGATCTAAAACGTATTCAATTTAAAGATCAAAATTAAATTAAGCGACCAAGTATTATCTAAGATTTTTGCATAATTACATTAGGTAAATTGATAAATCACGTGATGCTTTTTTTGAGAATTTTTGACCCCTCCCCTATGGGAATGCTGCGTGATATTTCGGCCTACCCCCTTCTCGGAATCACGTGATACCCTTTCCATGTTGTGTCAATTAAGAAATCCGTAAATAGGAAAATACTAGGTTTATGTTTTAAAAATAGCAATTTCCAATATTTGATACCCACGTCATGTGACAAGTGACACTGATCCAAGACCCCCCCCACACCCCTGAAAATACATAGTGATGGATCTAATCAAATAACATACATTTTAAATATACATTTCTGTGCCAATAGCATATTTATTCAAAATGTCTACCTATATTAATTGTAAATTATGTATGATTTATGCAATAAACACTGTTTATTAAACTGTGTCGGACTGCACCGCCGGTCACCCAAATCCAATAGATGGTTGTTGTTTTCTATCGCCCACAATAAGCAAGGCGCATTTAAACTCTCAAAATCTGTGCAACCTACACTAAAAAACTACTAACATGCGTTTTTAAATATTGGCCACAAACAGCAGTCCGAAGTTGAGCACAGTATAAGTTTTACTTCAAAAATCCAGTAAGATAATACAATAAATATTATTATTAAGGACAGAAGTTTTTAATTAAAAACAAAATTATAAAAATATTAATTTATTATTCCATCAATCTATTTTCTAATCATCGAGTGATATTGGTAGACTGACAGTTTCAAAAAGCAGCAGCCCAAAACTGTCAGTCTACCAATATCACTCTGTACGATGATTAGAAAATAGATTGATGGAATAATAAATATTATTATTATTATACGAGGCATTATAATATAAATGAGGTGAAAATCCAAAACGCAGTTTTTGCCTTTGTGACAGCAGCAATTTTATCGTTAAGTAATTGAAATTTTATCTCCTCAAATAATGTAATACCTTGTCTATTTCCTGAATTGCAGTAAAATGCTGCCACTTTTATTTAAAGAACAAGATATTTAGCTACGATTATAAATTTTATTGGGAAATAGAACCCGTCAGATCCCCATCAAAAACGCATTTAAAAAGTGAATTTATTTTCAAAGTCCGCTAACTCAACATAATGCTTAAAATCGAACAATGCTTACTCCATTTGGACCAATCACATCACAGATTTGCCAGCCCCGCCACGTTTAAAGTACGCTAAATCCAACCGTTAATTTCAAAGCCCGTTATATCCTGAGTTTGCCATGTTAAAAGGACGCTTAATCCATCCCTGTATTTTCAAAACCCGCTATATCCAGAGTTTGCTTTCTTTCAAACACCGCTATCTCCAAACTAAATATTGAGATAAAGGCTATTTCTTGTAAATGAAAGCTAATCCTTTGGAACTTAGATGACATAATTACATAAAAACATTAAACGTTTTTTTATCTAAACCATATCTCCTGAAAAAAATGTCTACATGGAGATACGGGGGTTTGCTTTTAGACCCCTCACATAAAGAAACTCGCCATCTGTTGTCCGTACTACCCAAACGCTGCTTAACCTTTTGGGACGGGAAACGGCCGTAATTGTATAGGAAATAGGGTTACGACAGAAGTTCGGTCTCGAGCGCAAAAAAATTGTTTTCGTTCGAAAAGTTATTAACTTACCATTGCTGGCCATTGGTTTGAAATCGATGATGGGATCTTGATTCATGGTAGTGTCGGGGGGCGGCTGGAAAGATTTCCACTGAGGATTGGTGGACATGTTAGTCTACAGTACAATGATTTCTCTTTTCACTTCTTATCGTTTCGCTTAAGTGTAGTGATTATCACAGAATGGTTTAAAGAAACGGTATTATCAAAAATACCCCCACAGTGTCAATTATGGCAGCCGTAACGGTGCTACGATAAAATTATTCTCACTGGTTTATTTTTCGTATTTCAGTTTTCAAATCAATTCACAATATACAATAATACAATTCAATATTTTTTTATAACAAATTCACAATATTATAATATTTTTTCGTAGAAAACAACCCAATATATAAAAAATTACAATCCACAGTCACTCAAAATTTAATGAACGTAAAAATTAATAAAAAATCCTCAGATGTCTTCAATGCGTGCTGGGTGCGATTGTGCTGGTTATGCTCATAATTTGTCAGGCCAGTGGTTTCACAGATACTGGTTACTTTGAATTTTCTATGCTAAATTTTGAGGTTCTTAGTTACACAAGCTGAAACAGAAAATAAAAACATTTGCAGAGCAAAATATGTTTTATTTGAGGGTCTGACAGGGTTCCCAAGTATTTAACCCAAATTCCAGACTTTTTCCAGGTGATCCAGGTAAAAAATGTTAAAATTAAGGTGATTATATTTGCCGTTAAGAAGATGTTTAGGTTTATGTTTTATGTTTTTTAACCTCATACTATTTTACTTAATTAAGCATCCCCTAAATCCAGGACTTGTGTGGGCTAGTAGTAGAGGGAACCACCAGCTTTAATTGACTTTTGAACCAATATATCTAGGGAGTACACCTTCGACAAATTTCAATTATTAATAATAATAAACGTTTATTTATTGGACTCCCAAAAGGCTCTTGACCGAAGTCCTTCTGCCTGTTACATAAGTATTTAATTATATATTCTAATTAATTGTATTAAATTGAATTTTATAACTTGAGGAGAAAAAAAAATAAGTTATTAATAAAGATTACTAATTAACTGAAAAAGGCAATCGGCGCCAGTGAGGTCTGAACTCACGATCATTAGCTCAGTGTCAATGCTATATCGATGCCTTAGACTGCTGAGCTAATCTGTGCTAAATATGTGCTAAAAACTCCAAGTGTACCTGAAAATCAAGATATCGGCACAATTTTTGATCATTTGCCCATTTTTTCGTGAAGTTTTTAAGAATTTGTAGAGAATTATAGGATTTCTTTTTTATTATTACTTATTTTTTGAAGAAATTGACTGTTATTTGCAAAAAACTCAAAAAGTGGTCGGCACTACATTTAGATTAGATAGAGAAGTTCTACACAAAAACAAAAGTATAATTATAATTGTCTTAAAATAAAATGATGTATATTTTAAGAAAAAATAACATTTTAAATTACATGTAGCCACACTATCCACATAAAATGAACATTTTACAATATACTTCTGTAAATATCATATTTTTTACAATTAATTAGTATACTAATTAGTGTATTACATGCTGTCAAAATTTTACTAACTGGCACCTGGCCGAAATGTTTGGGATGCAAGGTCGCCTATACAACACATATAATATTTTACCTCTTTTTCTCCCCTTGGCTCAGCTCACAGGTGCCAGTGGGTGCCAATAAGTAAAATTTTAACAGTAGTTAGGTACTGTTTTTCCTATGCTTCTCCCCAAAAAAATATATTAATAAAACAAAAAATATATATATGAAGAAAATTCAGGCAAATTAGAATAAAAACGAAACTTTGGTGATTTATATAATTTTACATTGTATAAAATGGCGGCCCTGTAATTTTTTACATTTAAAATGTAAAATTTTTTTTGAACCCGGCCGATAATTCTACGTATAAAAAACTGATCGTTTTTTTTTTACTTTTTTTTTCGTTCTTGTTTTTATCGTATAAAAACGAGGTAATATAATAATATTACCAAATTGGAGGATTGGTGTAGTGGACTACCGCGTCGTACTTGACGAGTTTACAACCCAAAATAGCGTGAGTTCGATTCTCACCGGCGCCGATTTGCCTTTTTAGTTAATTAATCATTGAAATTTGGCAAAGGCGTAAGTGAAGCGGACACTCCCTAAAAATTGGTTCGAAAGTCAATTAAAGCAGCTGGTTCCCTCTAGCCCACATAAGTTCTGGACTTAGGGGATGCTTAATTAAGTAGAATAGTACAAGGTTAAACAATGTGAAATGTAAATGTAAAATGTAATATAATTTACCTTATTTTTACTTAAGCTTAAAAATATATAAAGCTAATATTAAAATAAAAATTTAGAGCTAAAAAAACGTTTTTTTGTCCAATTTTTTTATGTCCCTGTAAACTTTTTTTTGTAGAGAATTTTTCCTCTATTTTTTTATGACAAATTTATGACATTTAGTTTAAAGATTAATGTAATATTTTAAAAAAATATATTATAAAACACTTTTACTAACATCCTATAGAACGGTAAATGGCGTAAAGTAAAAAAAACAATCATATACATAGAATACATAGAATTTTCAGCTGAATTCAAAAATATAAAAATTAAAGGGTGTTCCATAAAAAAACATATTTATGCCACTTCCGGCGAAACCGGAAGTGGAACAAAACAATTTAATCCGCCATTTTATAGCCAATGTAAAATTATTTAAATCATCAATGTTTCGTTTTTATTGAATTGAACCCAGTATTATCTATATGACAACAAGGAAAATTTCTGTATTTCAGTGTATTTTTTTTTAAATAAACAAAAAGATCAACAAATCTCAACTTCTGTAATCAGTCAAAAAACAACAACCTTTTTTTATACGGGCTCTTATAAAATGAGGGCCCTTTGGTAGGAAATCATCAATGAGCCTTTCTAATAAACTAATACAAGGTTCTGCAATTTCAAAATTAATAAAAATAATTATAGATCATAAATTGACTGCCAGGGGCCCAGGGCGCTTCTGCGGCCCAGCGGCCTGTGCCAGTCCACCGCTAAATTTAGGTCAAAACTGTTTATCGTAAGAAATTAATATTTTCAAATCTGTTATTTTGGCTTATTCTAGTATAGAAAATTAATGTATTAAAACTTCTGGTTTTTCAGTAAAAGAAACTTTTTGATAATAAATAACTTATTATTACTTTTCTGTTAAACACACAAAAGGAAAACAAGAATATAAGTTTTAAATTGTCTGATAGTGCACTAACTAAAATTCATATTAAGGAAAAAAGGCGTTAGACTACGAAAATATTTACATGATCTGTTATCTAAATATATCACAAAATATCTCTGAAAATTTTAACATGTGCAAATGGGACAAGGGGTTTTACGACGGTCATATTATCGATTTCCTTGCAAGAAGACAAAATTAAAAAAGTCGAAATCAACGTATTTTTATCAATTTAACGTATTCTATGAAAGAGGAGCTCTTAGCAAGTATTTTCGGCCAACTGGAAATATACTGCGTAGAATCTGAGGCACAAAAGAGCTATAAGGGTTAATGTCTTATTTATACTAATTTACGTAAAATTCACTTCATTTTAGCGGGTAAAAATAGATTCAATGTATATATTATGTTTTAAGGTAAAAGGTTATACATATTAAATACAAGATTTTTCGGTATTTTGTAGAAAATATAAGAAAATAACTACTCACCACGACACAGCACAGCACTGACGACATGCCGCCATGTTGAATGTCAACATGCTCGAGAAAAACAAAACGAACCAAATATAACCCATTCTGATTGGTCGATGTAAAATTACAGAAATCGGTTTGGTTAAAATTTTGATATAAACGTCAAAAAATGTTAAAAAGTATGTAAAAGTTATTGAATCTAGAAGCAAACAATGTATCAGTCTATAAAAATATCGCAAATAATCACCTGAGGTTGCAACTCTATTTTTATACGTTGTTATTTTTTTGTGCAGTTTTTTACAGTATTTCTGAATATGGAAGCAATTTTTCATGAAAAGGTAGTATTAAACTGTTTTCTTATTTTTTATTAACCTGTTTATTAATTTCAGCAAGAGGGGTCATTATGTGCTCAACACTGCTTAAATTCCCTCTTGCAAGGGTCATACTTCACCCCCGTGGACTTAAGCTCTTTAGCCCAAAAACTAGATGAAGAGGAACGTGAACGGATGGCTGAATGTGGGGAAGAAAGTGAGGAGTACCAAAAATTTTTGCAGCAGCCCTCGGGCAACATGGATGACAGTGGTTACTTCTCTGTACAAGTGATCAGTAGTGCGTTACAAGTCTGGGGATTAGAATTAGTGCCTTACTCAAGTACAGATGAAAGAGTTAAGACTGCTCTAACAAATCCAAGTAAGATGAAAGCATTTATTTGTAATTATCGAGACCATTGGTTAACAATTAGACGAATTGGTAATCAATGGTTTAATCTTAACTCTTTATTATCAAAGCCTGAGTTAATATCAGACACATATTTAGCATTATTCTTAGCACAACTTAAAAATGAAGGGTATTCAATATTCATAGTATTTGGTGAATTACCAGAATGCACTGCCGATGAATTATTAAGAAATAATCCAGTAAAACAAACTACACGCCCAATCTTAAAAAATTCACAGTCAACTGAAAATGATCCTGACATGCAAGCAGCCTTGCAGTTAAGTTTGCAGGAGGAGGCTGGGTACAGTGGATTTAATAGTGAAGACCATGAATTGCAAGAAGCACTGAGGTTAAGCTTGCAAGGAAACAGTCCTGAGGATGATGATGAGGATGCCTTACTCAAAAAAGCAATTAACATGAGTTTACAATGTTAGCCTTGTTCAAAATTTAAGTTTATTTGTCAGAGTAAATGCAAATAATTGGCAAATGTACATATTTTAGGCTAAACTTTAAAACCTTTTCTTAGCTGATTGAAGTTTTAAAACTACAAAGTTTATCTTTGACAAATGTACATATTTTAGGGTTAACTTAGTGCCTATTCACAAGCTCGCGTAAGAACATAAAAAAAAACATAACAATGCAATGCCATGATTGGCTTGATGGGCCCCATTTATCTTGTAAGCCAATCACGGCATCGCTTTCTTATGTTTTATGTTTTTATGCAAGCTTCTGTATATGCCTTTACATAGCAATCTTTTGCCAAAGGCTTTTGGTAGCTGATATAAGTTTTAAAACTACAAAGTTAATCTTATGTCAGGTTTTCACCAAGTAATACACCCTAACATTAAGGTAATTTTGGACTGTAACATTATAAATTGAAACATTTTGCAAAAATGATAAAATAACATACTTGAGTGCGTACTGTAAGCCTTCTCATAGAGGGTGAAAACAATTATTAGGTACTTTTCCTTGGTTCACAAAAATTAGTCAAAACAAGAGGGTACTTTCTAAAGAAAAAAGTGTACAATGATTGCCCATGATTATACGTTGATTAATTATTAATATATATATAGGCTATTGTGCCTCTCACTTGCACGCATCCTGTCTTATTACGCTTTAAGCGTAAAATTGAGAGTGCATTGGCCTATCCATAAAAATCCTTGTTTATCTATGAAATCATGAACATTCCTTGGGCAATCATGGTCAATCTTTTTTGGGGCTGTTCAACAACCTGCTCTAGGGGGTCTGCTAACCCCCCTATTAGGTAAAAAGTGACCTCACTTTTTTTATAGTTCAACCTAAACCGAAATTTCATTTCTTTTACTTTCCCCGCATTAATTAACGAGTTAGTAAAAACAAATTTTTTTTTTTTTGCTTTTTTTCTCAATAAAAAAATATTTGGCCGGTAAAATCTCTGACGACGATGACTCGAGATCGCTTTGCGCTAAAGACCTAAAATTTGGAAATTGTATTTTTGGCATATATGCCTTATTCCAAGTTCTCAGCCTGCTGGATTGTTTTTGTTAAAATCGGGGTGTTGTAAGGAGGTCAAACCATTTTCTTCAATATGTTTTCTCAAATTTTTTTTTTAGAAAAAAGTAGGGGTTTGGTTAATATAACGGTAACGCCACTTTTTTTTTATAATTTAGGGTGGCAAAGGGTGACGCAGGGGGAGAGGGTCAAAAATTGTCTAAATTGCGGTGACGTAATTGTTAAACAGCCCCTTTATGATGTGTGAAGTGATTGTCCCAGAAATTAGCGGCTTGGCCAATAATTATAACTAGCGAATTGGATTTCACAACCAAAACCCCCTTATAAGGGCTAATGCTATTGCCCTTTTTTAATACCCAGACAGCACAAAGATGACTTAAAGAGATCTTAGAGATGTCGTAGCTCGTCATTAAAGACGTCTTAAGAACGTCGGTTTTCGCCGTATATGCATCTTAAAGACGTCTTAACGACGTCGTATACAAAAGGTAACGTCTTTAAGACTTTTTTTCAAGACACCTTACTGACGCCTTGCACAGGCAACTTTACAACATAATAGAAATTAGAATTAGAGGTAATTTGTTTGTCAAAAAAAGATCTTAAGAAAAATGTGATTTTTTTAAATTTTTTTTTCAGTTTGTTTTTGAAAATTTCTTTTTTAATTTTTTCGTTTTTTGTAAAAATAAAACTAAATATATATATATATATATATATATATATATATATATATATTAATAGTTGATTGTGGTTAATTTATTTTTAGCGATGAGTATCGAAGTTAAGACGTCTTGTACCGATACTTAAAAGACATCTTATAAGCATCATAATCAGATATCTTTTAAAAATTCCTAAAAGGAAGTCCATAAGATATCTTTTTTATGTCTTTAGGCGTCCAGACATAATTAAGATCTAAAAAAGACGTCTTTAAGAAACCATGTGCTGCCTGGGTTTGTACCATAGACCATCGATATGTCCACACAAGGGGCTGACCGCGAGGAAATCTTTTGTACAAGCCAAAGGAACTCTGGAGGAACTCCGAGGAACTCTGAAGGAACTCCGAAGGAAGTCTGAGGAACTCTTTGCAAAAAGGAACTCTTTTGTACAAATTTCAGACGCGGTCAGAAACAATTATTATTTATTACCCATGCGGATTAACGTTTTTATTTTCAAACTAGATGAGCCATTACAAACACCTTATCAAAACATCTTAACTTTGGGCGCCAATTTTATTTTTATTTGATGGGGCGCCAAGTTTGGTAGAAACCGTCAGGGACAAAGCTTTTTGTCCTGAAGGTATTTTGGGGCGCCAATTTTTGTTTTGAAAGGGCGCCAAGTGTTTGGTAGAAACCGTCAGGGACAAAGCTTTTTTTCTTGAAGGTAAATGGGGGGTGCCATTTTTTTTTGAAGGGGCGCCAAGTTTGGTAGTAACCGTCAGGCTTTTTTTTATGAAGGTATTTTTTTGGGCGCCAACTTCTTTTTTTTTCTTTTTTTGTAGGGGCGCCAAGTTTGGTTTGTCAGGGACAAAGCGACAAAGTTTTTTTTTGAGGGTGGCTTATTGGCAGTAGTGCTTGCACAGCGGTAATTTATACGGCTTATTTGCCAAAAATTACCCTTCCAGAGAGGAATCTTTAGGAACACAGGAGGAACTCCCAAGGAACTCTGGAGGAACTCCGAAGGAACTCTTTGCAAAAAGAAACTCTTTTGTACAAATTTCAGACGCGATCAGCCCCTCGTGTCCACATATGCGTCGCATTTGAGGCGCACGGGTGCGACTTGCATGAATAACGCACTTAGTTCTCATCGCGTGCACTCAAAACTCACGCTTGACTTCATATTTAATGCGTAATAGCGCGCACGCGTAAGTCCACACGCCGTGCGCCTTTTGTGCGACGCACCATAGCTATCTGGGGTGATATACCTGTTATATTTTTCTGCCAAACCACTGCCGAATTATTTACATTTACTGTAGCATTAACTGAAAAGTAACCAATCAAAGCGCAATAAATCCCTAACCTTGTAGAAATTAACACGTTTGGGACACATGATGAACTTACGTTCCCTAACAAAAAATGGCTTAAGTACTGGCTAATTGAATACTTAGGTTTGTTTTGGTTTCAAGTTCTGAACTGTCCGAATCAGTCCTGACGAATTGAGTTGTATGTGGTACAACAAATTTAAGGCTGATTTGGACATTTCAGAACTTGAAACCAAAACAAACCTCTTGCGTCCATGATAACAGTACTAGTTGCAAGGGGGGGGGGCGGGAAGTAACGAAACTTCTAAAAATAAATGTTGAAAACGAAAAAATACTTTCCCAAAAAAAGTTTTACATCAGCACTAACAGTATGTATTAGCCACCGAGTTTGAGATTAGTTTTTTTACTATTTTTGGCGTTTTTTTTTTTAATTTTTATTTCTAGCTCATTGTATTATATTTCAGAAATTATAACTTTATTATTGCAGAGTAAATTGTATTTCAGAAAGTGTAAATTGTATTTCAGAAAGTGTAAATTAAATTTCAGAAATATTTATCTATGTAGAAACGTTAAAATAAACCAAAACTTACCTAACAATATTTACGTTTCTTAGGATACAATTTTATGATGCAATTTTCTGGTACAATTTTTTGTAAAAAATTCGTTTTTTGCTGTTCAATACAAATTATACAGAGCGGTCCAAAAGTCACCCCTCCCCTCTTAACTTTTGAACGAGTTTAGATATCGACTTCAAATTTGGAACTCTTAAATAAGACAACTTAAACTATCTTTAAGCATATATTTGATACTTTTAGCTATTAAAATGTGGGCAGGGGGGCAAGGGGCGACATTTTTTTTAATGGAAAGGTGGGTCGTGTGATACATCATTTTAAAGCTTATAAAATTCTCCATTTAACTGTATATTTTTTATTTTTTTTAACATTTTTTTTTGGGTTTAAAATAGGGTTAAAAATGGGTATTTTTGTCAAAATTTCTTTAAAAAATCCAAATAATTTTTTAAAAATGCCTAATTTCATAATGAAAAAAAGTAAATTATACTTTTAAACTAATTTTAGTTGACATAAATAAAAATTAACAAAATAAAAACTTAAAAATTTATTTTTTTTGCACAAAAAACTGAAAAATCAAAACCTTAAAAAACATGTTTAAAAAAATTAAAAATGTATGGTTATATAGAGAATTTTAAAGGCTTTAAAATGATGTATCACACGACCCCCCTTTCCATTTAAAAAAATTTCCCCCCAGGCCCCCCTGCCCACATTTTAAGAGATAAAAGTATCAAATATATGCTTAAAGATAGTTTAAGTTGTCTTATTTAAGAGTTCTAAATTTGAAATCGATATCTCAACTCGTTCAAAAGTTAAAAGGGGGGGTGACTTTTGGACCCCACTGTATAATACACAACTGTTAGTTTTATTTTATTGAATATTATGTTCCGAAAAACAAATTATGATTCCTGATTTACAAATTACCGTTTCCTAAAATTAATTGATTGACTTTCTGAAATTTAATTTACAAATCTAAATTTATATAAAATAACACATTCTGAAAATTAATTTATACTTTCTGAAATAGCTATTTTCCTAACAAGTGCGGAAAGAGGCTCTTTTCCCTACTCGATTGCATTTTCCTGAACGACGCGTAGCGGAGTACAGGCAAGCAATCTAGTGCCGAAAAGCCTCTTTACGCATGTGTTAGGAACAATACTTTTCCTACGAGCAGGGTTAAAATAAAATATGCTTTTATATTTTATCAAATTAATCGAAATAATTATTTTTTTATAATTTTTAAACAAGAAAATCAATTAACAGGTAAGAAATTTAAACATTTTTATAATATTATCAATAAATATAACACTACCCAAGTAAGAAATTAAACAATATTTATGCGTGCGGGAAAGGTTTTCTTTCCACCCGCATATGCGTGCGGAAAGAGTGATCTTTCCGCACGCTCGTAGGAAAAATAATTTACACTTTCTGAAATTTAATTTATGCTTTCTGAAATATACACGGTGTATTTGAAATAGCGTAGGAAATTTTAACAGGTGATTCTACATGATAAAATATGACAAAAAGTTTCTATAAATATATGTCTAAAAATACGTCATAAGGGAGCTACGCCCCTTTGAAAGTGGCTAAAAAAATTTTTTATTTAATAACTCAGGAACCCATTAGATATATCAACGAGGTTTCGCATATTAACTAATCCTACCAAGGCCCGTTTTTATGTGTTATTTTCATGTACTTATTTCAACCAGCGGTGTGCGAAACGGGGGGGGGCTTATCAGTTTTTGTCCCAAACTTTTTTCTGTGTAACTTTTTTGCAATTTTATTCTTAAAATATGATTCCTCAGGTCAAAATACATAAAAAAGGTACTTTTATTGTAATACTGTAGGATTAACCGTTTTCGAGAAAAAATCATTTGAAGGTGAAATTCCACGGTTCGAGGACGAAAAATTAAATACTAAATTGTTGAAAATCAAAATTTTAATGATGCAGGGCGAATGTACATTAAAAACTAAAAAAAAACTCATATAAAGGGACTTCCAAAGATCAATCCTAATGGAGCTATGGTCTCCTAAATATGCACCATTTTTAAAAGTCTATGGTAGCTTTAAAAGCGTTTTTTCGATCTACATGTATGGAAACTTTTTTTCTTAGTTTTTGATGTAGAATAACATTGCATCATTAAAATTTTGGTTATCGACATTTTAGTATTTAATTTTTCGTCCTCAAACCGTGAAATTTCACTTTCAAATGAACTTTTCTCGATAGCGGTTAATCCTACAGTATTACAACAAGAGTACCTTTTTTATGTATTTTGACCTGAGGAATCATATTTCAAAAATAAAATTGCAAACGAGTTACACAGAAAAAAGTTTGGGACAAAAAACTGATAAGGCCCCCCCGTTTCGCACACCCCTGGTTTAAATAAGTACGTGAAAATTACATACAAAGATGGGCCTTATTAGGATTAATTCACGTGCAAAACCTCGTTAATATATCTCAAAGGGTTCCTGAGTTATTAAATAAAAACCGATTTTTTTAGCCACTTTCAAAGGGGCGTAGCTCCCTTACGACGCATTTTTAGACATATGTTTATAGGAACTTTTTGTCATATTTTATCATGTAGAATCACCTGTTAAATTTCCTACGCTATTTCAAATACACCCTGTATATTACAAATCAGAATTTTAATTTATACTTTCTGAAATATAACTTACAAATCTGAATTACAATTTACACTTTTTGAAATATATTTTAAAAATCTGAATTTCAGTTTATAGAGTCTGAAATATAAGTGAAAAAGCTGAATAACAAATTACGCAGTCTGAAATGAATATCACACTACAACTTGAAAAGATGTAGTTCATTACACTTATTTTTTGTGACCCCGTGTAATTATTATAATTTTATTTTATTGGTACCTGATACAGGATTTGTATGACATAAATATTAAATATTGCATTTTTGTACACTAATAGCTAGTGGTCGGTTTAAGGTGTTCATTTGCTGAGGCAAATAGCTTAGGAAAATAGTAAATATTTCACTAACCAGACTGTCACACAGTGTTTTGTCAAGGGGCAAAGTTGGCCATTTTAAAAAACTTTGGAAATTTATTTTTTTTTTAATATAATTTACTATTTTATATTGCTGGATCTATAAGGATTGATAATAATTTTTTTATTAAAAATTATTTTGGTAGGCAAATAACACTCTTAAAGTTAAGGTTTTTATAATATTATTTTTTTCTTCTAAATACTAGTTCTATTAGCTTAGAACTTTTTTCTCTTCAACTATTAAACAAATACAAATACAATGCGTACATTAAGTCTGGAATCACCCGATTAACTTTTTAGTTATAAGTCTTTAAAAAAATTGCTCGGACAGGTCGATTTTTATTTTTAATTTTGCAAATTTTGGTGCAAAAAAAGTTATCTAAATTTTCACCTCCTTGCACCCTCCCATCACAACTTTTTTTTTTCAAATAGCAACCCACACCTTGTGAGACATCGTTGAAAAGGTTATTTAATAAGCTTTCTAACGGTGTATGATAAAGCCTTATTTGGTAAAGGACTTTTTAAATAAAAAAATGGGTGGCTATTTGAAAAAAAAAATGGAAATGGTGGGTGCAAGGGGGTGAAAATTGTAATAACAGTTTGTGTAAACCAAAGTTTGCAAAATAAAAAATAAAAATTTACCTGTCTGAGCGTTTTTTTTTTTAACTTCCCAGTTACAAGTTAAAGAAAACAATTCTCAGAGAGGTCAATTTCAATTTTTTATTTTCCAAATTTTGGTTTACACAAACTGTTATCAATGTGTTCCTTGGTACCTTAAGAATGTTGGCCTATAATGGTTGCCGCCGCTTTTCGCCGATTTCGATTTTATGTCCAAAAAAACGGTTGTGTTGCATGGCGTTTTTTGCGTAAAATTTTCAATATAACAATAGCTTTAAGAATAGTCAATTACCTTGTGTAAAGTTTTGTAAACAAATACAAATACAGTGTGTACATTAAGTCTGGAATCACCCGATTAACTTTTAAATTATAAGTCTTTAAAAAAACCCTCAGACAGGTCGATTTTTGTTTTTAATTTTGCAAATTTTGGTGCAAAAAAAGTTAATGAAATTTTCACACCCTTGCACCCTCCCATCACAACTTTTTTTTTCAAATAGCAACCCACCCCTTGTGATACATCGTTGAAAAGGTTATTTAATAAGCTTTCTAACGGTGTATGATAAAGCCTTATTTGGCAAAGGACTTATAAAAAAATGGATGCTATTTGAAAAAAAAAAAATTGGAATGGATGGGTGCAGGGAGTGAACATTGTAAAAACAGTTTGTGTAAACCAAAATTTGCAAAATAAAAATCGACCTGGCTGAGATTTTTTTTTAACTTCCCAGTTACAACTTAAAGAAAACAATGCTCAGACAGGTCAATTTTTATTTTTTATTTTCCAAGTTTCTACAGGTTAAGTAGGTCGCAAAATGATCTGAATTACAACGCCTTAAATTTGCTGTCAATCTGTGTTCGTAGTCTTCCGGTGATCAGTTTTAAAAATACGATAAACAGTTTTTGCTAAAAAATGGGGTTTTTTCAACAAATGAATTTTTAAATTGTACCTACAATTCATGGGGTCCATCACTCCATTCCAATTGACAGCGAGTGTGAAAAGTGCCCCCCCCCCTTTAACTTTTGAACAGTTTAAGATATCAGCTTGAAATTTGGAACACGTAAAAAACACAACCCGAATAATTTTTTGGTGTATATTTAATATGCTTAGGGAGTACAATGGGGACAAGGGGACATTTTTTTAATGGAAAGAGGGCCTTGTGATACATAATTTTAAAGCTTTTAAAATTATTTAATCGACCATATATGTTTTAATTTTTTTTAAAAATTTTTAAAGTTTTATTTTTTATTTAGTTTATGTTATTTACGTGTTCCGAATTTCAAGTTAATATCTTAAGCCATTCAAACGTTAAATGGGGGGCTGACTTTTGACACTGTGTGTAAATGTATTAACAGAGTCGCCATGACAGTATAGAATAGTGAAATGTAGTATAATTTTTGAGAGCCCCGGTAAATGAATACCTCGATCCGACCGCTACTAATAATAAGTATTTTTGTTTATTTTTAATAATTTTAATATTATTTATACCAATGCAATTTTTAGCTTTAATTTGCATTTTTTAAATAACCTAGTAGGGTGGAGTGAAACTGGTCCAATTTTTTTTTTTTTTTTTAAGAAACTTAATTAGTAATAGCGTAGAAAAGTTGCATTTTGACTCCCTTATTACAAATATAAAAAAAAAATAAAATCGGTGGTGGTCTTGAAGTCTCTCCAAGGCCTTAAAGCAAAACATATATTTGAAAAATATTTATATACAGGGTGATCAATAACTGACATGCCAAAATTTAAGAGGTGATTCTGCATCCAAAAATATCAAAAAAAGTTCCTATAAAGGTTGTTCCGAAAATGAGCCCTAAGGGAAAAACGGCCCTTTAAAACAGTAATAAAAATAAGGTTTTTAATTTATAACTCTGGTACCCTTTAAGCTAGAACGACGAGCTTTTGCGTGTATACTAGTATTAATAAGGGCAATAAGTTTATGTTAATTTGTTTTTTTTTTAATTTATCCAGAGGCGTCCCTAGACGGAAAAATTAATAAAAAATATCATATAGTGTAACACTGTGGGAACAACCTGTTTAAAAAAAATGCAATTAAGAGGAATTAACATTTTGTGCCACTAATAATGTTATTTTTTGAAATTTAATAAATAAATAATATTATAAATTTAGGTATTTTGGTAAAGAATACTTTTTTGCTTAGTTTTAAATGAAGAATCGCCCTGCAGCATTAAAATGTTATTGGTGCTTTTTTGTTCCCGATTGAATATGTCCATCTTCGAAGGGCCGCAGCTTTCTTAGGGCTTATTTCCAGACCAACCTGTATAGGAACTTTTTTTTCATATTTTTTAACGTAGAATTACCTCTTAAATTTATATATTAGACCAAACATATTAGTTTTGAATCGACAGCCATTGAAAAAAAAATATATTTTAATTATTTTTAGATTTGATGTCAGGTCCTGGAGAGGCCTCAAGACCCCTCCGATTTTAAATCTCAAATTATGTATGTTATAAGGGATCCAAAACGCAACTTTTCCAAACTATTACTAATTTGATTTCGACAAAAAAAAATTCACTCCACCCTACTAGTTAGACTAAGCATTAAATTATGTATAGAAGTTAAAATAATAAGCAGTACTGACCAGTGTTCAAGAAACAGTTGTTAATTAATAATAAGTAATGTGACATAAGCTTTAGTTGTTGTTGTTTTTTTTAATATATCCCTGTCCAATTGTGATTTTTTACAATAATTTTTTAACTATAGTTAATATTATTACTATAGCCTATTATGGAGTATTTCAGTGGACCAGTTATACCAACATACATCTTTCATAATATCTTGTGTTTCATTCATTATCCAGCTAAACAAATTTGGTAGCCCTGATCTTTTTTCCGCTTTGTTGTCATGTTTATTTTGTATAGATATAAAAACAACATAATATTCTATAAATATTATGCATCAAATAATTAAAAATTTTCAGCAGAATAACATAATTCATGTAAGAGACCCTAAAAATTGTTTATTCCTTATATTTTACCAAGACCTTGCATTAAAATTGGCGAAGTCGCCCGCTTACGCATGCGCATTACATCAAATTCGCAAATTATGAATGAAACATCAAGAAATTATTATAAATGAACTTTTTTTATCGGTAAGTAAGATTTCTTGTAAATACGAAACAACGGCAACAGTGCGAGATCTTTAATTCACTACTATAGTAATAATGTTAACTACAGCATATGTTTAGCGCCGCAGGCAACATTTTTGTGTATTTGAAAAGCTCAAAATTTAAAAATATCAGTCTTGAGAGGGCATTCTCTTTTATAACATATGTTTAGCGCCGCAGGCAACATTTTTGTGTTTTTGACAAGCTCAAAATTTAAAAATATCTGTCTTGAGAGGACATTCTCTTTTATAACATAAAATGTAAAAAAATAAAAAAAAGCAAAATATATAATATATACATATTATGGATAGTTAACATTATTACTATAGCGTATTATGAAGTAAAGATGCGTTGGTTTACGTTAGCAATGGTTTGGCAGTTTGCTGGTTTGGTGTTTTTTTTTTTTAATTGTGGCGTTGCTTTAAGGTCACGTTGGTTTGGTGTTTTTTTTTTCAGGGGGGAGTTGATTTTGTGTTGGTTAGGTGTTTTTTTTTTAATGGGGGGGCGTTTGTTTACGTTACCTATCAAGTGGTCATTTTTAGACACAATATTTCAGAATTTAGAATGCGATATATTTTAAGAATCAAATAAGATAATATAAATAATTTAGCTTTAGCTAATTAAATAATAATATAGGCCTTAAGGCCTATCCAGAAGCTTGCATAAGAACATAAAACATAAGAATTCGATGCCGTGATTGGCTTAAGCCAATGTATGTTGTAATTACAACATACGGTATCGCATTGTTATGTTTTATGTTCTTATGCGAGCCTGTGAATAGGCACTTAAAGGCCATAAAAAAATAAGAATGCGGTGCTGAGATTGGCTTACAAGATACATGGCGGCACATCAAGCCAATCACGGCATCGCATTGTTATGTATTATGTTCTTATGCGAGCCTGTGAATAGACACTAAGAAATTCATTGTTTTAATCAAATATTGAGAATACAGTAGAGGGGGTAGAAGCATTTCTTCGGCCGTATGGCAATGAACTAGAGACACAAAATTACAAAGAGCATAGACTACAATCTCTGCAAAGAGTCTAATTTTGTGACTAGAGAACTTCTATAGTTCATTTGCCGTATGGTCTCAAATTTAAAAAGATTGTTCATTTGACCTACCAGGTGTAAATATGTCATCATTAAACTTTGAAATTTAGACGTTTTTGATGTTTTTTTTTGTGGAAATACGGAAGATATAAGGGTTTTTATACCAAACTTTTGCAATAGTTTCCTGTCAAGGTGGTGATCAAAAATTAAACTTATATGATGACGTTTTACAAAAGTAGTTTCAAGTACGACATAATGAACATAACCTCAAGGTTTCATTAAATTCAAGTTCGTATCGTATGTTTCATATTGTTTTGGTTGTCCTACGAGGAGAAACGAATACACTTCTAGATTCTCATTGTGCTTCACATTCCTGTTACACAAATGTGCTTTAAAATTCATTTCCTTATTTTTATAATACTGCAAAGTTTTCAATCTTCAAATAATGCAGCTGTGGACAAAAACATATTTTCAAATACAAATTCTGAGGTGGTGGGTTTATATTCTACCAAGGAGGATGTGCAAATTTTAACAGTGCACAATTTTAAAGAAAAAGTAATCAACAGCAAAAAAGGTTGGTTAGTTGAATTTTATAATAGTTACTGTGGTTTTTGTCAACGTTTTGCTCCAAGTTGGAAGTCTTTTGCTACAGATGTTAAAGAATGGAAAGATTTAGTCTCCGTAGCTGCATTGGACTGTTCAAATGAAGAAAACTATGCCCTCTGCAGAGATTTTGAAATCATGTCATATCCTACACTAAGATATTATCATGAGAATTTTGAGGAAAAGGAAAAGAACTTTGGTAAAGTTATTACAGCAGGAAAAACTGCTAAAGACCATCGTGAAACCTTGATAAAACTTATAATGGACGAACAGAATATGACACGTGGTGCTCATTATCCAAATCTGTCTCCTTATAATGAAGAACCTACTTTAATATATAATAATCTTCCCGCAACAACCAAATTTGTCTTCCTTATTGTACAAGAACCTGATACATTCATTGGCCAAGAAATAATACTAGATCTTCATGCATTAAAAGATGTAGTAATCAACTATGCCTATAATAACATCACAAAAATACAAACTAGACTAAATGTAACAAGTGTACCTGCAGTATATGTTTTTGATGAATATAAAGTACCACATATTTTGTCAAGTGGCTCACAAAGAGAAATGATAAAAAACTCAATACTAGAATTTTTAAAGGGTAAAAATATATTTTTAAGTCAAAAAAATCAAGAAAACAATGAAAATACAGGTGTTGATCAAAAATTAAAAGCAATTAATAAAGGAAAAATAACTGATAAAGATGTTGTTTTTCAAGTTGATTTAGAAAATGCTCTTAAATTTTCTTTAAAACGTGAAGTTTCCAGAGTCAAAGAAATCACAGGAGAAAAATTAGAATCACTACGGTCATATGTGAAGATTTTAGAAAAATATTTTCCCTTTGGTCTAAATGGACAATCATTCTTAGAAGAATTATACAAAAACATAAATATAAAAACAGTTGTAAATGGTAAAGATATTAATAAAATGTTAAAGGATGCTGAAAAAAATGAGAGTAAAATATTTTCATCAAAAGACCATTGGATTGGATGTCAAGGTAGCAATCCAACACTGCGAGGCTACCCTTGTGGATTATGGAAATTATTTCATTATCTTACAGTCGCTTCTGCAGATAATCCCAAAGACACATTTGATAATGAAGTTTTAAATGCCATGCATGGTTACATCAGGAATTTTTTTGGCTGTGCTGACTGTAGTGAACATTTTCAAGAAATGGCTAAAAAGCGAGTGTTGTCTGAGGTCAGTAACGCTGATAACGCTATAATTTGGCTATGGCAAGCTCATAATGAAGTAAACAGAAGGCTGGCTGGTGATGAGACAGAAGATCCAAGTTATCCTAAAGTGCAATTTCCTACCAGGAATCGATGTCCGGAATGCTACAATCATAATGAATGGGTTAATGAGGAGGTTTTGAAATATTTGAAAAGTGTATATGGTTCATTCAATGTAGACCACACAGATTCAGATGAGCAAATTTTGGCCCGTGAAGCATCTCCATCAGGATCATCTCCTTTTAATACAATTGATACAAGTATGTGTTTAATACTCTATCTTGCTTGTTTCTGTCTTTTAATAATTCTCATTAGATTCTTTTTAAAAAACAGGGGTTATAGGAAAAAGCCATATGTGCATGATTTGTTAGGAAAAGTTTAGAATAAATCTCCGATAAATTAACGCGGGTAAAGATTTTTCGTTGTGATTTTTATATATTGTTGAATTTGTTTTGTTGTAAATTATTTATGTTTTGTTTGAAAAATATTTACATTCCTATAATTTTCATATACCGGGTGTTACAAGACCAAGGTACACCCCCCTTTTTTTCTTCAAAATTTGGAACATCTCTTATTGCCATAAAACGTCAACTTAAAACCAGAGTTAATACTTTCATTACAACAGGAATTTTAAATTATTTCTAATTTTTTGTGAGTTTGTTTAATACATACCCCTACCAAATAAGATTATATGTCTGTATATATATAGTGTATACAGACATATTATCTTATTTGGCATAGGTTTTTATCAAAGAAACTCACCAAAAATAAAAAACAATTTAAAATTCCTGTTGTCTGACCCTTATTGTAATGAAAGTATCAACTCTGCTTATAACATAAAAAGTACAATTTAAGTCACTTCCGGTTTAACTGGAAATGACACCAATTTTCGATTTTTAAATGGGACACCCTATATTTTTTACATATTTAAATTCTACGCTTCATTCCAGGTACAATGATACCAAAAAAGGGACATTTTAAATTTCAAATTTTTTTTTATTATATTTTTAGTTTTTATTCTAGGCCATGATTACTTAAAATTACTCGAAATTATCTAAGTAACCCTAGAAAAATTCATTTACGCTGATTATTTCACAAACAATATATAGGCCAATCAAAACCTTGCATTTTTAGTTTCTTGACCAATCAGATCAAAATGAATCTGATATTTTTTGCACAAGTGCAATTATCACTTGGTTACCATGGAAACAAGAAACTGACAGTTACTGACATCTTAATAAATGTTATATTTTTGCAAAATGTGTTTTTAATTTGTGAAGCTTACCTTTAGTTGATTTATTTTTATTGATAAGCAATATAAATGCTTATTTTATTACCAAAACATCCTAATTAATTTCAGATAATATATTATATTTTATGCACTTTCCATCTTAAAAGCTTTAAATCACTGATATTCATAAATTTTAATTTATTTAATTGAATCTTGGTATTAGAAACAGGCCACTCAAAACTAATTTAAACACTTATTTATTAAAAATATATTTACAGTAAAGAAGTAAATAATTTACTTCTTTTAAATGACGGAAATCAAAACATCAAATGACTGCGCTGGTACTAGTACAGCGTTGCCAAAATTTATTAGAAACCGATCGCAAATTGTTTTTTTAACGGGTCGAAACACTCGTTATTTTATTTCTTTTCAGTTGAAAACTAAACTTTTTAAACAAAAACAGCAATGATCTTTATTTAAATGCTAAAATATATGATAACAACTATTTTATTGGAATAATCTCAAGTATAAAATATCCCTCAAGCGAAGTTTAGACTTGGCAACATTCGAGAACAAGTGAACATCGTTTTAAAATTTGAGATTTAAATTTTTAATTATAGTTGTAAAGTAATATTGCTGTTTAGTTATTAAATTTATAATTTAAATATTAAACAACATTAAACATGGTAAAATTATATACTTCCTTATTTTGTTTATGAAATAGTCTTTCAACATACCATTCGTGCATTATACATAATTTTTTTACTGTATATAAAAAAACATTTTGCTTAAGGAAATTGCAAAACAAAATATTTTTTTAATACAGTACAAAAATTATCGATAATTCACTTATGATTACTACTGAAAATTCCATTTATAACTTAGTTACACCATTTTAAAGATTACGAAAATGATTTTTGCTTAAAAACTCATTTTTTTTTAATCGCACCATATTAATCATAATCATCATCATCATAATCATAATCATATTTATTTGGTGATATACAAAGTAGTATTTACACAAGTCATTTTTTTATAATAATACAAGTAGAAATACAAGCAACATTCAAAACTCAGGCATTTAAAACCTTGAGTAACATTAAAAAAGTATTTAAAATATATATATACAATATATATAAATATATATACATATATATATTTTATTGAAAACTCCAGCACTGAAAACCAAGCAGAAATGCATACTGATAAAATAAAATTAAAATTAAAATTACCCAGAGAGAGTAAACATTAAAATTCAAAAATTCTTCTATTGAAAAAAAAGCATTCGATATTAAAAAACCTTTAACGATAGTCTTAAACCTTGCCACTAGAAGAGAGCGATGGAAAGGAGGAAGTTTATTGAAAAACTTGAAGCCATAGTAGTTCAGACCATTTTGTGACTTTGAAAGCCTAAGAAATTTCGGACGAATATCACCTTTTGAACGAGAGTCATACCTGTGTATATCCTCACCTCTAGAGATATTGTTATTAAACTGAACAGAATGGGCATGCAGAAGACAGTTATAAATAAAGATTGAAGGAAATGTTAGAATTTTCAGTTCAATAAATTTCTCCCTGCACTCATCCCTGTATCCCAGACCCCCAAGTATTCTTACATCGGTACCATTAAAAAGTACCATCATTAGGGAATCTAACAATATCTTTTATTTTTATTTATGACAAATACAACAGTTTTTATAAATGAAAATAAACGTTAAAAATCATATTTTTGTGATTTTAGTAACAAAGTGGGCTTTGAAAACTACAGAAGGCAGGATTTTTATCTGTCAAATAAATTAATTTTTCTAGGGTTACTTAGATAATTTCGAGTAATTTTAAGTAATCATGGCCTACCTATGATAAAAACTAAAAATTAGATAAATAAAAAATGTACAATCAAAATGTCACTTTTCTGGTATCATTATTCTCAGAATGAGGCGTAGAATTGAAATATGTAAAAATATATGGAGTGTCCTATTTAAAAATCGAAAGTTTGTGTAATTTTCTGTTAAACCGGAAGTGACATAAATGTACTTTTTATGTTTATAGTTGACATTTTATGGCAATAAGAGATGTTCCAAATTTGGAATCTCTAACTTTTAAAGAAAGAAAAAAGGGGGGTGTACCTTGGTCTTGTAACACCCGGTATATTTAATTACCTTTTATAAAGGTATTATCTTAAATATAATGATAGGTAATCTACATGAATCATTCTTAATTAACGCATATTAACTTTTTACTGATAGTTTTTCATACAAGGTGACCTTTATAATGTGGGTCTCATCCAATCATAATTAACTTACACCTACTGTAGATAACCATTACTAAACTATGAACATGTTAACAGATAATTCGGTAGCAACTATAACCAGCACAACAAAAATAAATTCGGGTTCCAACAGGATTCCCAAGCAACAAAATAAGAAACAAAATCCACGAAGCTAGAAGTTTTTACTTAAACTAGGAAAACAACAATTTTTTACCAAAATTTTGTTATTTAAAGACAATATGTTTAGAAAGTCAAAAAATTGGTAAAAAATACCGAATTATTGACTAATTATGTGTCGTTAAATATATGTTTACTAAAAGGTTAAATACGTTGGTAAAAATGTGCACTTAAGGTCCTAATTTTTGTTTTCAAATATTTTACAACTTTTACATATTTGGTAAAGACGTGCTCAAAATGTCTTATAAAATTACATTATAATCTATATTACCACATAGTACAAAATAAGGTTATAAACAAGGGCGTATCCAGGATATTTTTTCGGGACCCAAAACATTTTTTCCCTAAATCTCGAAAAGGATGAAAATTTTTTTTCTTGTTTTTTTTTACTTCTGTTAATTTCCAACCTTTTTTTAATTCAATGTAGTAAAACTCAAGTTTTAAAAATTCAAAAATAAGAAAGCCCTAGCACCGCAGGTATAAAATTTTACAACTGTGCTGGTTTATTTAAATTTGAAAACAGTGGTAAGATGTAGCGCCGTAGGCGAAAATATTGACAACTTTCAAGTTTAGGTTTTATAAAGTCCAATAAAAAAGAAAGTATAAAAACCATAGCGCCGCAGGCGAAAATTTTTACGAATTTGAAGCTGTAGGGTCCACTTGGAAAAGATCCTGAATATTTGCTTCGCTTTGTGCCCTTATCGTTCTGGGGGAGCAAAAAGCAGTCAGGCGATTTTTTTTAGCAATTTTATAGTCTATTTAAATTTTAAAGGTGGTACTATTTAAAGTTTAAATGCAAGAAATTCTAGAGCCGCAGGCGAAAATTTTTACGAATTTGAACCTGTATGGTCCACTTGGAAGAGAGCCTGCATATCTGCTTCGCTTCGCCTCAGGCGAATTTTTTTAGAAGTGTTATAGTCTATTTTAATTTTAAAAGTGTATTTAAAGTTTAAATGCAAAAAAACTCTAGCGCCGCAGGCGAAAATTATTACGAATTTGAAAGTGTATGATTGACTGGGCTAAAGTGCCTGCATATTTGTATCGCTTTGTGTCCTTATCGTTCTGGGGGAGTAAAAATAAAGTATAAACTATTTATTATAAACCAAAAGAAACTATCAATGCCGGGGAGAGAAGCTTAAAAAATTGGATACGGCCTTTTGTCTAGGCGAATTTTATATGTTTATACGTTTTGTTATGAAAATTCGTATATGTCTTTTATGCGTTTTTGTACGAAATTACATAGTATGTTTTTATACGAGATTTCATATATGATTTCTGCATATTTTTATACGAATTTTCATATAAGTTAAATTGTTGCGTTTTAATATGAAAATACGTATATGTCTTTTACACGTTTTTTTACGAAATTACATAGTATGTTTTTATACGAAATTCATATATGATTCCTATATGTTTTTATACGAATTTTCATATAAGTTAGATTGTTGTTTTAATATGAAAATACGTATATGTCTTTTATACGTTTTTTTACGAAATTACATAGTATGTTTTTATACGAAATTCATATATGATTCCTATATGTTTTTATACGAATTTTCATATAAGTTAAATTGTTGCGTTTTAATATGAAAATACGTATATGTCTTTTATACGTTTTTTTACGAAATTACATAGTATGTTTTTATACGAAATTCATATATGATTCCTATATGTTTTTATACGAATTTTCATATAAGTTAGATTGTTGCGTTTTAATATGAAAATACGTATATGTCTTTTATACGTTTTTTTACGAAATTACATAGCATGTTTTTTTACGAAATTTCATATATGATTTCTATATTTTTTTATAAGAAATTTCATATATGATTTCTATATGTTTTTATGCGAAATTTCATATATGATTTCTATATGTTTTTATACGAAATTTAATATATGATTTCTGTATGTTTTTATACGAAATTTCATATATGATTTCTATATGTTTTTATACGAATTTTCATACAAGTTAAAGCAGATTCATATTGACTTAATTAGAGTTTTAAGGCGAAAATTCTTATGCTATAGGTGGCGCCATATGTTATTTCCTACCACTAACAAAACTTATTAAATGGATAAAGTTTCTTGGAATACTGTCGTTATAACTTGCTAGTCAGCTAATTCGATACACATTATCGGTTTGGTATGGATCAAGTTATCTGGAGCCTTCCGGTTTCCTAACTTCCGGTTTACTCACTTTCGGTGTCCTCACTTTCGGTGTCCTCAAGTTGTTGAAAATGGATTTTGTGTGGGGATGTGTCTCTAGGGGGTCGATTTTTCGTTATTTTTTTGATATCTCTTCGCGTTTTCAAGATACAAGCAAAAATGTGTGTGTGTGTTTAAAACCATTGATCCACATATATAAATCGCATACGAAATTTCGTTTAAATTTATTCAGAAAACGTATATGAAATTTCGTATAAATTCATCCAGAAAACGCAAACGAAATTTAGCACAAATGTGTTTCAATTCCGTACTAAATACGTATACGTATTTTATACGAATCTAGTTGAAATTTCGTATACATGTATGAAATTCCAACTAGACTCGTATAAAAATCGTGTACGAATTTCTATACGAATCCTGATTGATTTTTTTACAGGGGGTCATACTTCTCATCTTGAGAGATTATTCTATCGTGAGGAGCGCCTATGTGCAGGTCTTTATGCAACGTTTTGATAAACTGCGCTGACCGTTTACAATATGTTATTTTAAATAAAAAACATTTTTTTAGAAAAAAAAAACACCAAACAGACGCCAAACCAACGTTAACGTAAATCCAGGACCCCTTATAAAAGAAAAAGACAAACAACAAAAAACCAAAACAAAGTCCTGCATAGAGAGCTGCATTTAGGCGCTTGTGCTATCTTGATGACGTTAGGCAGAAATTTAAGGATCTGAATCTTTTTTTTTGGTTGGATCTTTAAGAGACAGTGCCTATGGCTCATTTGTCTAAAATATAATTAGTTTGAATGGATAATTGGGGGAGTGAGTCTTTGTTCTGAATGCTAGAGTTGCATCTGTCATGAATTGGCGTTGGGGGTGGGGGGAGAAGTGGGAGGGGGATGATGAGGGATGGGATAGGGAGGGGAGGGATGAACTGAATCTGAACACTTCCAAGTCTATATATTCTAAGATACGCATGCAAGGCTCATCTCAACAAAGACAACTACAGGTTTCGCTCTGTTATTCGTAGTTTCAACACTAGAAACAGACCTGTGTTTTTAAATAAACTTCCTCGGTATATGCTATTACTACCCCCGTCTAGGTTCAAAACCACACTCAAGAAAATACTCCTGAATAAAGTGTATTATTCAACTCGAGAATTTCTTGAGGATAATTTGATTTCCGATGTAAATACTTTAAATTCTTTCTTTTGCTGTTATTTTAATTGTAATGTCTAATGTTAAATACATGTTAAACCCTATTTTAGTTAGTTAGTTATCCGTTAACCCATCGTACCGTTAGGTGTCGGTTTTGTTTTGCCTTTGAAAAACTTTTCCATATATTTCTATCCTTCGCCAATTCTTTTGCACCCCTTCATGAAGTACGCCTTGTATTTAAAATTTCCCCTATTTCCTGATTCCATTTTGTTCTAGGTCTCCCAGTTGTATTTTTCGCATCCCATCCAGCTTCCCAAATTTCCTTTTACAAGATTCCAAACCCTATTTTAATTAATACTAAATATCGACACTCCCATGGAACAAGGATGTAACTCAAGTTAGACCCATTTTGAGTTATACTCATAGGTAAACGCCTTGAAAAAAGACATACATG
This sequence comes from Brachypterus glaber, assembly GCA_958510825.1. Taxonomy (NCBI): domain Eukaryota; kingdom Metazoa; phylum Arthropoda; class Insecta; order Coleoptera; family Kateretidae; genus Brachypterus; species Brachypterus glaber. Next base: position 78,014,985 of record OY294045.1, on the reverse strand, counting down.
GTGGTACTACTCAGATTTCTTCACAGGCCATTTTAACCAAAACTTTACCTAAAAACACTGAGGTAAGAAATTCTAAACTTAAATATTATCAGAAACAAACAATAAATAAGCAATAAATACTTATACAGTTAAATAGAGAATTTTATAAGCTTTCAAATGATGTATCACATGGCTTTCTTTTCTACTTCACTCATTTCCCCACCCTTAAAGAACAAAAAAAAATATTTTAGAAATTTAGCTGTCGTGAAAAATGACATATATGAGTTACGGCTTTGTTGCTTGGGGGTATCGGGGGTATATTATGACGATTGTAAAAACTGTAAAGTTTAACGCAAATAAAAAATAAACTAGCTTAGGACGCGTCCTAAGCTATCATGTTGATCGGTCGTCATGAAAACAAGTGTCTTAGCCAATAATGTTACACATTTGTATAATCAAGCTACTTGTTTTTATGAAATAATTATGCGTGCGGAAAAGACCTTCTTTCCACACGCATATGCATGCGGAAAGAGTCATCTTTCCGCACTCTCGTAGAAAATTATTTTTATCCAATACATACAGATAATAAGAAAATTACCAGCTTTATTTTAAATAGATAAACTCAATAATAACCCCCGCGTGGCTTTTACTTTATTGAGTGGATAATTATTTATTTTAGCCACTCAACTGTCACTTGTCAAATTATTTTCTTGTAAATGTCATTAAAATTTTTAATAAAAATATGAATTCCTAAGCTATTTATTGGATAAAACCTCATGGGTAAACCGATATTGCCGTCTCTTACTTTACCCACTAGTACCATAAATAACTATTACAAATATGATGATTTAATTTTAAACCAGTTTTACAATTTAACATTTCAAAAATATGCAATAAACTCTAGCCCTGCAGGCGAAATTGTTTACGAACTTCAAGCTTAATTTTTACAGTCTTAGATAAAAAAATCCCTAAAGCCGCAGGTGAAATTTTTTAAAAATTTAATGGTCTAGAAATACTAAATCAATCTTACAAAAACACAAGAAACTCAAGCGCCGCCAGCGAAATTTTTTACGAATTTTACAATCTTAGGTTAAAAAATAACGTAGGAAAGCCCTTGCGCCACAAGCGAACATTTTTACAAATTTGATGGTCTATTTTAATTTTAAATCAATCTTACATATACAATTTACATATACAATTTAAAATTTACAATTTAAAATATCACAAACATGCAAGGATTTTTACGAATTTCTTTTATTTTCTAGAATCTTAGATTAAAAAATAACGTAGGAAAGCCCTAAATGCAATTTTAAATTAAAAAAGCGAGAAAAGCCCTAGCGCCACAGGCAATGGCTTTTACAATTATCATGGTCTATTTTAATATTAAGGCCCGGTTGTACAAACCTGGTTTAACTTTGAGCAGAGTTCCTTTACCATTGAAACACATGACAGTTGAGCTAGGATCATATTTAAGCGAGGTTTGTACAACCTGGTCTAAATCAGTCTGTTTAGTTTTCTTCCTGTATATAGTAGATGATTGGAAAAAGTCCCTTTTGCGCCTGACGTACTACCTGACGTTGCTGGCGTCAGGCGATATTTTTAGTGTAAGTTTGGAAGAGTTAGTAAAACAACACGGTCCGGACAATACGTTAAATTCGTCAGGGTCACGATACTTACGCCACTATTGCTTCCAAAGAACAAAAAATAAGAATAGTTATTCGTAATGAATCACGCTATGGAAAATACATCCAATAAATAACATTTCGCGTAAAACGAGTGTAAATAGGGTTTACGCCATTTCTCCGAGGAAACATCATCTTGGGCCCAAGTACAAGAAGACACCTGGAACAATACAAGTAAGTCCCTTTTATCTCACGTCACAAAGGGGGTCGGTCAAGTTAGCCCCCCCCAGTTAAAACTTAGGGTCGAAAAATACATAGGTAGTTTGCACACAACTTGCACAACCTTGCACAACCAGAAAAAAAGCTTGCGCACTAACCATTGGTTAATTATATGAAAAAAACCGTGGGGGGGGCTAACTTGACCTTAGCCCCCCCCAGTAAAAAAGTTAAAATTTTTCACTACAATCTAATAGTAAATAGCTTGCACAAGCTTGCACAACCAAAATAAAAGCTTGCGCACCCTTAACAAGAGCGGTGAGGGGTAAATAATGTTTACCGTCAGCCCCCCCCAGAACTAAAATTGAACGAAAAATGTTGTAGTATGTTAAAAAAAAAAGCTTGCACAACCTTGCACAACCAAAATAAAAGCTTGCGCACCCTTAACAAGAGCGGTGAGGGGTAAATAATGTTTACCGTCAGCCCCCCCCAGAACTAAAATTGAACGAAAAATATTGTAGTATGTTAAAAAAAAGCTTGCACAACCTTGCACAACCAAAATAAAAGCTTGCGCACCCTTAACAAGAGCGGTGAGGGGTAAATAATGTTTACCGTCAGCCCCCCCCCAGAACTAAAATTGAACGAAAAATGTTGTAGTATGTTACAAAAAAGCTTGCACAACCAAAATAAAAGCTTGCGCACCCTTAACAAGAGCGGTGAGGGGTAAATAATGTTTACCGTCAGCCCCCCCCAGAACTAAAATTGACCGAAAAATGTTGTAGTATGTTAAAAAAAAGCTTGCACAACCTTGCACAACCAAAATAAAAGCTTGCGCACCCTTAACAAGAGCGGTGAGGGGTAAATAATGTTTACCGTCAGCCCCCCCCCAGAACTAAAATTGAACGAAAAATATTGTAGTATGTTAAAAAAAAGCTTGCACAACCTTGCACAACCAAAATAAAAGCTTGCGCACCCTTAACAAGAGCGGTGAGGGGTAAATAATGTTTACCGTCAGCCCCCCCCAGAACTAAAATAGAACGAAAAATATTGTAGTATGTTAAAAAAAAGCTTGCACAACCTTGCACAACCAAAATAAAAGCTTGCGCACCCTTAACAAGAGCGGTGAGGGGTAAATAATGTTTACCGTCAGCCCCCCCAGAACTAAAATTGAACGAAAAATATTGTAGTATGTTAAAAAAAAGCTTGCACAACCTTGCACAACCAAAATAAAAGCTTGCGCACCCTTAACAAGAGCGGTGAGGGGTAAATAATGTTTACCGTCAGCCACCCCAGAACTAAAATTGAACGAAAAATGTTGTAGTATATTAAAAAAAATCTTGCACAACCTTGCACAACCAAAATAAAAGCTTGCGCACCCTTAACAAGAGCGGTGAGGGGTAAATAATGTTTACCGTCAGCCCCCCCCAGAACTAAAATTGAACGAAAAATGTTGTAGTATGTTAAAAAAAGCTTGCACAACCTTGCACAACCAAAATAAAAGCTTGCGCACCCTTAACAAGAGCGGTGAGGGGTAAATAATGTTTACCGTCAGCCCTCCCCAGAACTAAAATTGAACGAAAAATGTTGTAGTATGTTAAAAAAAAGCTTGCACAACCTTGCACAACCAAAATAAAAGCTTGCGCACCCTTAACAAGAGCGGTGAGGGGTAAATAATGTTTACCGTCAGCTCCCCCCAGAACTAAAATTGAACGAAAAATGTTGTAGTATGTTAAAAAAAGCTTGCACAACCTTGCACAACCAAAATAAAAGCTTGTGCACCCTTAACAAGAGCGGTAACGGGTAAATAATGTTTATAATAAAAGCAAATGCACTTTTTAAGTAGCCTACAATACTTTTTTTACGTAAATCAATAATTTGTTGGCGGCAGTGGGTAGGTACTTAATTTATTTTTTTTTAGTGACTTAAAAGTTTTTTTATTAAAAAGTTCTTTCTAATAAAATTTTCATTTTATTGATTTTGTTGTTGAAGATAAAAAATATACTGCCAGAGCTTTCCCATTTTTCACCTCCGCGCGTAAAATGGATTTTTTATTATCAGATTCAATTTTAGCAACCTTGAAAACCCCAATATACCAATTTTACGATAACTACCCCCCGCCGCTCAGGGGGTGTATTTAGAAAAAAAATATTTTAAGATTCTGCTTTAGCGACCTCAAAAACCCGAATATATCAATTTTCAAGTAAACTACCCCCGCCCCTCAGGGGGTGCAGTTAGATTTTTTTCATTATCAGATTCACTTTCAGAAACCTCAAAAACCCCAATATAACAATTTTTGACAAAAACTACCCTCCCACTCAGGGGGTAAAATTTGAAAAAAAATATTAGATTCATATTCGTCGACCCCAAAAACCCCTATATACTAATTTTGACGAAAATATTGAAAATATTTAAAAATATTTATCCGCTCACACCCGCGGGGGTGAAGTTAAAAAAATTATCATCAGATTCAATTTCAGCAGCCTTAATAAGCCATATAGGGGAGACCGGGGTATAGTGGTGACCACAAAAAAAATCATAAAAAATGTATTTTTAAATTTAATGTTTTATTTTTTTACAGTATACAGGGTGGTGTAACAAAAAAGGTGGGCTGGCTACACATAGCCATATTTTACTCACCAAAACAATCAAAAAAGTTCATATAAACATTTTATCTAAAATGCGTCCTAAGGGAGATACGCCCCTTTGAAAGTGGCTAAAAAATTCGGTTTTTATTTATTAACTCAGGAACCCTTTCAGTTACAGAAACGGGGTTTTGCATATAAACTAAACTTAAGGCCCATCTTCGTATATTATTTTCGGGTACTTATTTTAACCAGGGACGTGCGAAACGGGTGGCCTTATTAGTTTTTTGCCTCTAACTTTTTTCTGTGTAATTTTTTTGTCATTTTATTTTCAGAAGATGATTTCTCAGGTCAATATACATAAAAAGGTGCTCTTGTTGTAATACTCTAGGATTTACTGTTTTCAAGAAAAATTTCAATTTTAGTTGTGGGGGGGCTAAACACTATTTACCCCTCACCGCTCTTGTTAAGGGTGCGCATGGTTTTATTTTGGTTGTGAAAGAGACTTACTATTAGATAGTAATAAAATTTTTTAACTTTTTTATTAAATAATAGTTCTGCGCGGGGCTGAAGGTAAACATTATTTACACCTTATTGCTCTTGTTAAGGGTGCCCAACCTTTTATTTTGATTGCGCAAGGTTGTGCAAGTTTTTTTTTAATATATTACATTTTTTGGTCAAATTTAGTTCTGGGGGCGGGGGCTGACGGTAAACATTATTTACCCCTCACCGCTCTTGTTAAGGGTGCGCAAGCCTTTATTTTGGTTGTGCAAGGTTGTGCAAGCTTTTTTTAACATACTACAACATTTTTCGTTCAATTTTAGTTCTGGGGGGGGGCTGACGGTAAACATTATTTACCCCTCACCGCTCTTGTTAAGGGTGCGCAAGCTTTTATTTTGGTTGTGCAAGGTTGTGCAAGCTTTTTTTTAACATACTACAACATTTTTCGTTCAATTTTAGTTCTGGGGGGGGCTGACGGTAAACATTATTTACCCCCTCACCGCTCTTGTTAATGGTGCGCAAGCTTTTATTTTGGTTGTGCAAGCTTGTGCAAGCTATTTACTATTAGATTGTAGTGAAAAATTTTAACTTTTTTACTGGGGGGGGGGCTAAGGTCAAGTTAGCCCCCCCACGGTTTTTTTCATATAATTAACCAATGGTTAGTGCGCAAGCTTTTTTTTTGGTTGTGCAAGGTTGTGCAAGTTGTGTGCAAACTACCTATGTATTTTTCGACCCTAAGTTTTAACTGGGGGGGGCTAACTTGACCGACCCTCACAAAGGTCCTTCGAAAAACACCCCAGCGGTTAACACAGTCTTATAATTTAAAAATTCACAAAAATGCAAAAAACTCAAGCGCCACAAGCGAAAATTTTTACAAATTTTATAGTATTTTTAAATTTTAAATGGAATATGGAAACGGAAAAACTTTGGGGGGGGGGCTGGTGTCCTACCTGGAATCCAGATTGCGAAATGTGCGCAAAACATAGACAACTGATAAAATACAATTTTTTTATACATTAAATATTTAAAAAATAAATCCGAAATTTCTGATTAGTACGCCTTTAGTGCAGGGGCGGATTTAGGGGGGGGGGGGGGCACGGGGGCCATGGATGCCCCCCCTTAAAATGAAATAAATCCGCCCCTGCTTTAGTGTCAATAATATTACACTGTAAGATTTAAAATACAACAAAATATCCAATTCTGGGCCTGGCATACAAATGCAGTTACTGTGTTTTTAGTAGAATATTTACATTACTGCCATCTTTCTTTACGCTTAAAAACTTGGCCAGCTAACCGAAAGGTGGCGACACTTTTAAATAAAATATCGTTAATTTAGCGCACAGTGGGGAATTTTTCAAATCTAGCGAAACAAAAATATCAAAAGCAACTTTTAAACAAGCTGCGAAGATATGTAATGCTATGAATCATAATTTATTAATGAGTTGAAGCCCGTTCCCGATTGGTTTAAATTTAGCGCCAACAAAATGTGCTCTTTACTGTACAGTCCATGCAAAAATCATGGCGAACTTCAATAAATATTTTTCCTACGAGCGTGCGGAAAGATCACTTTTTCCGCACGCATATGGGTGTGGAAAGAAAGCCTTTTCCGCATGCATAAATATTGTTTAATTTCTTAATTGCGTAGTGTTGTTGTTATATTTATTTATAATATTATAAAAATGTTTAAATTTTTGATTTTTTTATTGAAAAATTATAAAAATAAGATTTATTTCGATTTATTTGATAAAATATGAAAGTATATTTTATATTAACCCAGCTCGTAGGAAAAGTATTGTACCTAACGCATGCTTAAAGAGGCTTTTCCGCACTTGTTAGGAAAATAGCTATTTTCTACGATCTAATAGAAAAGTTAACATTTCTACAAAAACAAATAAAGTTTTCAGACTTCAAAATAACCTATTTCTTAGTATTTTACTTTTCTGTTCGTTACCATGACAGCAAGCACAAAATTGAATTTTGCGCGCTCAGTGTAGGCCACCGGGAGGTCAGTCGTAAAACAACTGTCACGTATAGATAAGTTGTTGTGGTCCTCCATTGTTTTTACATAAAATGTTGTTTATTTTGCAATCAAATCTCAATTTGTGCTTAATATTTGTGATTTAAATATGGAGAGTGATAGTGAAGAGGAATTTACTTCAACCCCGCCGGATTTGCAGAAAATTTCAAGTGCTGCGACCTTAAAATTGCTGCCTGAATAATCTAAACAGACATACGAAATGGTTTATGAACAGTTTAATGGTTGGAAAAACACCAAGAAAACTGAGAAAATATCTGATTTTACTTCTAAACCACCAGATTTGCAGAAAATAGTGCTATGACTTTGTTGGGTTATGAATTTACTGCCTGAAATCTATTTATTAACTTATTTTAGATCGTAGACAAAATGTTGTTTTTATTACGAGCGCAAAATGTGATTTCTGCTTTCGCGTGATTTCTGATCTCCGCTAGACGCCTCGATCAGCAAATTCCACGCTCAAGCAGAAATCAGTCATTATGCGCTCTTAATACAAAAATAATTATTTTCTACGAGCGTGCGTAAAGATGTCTCTTTTCGCACGAATATGCGTTTGGAAAGTAGATATTTTTTCTACGACTGCTTTAGAATGTCACTTTTCAAACACAGAATGAATCCATTCTAGCTCTAGATACGGTATTCCGTATCAAGTGTTAGAATGAGCACATGTAGTGCCACCTCTTGTTTATAAAAGTAAAGAAAACTGTAGCAAAATTAGCAAAAATATATATATATATATATATTTTACCATGAAATATTAAATAATTTAATGCAATTTAAAGTTTTGCGTTAAAATTACATAAAGTTTATTAGTTTTTCTTAATATTTGACCAGTTTTTTATCAATTTAGTTCAAAAAATTAAAACTGCTCCATCTATTATTAAATATTTAAACCTGATATCTGTCACAACAATCTGACATAACCTTCAATTTTTGCATTATAATTTGTAAATATGTGCTAAAATTAAATAAAAATCTTTTGTAAGTACTGATTTGATAAAATAATTAAATAACATTAATTGCTTTATTTAAAAATATGTGTTTTGTTGCAGTTTAAAGCCATATATGGCTGTATACAGTGTTTCATATTTGCAGTCGAAGAAAAAGTATAGTCTACAACACGTATGGAATAGTCATTCCATACTAGTTATAGAATATACTATTCCGCACGCATAGGTATTTCATAAAAATCAAGTAGCTTTAATATACAAACGTGTTGTCTAAGACACTTGTTTCCATGATCAACATGATAGCGTCCTAAGCTAGTTTGTTCGTGTCAATTATGTTGTCAATATCAATTGTAAAGTTTTTATAAAATAAAATGATGAACCTTAAAGAAGATGAAATGTTAACTGAAGAAATAATAGAAATGGCAAATGAAAATCTTCAACCAAAATAGAATTGGTAATAACCATGGTTATTACCAATTCTGTGCACAGCCCGGATCAAAGTAGTAATTTACCGGGGGCATCCAAAAATTAGTATTTAAAAAAACTCTTTTTTCATAGTTAATATAACAAGACCGATGGATTTTTTCGGCTAATTTTGTTGTTTGTATTTACGAAAGCTTTTTTGCCGAGGGGCGTTTCACCTTTACAATACATGTACGTTTTCATCGACAGTACTTTACATTACATTGACATTACCTTACATTACTTACAATACTGTACATTACCGTACATTACGTTACATTACTTACATTATTCTACAGTACCTGACATTAATTGACATTACGACAGTACCTACATTATTTACATTATTTTTATTAATGCGCATGCTCTCCTACAGTATTTACATTATTTCGTCTACTCAGATCGCTCAAAAACCACGTGACACCTATAAAATTTCGGCAGTGTTGTTTACTTCTGGTGGTTTTAATATTATTTTTAATCATTTTTGTGTACCTGATGTATAATGTGTAATGAAAAGTACGGAATTTAATATTATGTAGTAGTTTTCAAATGTCTGTCATGTAAGAAAACAAAAATGTATTTTTTTTTTAGTTTTTTTTTGTTGAATTCCAAGAGTTTCATTTTTAGATTAAAATAGTACTTGTCAAGGCCTCCCTAGCCTTGGTTTAAGCCCCCTGGAGACGAATTCTTCAAAACCGGGGAGTAGAACGAACCTCAGACTCGTTCTATCAGTCGTTCTACTCCCCGGTTTTGAAGAATAGGTCCCCTGGAGTCTTTGTTGAGCTCCCCTGACCTGTTTGTCGATCCCCGAACCCATTAACTTTTAACATTATACAGTGCATGTCTAAAGTCCGCCCCCTCCATTAAGTTTTAAACGAATTAAGGTATCAACTTGAAAAACACCTAAATAACATAACCCAAATAACTTTTTGGTACATATTTTATATGGCACAATGGTGACAGGGGGGCAAGGGTGGATATTTTTTTAAAATAGAAAGGGGGTTTGTGTGATATGTTATTTTAAAGCTTATAAAATTCTCTATTTAACCAAACATTTTTTTATTTTTTGGGAGCAATTTTTGTGGTTTTAAAATAGGTTTAAAAATAGGAAATTTTGTTAAAAAAATTAAACAATTTTTGAAAACTGGTTTATTTTATGTCAATTATACTAATTTTAAATGATATTAATAAAATAAAAATAAAAAAAAAAACAAAAAATCGCATTTTTTAGTAAATAAATTAAAAAAAATAAAACCTACAAAAACCTGGATGTTTTATATCCAAAAAATATGATTTCCGTCAAAAAAAATTCTATCTCTCAGTCGTGTTTATGCTCAAGTCCGGTTTATGCACCATTTATACCCGCCCAAACCCGTCATTTTCAGCAGGGAAGTGATAAAAATTCGCACATAGGGGTTTTGGGAAAACAATTTAATATTTAAAAAAATCTTGATCTAATCGTTCTGTCTTTGTTTTCTCTGTCTTGTATAATCTCAAAAGGGGTGTATATTATATTATATATGGGTTATATGGATAAAGATAAAGAATAAATTCATTTTGAGCGAAACGAAAAACCCCCAGGATCTAATTCTTATCGGGTTATTTAAAAAATATAAAAAAGGAGGGCTGCACCCCCTTAAGGGTTAGATACTTTTAAATATAAAATTTGTTTCTAGGGACTCTAAAAACCCACAGATACCAATTTTTACTAATATTAAACGAAAATATATGATTTCTATAATTTTCCCCTATAAAAGCTTTTTTTTCTTGACGAATTTGGATTCCTTATCAAAAATTATGTTAGAAAACATGTAAATAAAGTTGGGCATAAAAAAAGTTGAAATTCGTAAACTAGTGATATCCAAAGTTTTAGGCTGAAATTGTTTTAGGTAAAATTCGGGTTGGGGTACGGGGGTAAAATGGGGTAATTTTTTTTCAAAATAATAATTTTTTAAATTAATTTTTCAGGCCTATAGGGGAAAATAATATTTTGTTGGCAGCAGTATTTTTTTACGTGTTACAAATTTCAAGTTAATAATTTAATTTTTTTTATTTAAAAAAAGAAATTATTTTTTTTTGTTTTAAATTTTTTTTAAGTATTTGAGAAAATTATACCATATACTGTGAATGATATATACTGGAATGCGTAGCATTAAATATCTTCACGGCTTGTTTATTAATATATTTTTATACATATCTCGATACATATATTAACCTAAATTTATGTTAATCTTAACCTAACATCCTACATTACCTCGTACCAGTGGCGGACTGGCCGTAAGGCAGGGTAGTCAAAAGCCGACCGGGCCTCAGTACTAAACAGACCCTCACACGGCCATTTGGCTATACCGGGCCCTCGATTTTCCAATTTTTTATGGGTTTTGAGCCGTTTAGGGGCCTTTTTTAATATTTTTCCGACGGTGCCGTAAGAAGCCAGTCCGTGTCTGCCTCGTACATTACCCTACAGTACTTTACATTAAGTGGACATTACTTACATTACCGACATTATTTCGACAGTATTCTACAGTACTACATTTTTAGACATTATTTACATTATTTCGACATTACCTTACAGTACTACATTTTTCTTACATTATTTACATTATTCGTACAATATTGTAAATAATGTACATTATTTACAATACGTGTACAAAAATAGGTCAGTGAAACGCCCCTCGTTTTTTGCTTAGCAACGCACGAGACACAGTGAATGCATATAAAAACCACGACCGCGTAGCGGGAGGGGTTTTTGCATTCGCTGGGTCGAGTGCTTGATAAGCAAAAAGGTTTTCGTAAGTACAAACAGCAAACTTAGACGAAAAAAACATGATGTTGCGTTGTATTTGTTAAGAAAAATTCACAATTCAAATAAACAAAATTATAAACTTTAATTAAAAATGAAAATAACCACAAGAACAATTTTGAAAACGTTTCTTTATAATATATTATATTAAGCTAATTAAAAGTACAATTGTGAAACACACAATTTTCAAATTTTAGTCCTTGTTTTGTATTTGGTGCAATAATGCTTGAAGATGAACTAATGGTTGTTGTTGCCCTATCTTGTGCTAAATTCTTGTCTTGTACCAAAGGTAGTACTGGTGCTAAATTAGATTCTATATTAGATGAACGAACTTTATCTAATATGGTGGTATGATGTTCTTCATTTAGTTGTAAATATGGCTTTATAGATGAGGAACTTGAGTGGCCACTAATTTTTATTAATTCTTGCTCTTGTACTCCTTGCCTAACCATATTTGAAATGACTGTGGCGCGACTAGAATGATTTGTAATTTTTCTCTTTTTTGTGTCCAATCCAGCCTTTTTCGCAGATATTTTATTCCACTTAGAAAAAGTATTTTTTCCAACTGGGCTATTCTTGTACCATATTCCGGTTTCTTTCCAGTTAGGATTCGCAGTTAAAAAAAATCGATTAGTAATTATATTTTTATTCCGTTTTTCTACCAGTTTTTTATATAATCGAACAGGACATTTATCAGCATTCTGGGTATTTGGTTTAAGCCATTTATTGTCACTACATTTTTGATCTCCTCCTTGACAAGTTTTCGTAAATACCGGATTGTAAATAATTCTTCCAGATTTCTCACCGTTATTTTTCATTTCTTCTTGAAAATGCCCCAATAAACAATTTACACCTTGGCCGCCGCGCCAAGCTAATTCAACAGACGCGATGTGAAAAAATTTCATCTGGAGTCCACTAGGAGTATTTTCATCATTTGCGTTAATCATTAAATGGTACTCGTCCACCTCCAGAGCAGATGCACTTAATTTTCTTTTCGCTGGGTTTGATTGGAGTTGCTTTCTAATTGCGTTTTTAGCCATTCTAGCGTTCGAAAACTCTACATCTATAAAAGGATTAAAGCTTCTTTGGTATTCGGTAAAATATTTTTCCTGTAAAATTTTTGCCGTCGTATTCCATATTGTTTTTACGGAACACTCTTTGTATTCTTCCCCGTTAACTTTCCTCATATTTATAGCCCATGTTTTTAATACTGATGCTATTTCATCGATTGTGGTTGTGCTGTCCAATAAATAACCTTTTTCCTCGCAAAATTCAGTAAATTGCTTCCATATGGAATTTTTCGTCCTCACAGTGTTAACCGGCACAGCTGATTTTAAAATTATTTCCACATTTTCTTCAGAAATACTAGCAAATCTATCGCCTATTTTTAAAAGTTTACTATGAAGACGCGCAAATGACTTATTCACAAACTAATTTGACAGTACTTTTCATAGGTGCTGTGATATTGTTCAAATATTATTTTCTTGGTTACCCGCAACTAAAATACATAGTAACGGAAAAAATCCTCAGTACCAGGGATTTTTTCGATTTAAAAATAGGTGATTCGCTGAAAAATGTACCCGATTCGTGACTGGATTGGTTGAATGACATAATAATAATAATGAAGTGTGAATTTTTCAAGTAAATAGTCACCAACTATTATTCACCAAGCGGAATGTCATGTCGACGCTGTTATTAATACTCAGTCGGTCACTTGGTCATGGTCCATGACTCGTGGAGAAAGACTTTTTTTTGAAAATTGTTTCTCTTTTCAAAAAAATAATAATAATCGTTTATTTACGCATATAGCAGTTACAAAGTTATTTATATAATATTCTTATAGCATAATAGGTATAAAATAATAATTAAAAAAAAAAAATAAGAGTAATATACTCATATAAAACAAAATTACATGCCTAAATGTTGACGTAATTGATTTTTAAACATATTATATGAAGAATTGTAAAAATCAACAGTATTGCATGCTAAATTAACCAATGTTACAATACGGTTCATTGGAGAATTTTCTGCATTAACAGTATTACAGGAGGAAACCTCCAGGAGTGGATAACTTCTCAAGGATCTTGATGGAATTTTAATATTAAACTGACCCAATATAACACTAGATTGAATTGATCCAGCAAGAACCTTAAAGAAAAAACACACATCACTGAAGATTCTTCTATTCTGAAGGGTAGCTAAACCCAAATATTGCCTTGTTTGATTCGTATCCAACAAAATGTTATTCTGAGCAAGTCTGTATCGAACAATACGTAAAAACTTATTCTGAACAATTTCAATTCGCTGAATATGGTTGCCAAAATATGGGGACCAAATGGTGGATCCGTATTCCAGTCTTGATCTTACTAGGGATGAATACAACATCAATATAGGTCTCTGATTAGAAAAGTCCTTAGTTGTCCTTAGAACAAAACCTAGCATTTTATTTGCATTAGAAACAATATGATCAAAATGATTATGAAATAATAATTTACTGTCCAAAAAAATACCCAGATCCTTGATTACATTGACATTATTCTGTAAATTATCTGCTATTTTATAATTGTGCTCTAACGGGTCCTTTTTACGTGAAAAAGTCATCACCGAGCACTTATTATTATTTAAAAACAGCTTGTTTTTAATGCACCAGTCATTAAGTAAATCAAGGTCCCTTTGTAAAATAAAAGCATCTAGTATAGACGTTATCCATCTGTAAATCTTTAAATCATCAGCAAAAAGCAAATATTGAGACAAAAATTTTGAACCTATATAATTAATAAAAATAATGAACAATATTGGTCCTAGGTGAGATCCTTGTGGTACTCCACTTAGGACCTTTATAATGAAAGATTTAAAACCATTTATAATTACCTGTTGTATTCTTCCTGTAAGATACGATACAATCCATGTATGAAAAGGCGGCCTAACCCCATATTCCCACAACTTTTTAGCCAGTAAATAATGACATACAAGATCAAACGCCTTACTAAAATCAGTATATATGGCATGAACTTCTCCGCCATGATCTAAACACCATGAAATGAAATTAGTATATGTAAACATATTTGTCACCGTCGATCTACCTTCTAAAAAGCCATGTTGTTCCTGTACAATTATATTTTTAAACTCAGATGAAATAAATGGAAGTACAACTTTCTCAAAAAGTTTAGCGACGGCTGATTGAATACACACCTGTCTGTAGTTTTTAACACTAGATCTGTTACCGCTTTTAAATATTGGTATAACGTAGGAAGTCTTCCAAGCTATGGGAAAAATACCAGATTCTAAAGATTTATTAAAAATAAAAAGTAATGGAGTACATATAGAATAGGCAACATTTTTTAATAGTACGTTAGGGATACCATCAGGACCGGGACCTTTGTGTATGTTTAAATTACACAAGGCGGAGAACAGATTTTCATGTGTGATTTGAACCACAGACAAATCAACTTCACTATCTTTAGATCCGCAGTTACTAAAATCAAAATTTTCATTATCACTAGAAGTATCAGAGTGAGTGTAAACGGAACTAAAATGAGTAGCGAACAAATTTGCAATATTTTCACCAGTATCGGCTTGCTCGTCTTCAAGATGTACTGTACTAGGAATACCTGAAGATTTTTTATTATTATCAACAAATTTCCAGAATTGCTTTACATTAGCTGTGATTTGATTTTCAACATTGTTAATGTAATTTTTATAACATTCATTACTTAAAATCTTACATCTACGGCGCAGATCAGAAAAAATTTCATGATGATGATGAAAGGAATAATTAATAAAAAAAAACACAATATTTTTGTATTAGCTATTCGTTTTTTTAAAAAAAAACCATTTTCAAAAAAAAATTAAGTCCTCCATGAGTCATGGACCATGACCAAGTGACTCACTGAGTATTAACAGCGTCGACATGACATCTCGCTTGGTGTAGTTTAAAATGTCTATTTACTTGAAAAAAGAGTTTTTTAACATTCTAATTTTTGCATGCCCCCGGTAAATAATGGCTACTTCGATCCGGGCTATAGTAATGTTAGCTTTTTTCAATAATTGTTTAAAAGTGTTTAATTTCTTAATTGCGTCGTTATTCTTGTTATATTTATCATAAAATTATAAAAATGTTTAAATTTCTTAACTGTTAATTATTTTTCTATTTGAAAAAATTATAAAAATAAAATTTATTTAATTTATAAGGGCATATTTTATTTTTAACTCCGCTCGTAGAAAAAATATTGTTCCAAACGCATTCGATTGCTTGCCTGAACGACGCTTGTTAGGAAAATAGCTATATTCTACACAAGATAAAACTTTTAGACCGGGATCTCTTCCACGAAAAATGTTGAAAAAAAGTTTTTCGACAACGAGAAATGGGTTCTTATATAAAATTTTTCGGTGAATCCAGAAATGCTATTTAAAATTTGATATCGAGGTGTAAAAACGTTCAAAAACCAACTTTTTTACAAAAATTGTGAAAATATTGAAATTTTGTAAATTTATTTTCACCTTTCTATCTAACTTGTTTTTTGAGATATAGATTTGAAATGTTAGCTAACCTACACAGTGTTTTTTTAAAAAAATTTACATTGTTACAGACCCCTGATTTTTTTCATAAATTGCAATTTAGGCAAATATAAAAAAAATCGTTCGGATCGATTTTTTTTTAGGTTTTTTTCTAATTTATTATAATATGTACATATTACGTACTTAAACTTCAATATATATTTTAGATATAATAATAAAGTTATAATTTATGATCACTACTGTAGTAACATTACAAAAATTAGCATTAGCATTAATGCTTATCTCCAACGCCAAAGGGTGTATTTTTTATTCTAGCACTTTATTGTTTTATGGGCGAAGTCTACCGAAAAATATTTTTTTTTGCAGATTCGGACTTAAAATGCCATGAAACGTCGAGAAAATGTGAAAAATGTGGGTGTCATATTTGACATCAGAAAAATTACGAAGGTCCTGAATCGTACACTGAAAGAATTTTTTAAATCGGACCTTTCGTTTAAAAGTTACAAGGTTTACAGTCAGAGGACAGACAGACCAATATTTTTTCAACACCCACTTTTTATACATTTTCTCGAATTTCATGGCATTTTAAGTCCGAATATCCAAAAAAAAATTGATATTTCGGTCGACTTCGCCCATAAAACAATAAAGCGCAAAAAAGATAAGCCCTTTGGCGTTGGAGATAAGCATTTTTGTATTGTAGTGTTCATAAATAATAACTTTATTATCTAAAATATATATTGAAGTTCAAGTACGTAATATGTACATATTATAATAAATTAGAAAAAACGTAAAAAAAACGATCGATCCGAACGTTTTTTTTTTATATTTGCCTAAATTACTTCTTATGGCGTATTTAAACAATTTATGAAAAAAAAATCAGGGGTCGGAAACAAAAACGCTATTTGCTTAAATATTGTATATTTTCGTAAGAGATTTTTCACAGTAGTATATTAAAGTACTAGTTTCATAACATACGTTTTTAACGCACGAGTACAAGTTTAGAAAACGAGCCGCTTGCGGCGAGTTTTCTAAAGTACTAATGCGCTAAAAACGTGTTATGAAACGAGTGCTTTATACAGTTTTTTCTATTTTGCTCTAAAATTAAAAAAACATTACATTTAAATTGATGACTGATTTAGGGATTTTTGTTTTGGATTGGCATTACAGTTTACACCATGTTTAAAATTCTAAGAACAAATGATATTTTGATATATTTTATAGTCATCTCTTCTCTTTTTCACTGCAATTAACCAAGCCACAATTTTAACACGGTAAAAGTAACCTAAACACAAAATTTTGTAGAAAATTCAACTTTAAAGCGACATTGACATTTGCACGGATACGTCAAGTGATAGGCTTGCCAACCCAAATGAACAAAAAGTACAGACCTCTTATGGGCCTATAAGAACACGCAAAATGCGTGTGATTATGAGCTTATAAGAGTCGCAAAATAGAAAAAAATATTTTTAAACTCCGCGCATTATCTATCTGAGTTGATGGTCATTTGTTTCTTGTTATTTGGTTGGCAGAATATATTTAGTTCCTTATGTAAGGTTTTCATCTTGTTTAAAATTTATTGTCAATCAAGACATTATTTTAAAAAAATCCAAATAATTTGCTTTAGAAATAACAAGAAAAGTGCATAAAAAGAAAACTAAAGCATCAATCTATAAACATTTTGTTTAAATGAAGTAATATAATGCAGTGCTCTATAAAATTTTGAATTAAACACTATAACAGAGAATTTTTTGGTTAAAATATTACTGGTCCGTAATTATTAAAGAGCCCAACTAAATAAAACGTTACGGTATTTTCATAATATTTTTATAATTTTCTTTGGTAATGTAGTAGTTTGGCAACATATTAAACATTTTTATAAAATTAATATGAATTTGTTAACTTATTGTACCCGGCTATGGATTTTGACGTCACGACTCGGTAAAATCCGATCTCTATTGATGAGTCATAACTGAGTTTGCGACTAACTCTACGTCACACATTCAACTCGGTCTTTCGCTCTGTTGCCAAATTGTGCAATTTAATTTATGTTTGGTTTTTAGTTGTTTTGGTGTTTTTTTTTGCTTTGGTTTTTGGTTGTTTTGGTGTTTTTGCAAAAAAAAAAACACAAAAACAACCAAAAACCAAAGATTTCTTCTTCTTCTTCAAAGAATCGCGTCCTTTTCCTTTTTGGAATTTGGCTAGCTCGGTACAAATATGTATTTGTACCCTATTTATTCTTCCTGTAATCTAGGAATTCGGGTCACAGCGAAGGGTTCTGAAAATTCCCATCCCCGAAGTCCAAATTTCTGGGTTATATTGTTTTTCTATCTTGACTCGCAATAAATTTCTCACTCTCTTCTCAAACCAAACCAAATGATCTTTGCGCAAACGCTAACTTGTTATCTTTAAACTTATACAAAAACTTATCTTCCACGTTGTACTTTTCAAATTAAATTCATCAACATTTTTTGCGATATTATTCAGTGTTTATGCTCGTGTTTATTTTACCAATTCAAGGTTTTTTTTTACTCTGTGCATTATACTATGTTAATTTCTTTAAATTAAATTTTATTAGCATTATGTACTTGACGCATTATTCTGTGATAAAAAAACTGTGATAGCAATGTAGTCGCAACAAACACTCACTTAAAAACTAAATTACCTAAGCTAAACGTTAATCTGCCATCTTCATTGGATGAAGACGGCGAACTGTGTGTCAAAAAATATATATAAGAGAACTTTAGCTCCCGTGTTAAACGTAGGCAACACAAATTACAGGAAGGTGGAAGGCGCGCTCTGGTGATAGAATTGCGGACTATTATTGTCGGTATTATCGGTTTCTGTAAAAATACCTAGTGACATCTAGCGGACAGTTTAAGTAATAGAGATGGCGCCAGTTTCAAATCCTTAATAAAATTATTGAATAAAACCCGTTGAAGGACAATGACACTGTACAGCGCTATGTCCGCGTTTTCGCAGATATAGCACTGGACAGCGTCATTGTCCTTCAACGGGATTTTATCATTACTTTAATTTGGGCAAAAATCTCAAATCAAAGTAATGAAAGTGGGAATAAAATAAAAATCAAAAATTAAAATAAAACAATTTATTTCATTTATAAAAAGTACATAAAAAAAAATATATATATATATATATATATATATATATATATATATATATATATATATAAAACATTTGTATTCAAACCAAAGAAAATATTTTACTGCACGGAAGCCGAAAATTGTTTTTTACTGATGTCTCTGTATTAGTCAGTCTTATATATTACCCTCAGTTTTTACGATATAAAAAGTATTAATATTAAGTACTATTTCTTTGGTGCTTTTTTTTTGTTAATAATGGGGCCCCAAATAAGCCTATACAGGGCCGTAACCAGAAAAGATCCTGGGTGTAACGGAATAGCGCATTCACCATTATTTTTTAAATTTTCGACATTTTAAAGTTTTATAAATTTTAACCAATGTGTGATACATCATTTTAAAGCTCATAAAAACCTCTACTTGACCCTATAACCTTATTCTTTTTATTTATTTTTTAGACATTTTTTGAGGATTTAAAATGGGGTCAAAATGGAAATTTTTTGTCAAAATTTCTTTAAAAAAATCAAAGAATTTTTGATAATTGATTAACCAAATTTAAATGATATAAATCAAAATTTTCAAAAAAATTCTCAAAAAGTCGCATTTTTAGCAAAAATAAAAAAATAACATCTTTAAAAAAATGTTTAAAAAATAAAAAAAATATGATCATATAGATAATTTTACTCAAAATGATGTATCATACGACTCCCTATCCATTTAGAAAAATTCTACCTATGCATAGGGGGCATATATGCCCCCTAACAAAATTTTAAAAGCTAAAAATATAAATTATATGCTAAAAGCTATAAATATAAAATATATACTGCCGTGCTAAGCTGAAAGGTCCTATCCACATAGGTTTAACGTATACAGATAGGACCTTTCAGCTGAGCAAGGCAGTATGCCAAATGATAGGTTCAGTGTTCCAAATTTGAAGTATCTCATCTCGTTCCAGGATTTTTTTTTCGGAAGGGGCAACATTTTTTTTCCTAAATCTCGAAAAGAATCAAAATGGCACAGGCGAAAATTTTTAAACAATTTTTTTGAATTTTGTTAATTTATGATGTTTTTTTAATTTAATGCAGTAAAGTCAACTTTTAAAAACATGAATAAAAAAATAAAAAAGCCCTAACGACATTTGTCCTGGTCTATTTCAATTATAAAACAGTGGTATAATTTTAAATGCAAGAAAGTTCTAATGCCGCAGGCGATTTTTTTACAAATTTAATTGGAATAAAATAACTAAAAAAGCTTTATCGCTGCTGGCAAAAACTTTTACGAATTTCATAGTCTATTTTAATTTTAACAGTGTTATAATTTAAAGTTTCAGTTAAATGCAAAAAAGCTCTAGCGCCGCCGGCGAAATTTTTTACAATTTTTACGTTAAAGTCTTATAACTGTTAAATAAAAAATGAAAGAAAACCCCAACGCCGCAGGCGAAAATTTTTACGAATTGAAGTATAAATCAATTTATTAATTGATTTACCTATACTTAATTAAGTATACACTGTTTAGTATAAATGAAGTATTAACTTTTTTTTATAAACTAAAAGAAACTATCGACGCCGGGCCCTGGGAAAGTTTCAAAAAATTTTAGATTTTCGCTTAGAATTTTAGGGGGGGTGTTCGGCCCCCCCCTGCCCCCCCTGGATACGGCCTTGATCTCGTTCAAAAGTTAAGAGTGGGGAGGGTGTTACATAGGTATATATCTTGAAAAATAGTGTAGCAAAATATTTTTTTTCCTTATAAATTTTATAGGCTTTAAAGCGATGTATTACACGACCCCCCTTTCCATTTAAAAAAATGTCCCCACATGCCCCCTCCCACATTTTAAGAGCTGAAAATATCAAATATATGCAAAAAGAGTTTAAGTTGTCTTATTTATGGATTCCAAATTTTAAGTCGATATCTCAACTCGTTCAAAAGTTAAGAGGAGGGGGTGACATCTGGATCGCACTGTATAGTTATTTTAAATCATGTCAGCTAAATGAGGGAAAAGAAAAACGATACACCTAATTTATACCGATTTTTAATCTCAGGTTGGTATTTCTTCTCCGTATTCCTTCTTGTCGTTGTCTTCCATACTGGCACGGGGTTGTTCCTAAAAAGGAAAAAAATATGTACAAAACATTTTTAATTTTGGTATGGTATATAAAGTAAGGGAACGTTCAAGTATTACGTAACGCTCCTGAGGGAAGGGTTCATTTTGGAGTGTTACGCCCATGTCAATTGTATAGGAAAATAGTGTTATGGGGGGGGGCAAAATGATCAAAATTTTCGTTACGTAATACTTGAATGTTCCCTAATGACCACAACAAATATTTAACCCCGGTTTTACCCCCACCCAATTTTGCTTAAACAAGATAATATAAAAATACATCTGAATACCAAATTTTAAGTCTCTAGCTTAAAGCGTTTATAAATTATCGTGACGACAGACAGACAGACAGACAAACAGAAATTGATTTTTTTTTTTGTTTTTTTTTTATGTTTTTCGACGTTTTTAGGAGTCCTACCGAAATGTTTTAGATTACAGTCATACATTTCGATTGATTGATTTAAATTGTTCCTAATTAGGAAGTTTATAAAATTTTAAAAATTGTAGTTTAAAACCCTCCTTGGGGAGTTTAAACCCCCCGTACGCACGGCCCTGCCCTAGGCCAGCTTAACCCTTTGAGACACAATTTTTATTTTTTTTTTGTATAAAACATATAGAAAAAAAAAAGAAAAAAGTGGAATATACATGACCCAGTGGGCATCTTAGTCGGATTATATGTCCCACTGGGTATAGTATAACATAATTTTTTATTTTAAAATAAAATTTTTATTAGGACAAAAAATACAAGAGTAGCTTTGCCACTGTTAATAAAAGGTGGAATTTTTTAAAGATTTCCTCGTAACCATCAAAGGTTTCCTCTGAAAAGGAGGAAATCTTTAAAGATTTCCCCGTAACCTTTAAAGATTTCCTCCAATTTATACACTTGAATTCCTCTGCGGTTTACCCCTCGACAACCACTATTTTTGTATACATCAGGTTATAACCTATGTTATAACCTGATCTATAGAAAAATAGTGGTTATGTCAAGGGGTAAACTGTAGAGGAATTCTAGTGTACAAATTGGAAGAAATCTTTGAAAATCAAAATATGATATAACTACCATGTACCTACATTAAATCTATAAAAATAGTCAATAATGATGGAGAAAAGTCTATAGAATATAATGTTAGTTTTCTTGCCCCAAATCACAAAACTAAATATCGACTTTTGGTATGCAAAACACCCTCCCGGACACATAGTGGTTTAAACCAATTGGTTGAACTTTATTGTGATGAAATTGGTTGGTTTAATAATAATTTGTTATGAAACCAAGGTTTTTTTTCAATTTCTATGATTGATTATATGCCCTGTCTTTTCCCTTATTTGTGGGCAACCTGTTGTTTTTTGTTAATTATTAAAAAAGTACTTACTTTAAAAATCTTCGCAAAAAAAAACTTTCGACCCGCTTCAAATGTATGACTATTTTGTTAATCACCACTGCTTGATTCCAAAAACACTAAAAACACATAAACGCATCATTATTATTTATTTTTAATTGTTATGCATGTATATTTATTCAAATAACTTACATTTCCCAAAGTTATCAAAATCTTTCATCACACACCAAACCACGCTTTTCATCTTCTTAGGTTAGAAACACAGAAACCCCCGCTTTATAGATAGTTAGCGCCAAAACGATTAAAACAAAAAAAATGTAAGTATAAGTAAATGGGATTATGTTTTAAATATGTTCAATATGCAATATAGAATCACCCTTAATAATATTATCTTAATAATATTTGCTATTTTTTAATTTAATATTATTTTTAATACGGTGCCATCTATCAGGGTAAATGTAAAGCTTTACATAAAGGTATAAAAGGTACCTATCTATTAAAAATTACTAAAAATACCGTAAGCGACACCTTTGGATAGAATTGCGATGCTATGGCGGCCATTTTTAGCTGTGTTGCAAGGTCACCTACTTAAGGCTGGCCTCCCCTGCTGTGTGTGGCCAAAGATTTAATATATCTGCACAATTTGGCAACAGCGCGAACGACCGAGTTGCATTTGGGACGTAGACGCCACAGAACACAACGTGGTAGACACTAGTGAGTTTACGCCGGCTAGTGTTTATGTATATAGATAGTCAAACCACATGTGCCTGGGCAGTTCTTGCTATTGTAACGTAAAATTTGTGAAGTGATTGTTTTTTAACAAGCCGCCTATTTATATTTATTAAAATGTACATCAAAATTATATTTCTTTTGTTTATAATACAGCAAAGTTTTCTGTGTTTAAATAGTGCAGCAGTGGGCAAAAATAGTGCCGATCGAACAGATAAAAGTGATAAACATGCTATTTATCAGGTTGATTTGGAAAATACAGTAAGATATTCTTTAACCAAGGACATTTCTAAAGTAAATAGAATAACAGGAGAACAATTAAAATCATTAAAGTCATACATCAAAATTTTAGAAAAGTATTTTCCATTTGGAACAAATGGCCAATTATTTTTAAAGGAATTATATTTTGACCTAAATAGTAGCACAGTTGTGGATGGTATGGATGTTAATACAAAAATAAAAGAATTTGAAAAAAATGGAAGTAAAATATTTTCATCGGATGACCACTGGATAGGGTGTGAAGGCAGTGATCCCACACTGCGGGGGCATATTTGTGGGGTGTGGAAACTTTTTCATTATCTCACGATTGCTCAATCAAATGACACATGTGAAACATTTAATAATGAAGTTTTACTTACAATGAGAGACTACATAAAGTATTTTTTTGATTGTGATGAGTGTCGAACACAGTTTCACAATATTGTTGAAAATAATCGATTGACTGAAGTTAATAGCGCTGATAATGCTATACTTTGGTTATGGAGAGCTCATAATGAAGTTAATGAAAAGATAGCTCATGGGAGCACAGAAGATCCAAATTATCCAAAAGTTCAATTTCCCACAAAGGATCAATGTCGACAGTGTTATAATAGCAACAACGATTGGGATGAAGATGAGGTTAAGAAGTATTTAAAAAGTATATATGGTAATGTGAGCTATGCTGATTCGGATGAGACAATTTATTCCCATGATAAAAAAAATGAAGATTGTACAAAAGGATCTGCTGCTGTCAACACATCTAAAACAAGTAAGCTTAGAAAAGTTACCAATTTTTTTCGGTCACTTTTATTTTGTGAATAGGGAAGGGGCCTATTTACAAATGCTACGTAAAAACGTAAACGTAAAATCGTCCCTGTAAAAAAAATCAATTAGGATTCGTATAAAATTCGTTTATGAATCTATATGAAATGTAATTGATTTCTATATTATAGAATATACATATTATGTCTATACGAATTTTATATGTTTATACATTTTGTTATGAAAATTCGTATATATACGCATAAAAGTATTAGTATTTCTTAATTAATTTATAGGACTAATATTTTATTTTTTTTTCTCTTCTAATTACACTAGGCAACAAATCGCAACTTTTTTTTTTGCTCCGGTCGGAAAGTAAATTTTTCTTACTAATTCGAGGGCTTAGAATCCGAATCTGACCTTAGAAAAATTCCAGCACCTTAATTTTTTGAGATATAAGTTCAGGTGATAATGACGTTTTTTTTCAAAATCTTTAAAAAAAACAGTAGAATTTTGAAAATTTTAGTGTATATTAAAAAAATACGAGGAATTAAAAAATCTATATGTCAAGAACCTACTGTCAGAATAAGTACGCGAAAAAAAAATAAAAAGCTTAAAATGAAAGTGCAGAGTTTACTTAATTGCTCATTTGTGGCAAAACTATCAAATTTGTTTAAAATTTTTATAGAACTTAATTTGTAGATTATAAAATTCTCTACAAAAATATTTATATAAATATTTTTTTATTTTGCTTAGTTTGTTCCTAAAAAGTTAATAAATGAAAAAGATATAAAATTAAAGTAAACAGTGTAAACTTTTTTCCCGAGCCCAAAAAATATAATTTTCTTATCAATTTAAAGGCGCAGAATCCAAATTTGACCTTAAAAAAAGCACGTCTTATTTTTTAAATTTTAGTACATGCAATTATGCCAATTTAAAAATAATTTATAAAACAAAATATTGTGTATTTTTTCTTTGTTTTTTTAATGGTTCTACATCATAAAAATGTTACTTTATTAAATAAGAACCATACTACGTAACATTTTTTTAGTTCATTTTTGACCCCCTAGTAATTATTTTTGACAATTTTTAGCATGAGTACGTGGCGATAAGCTTGTCCCCTTATGCACCCTTCTTCTTACCCTCCACCCCTACTTAGTTTTGTCACATTATCCATTTTTTTTATTAATTTTTTTTCATAATATCCCTATTTATTTTACCTATGAATTTAAAGTTTCTATGTTTTAAGTTGAGTATTTTTTAACTAATATTGAGTCGCCGAATTCAAATTTGTCCTTTGAATATTTTTGTCTCCCATGATTTTAGAACAAAAGAGGGATAAAATAATGATTTTTTAACATTTTTATCTTATTTTTCTCAGAAAACTTAGGTAGTAGAAATATTCTGAGGCCAGATTCGGTTTCAGGGACCCAAAATTAGTTAAAAAACATATGACTCCAATCGGGGCAAGAAACCGTGTTGCCTAGTGTTATTTTACTAACTCTTCTAATTATTTTACTAACTTGTACATATTTTGTATATTGTATTTATATAGGAAGTGTCTAGTCTGCCGACCGCTCGGCATAATAGGTTTTTTACCTATTCTGCCGACCGCTCCGTAGAAGCAACCAGTTATCTATCTCAATGTATAAATACTTGCCTACACTTTGAGAGCCACTGAAATCAGTGCTGCCACTACTACAAACCTCGCTTTCGGCCGTATGATCTTCGGCCGTAATACCAACCTCGGTATTTATACATTGAGATATACAGAGCGGTCCAAAAGTCACCCCCCCCTCTTAACTTTTGAACCAGTTGAGATATCGACTTCAAATTTAGAACTCTTAAATAAGACAACTTAAACTATCTTTTAGCATATATTTAATACTTTCAGCTCTTAAAATGTGGGCAGGGGGGCATGGGGGGACATTTTTTTAAATGGAAAGGGGGGTCGTGTAATACATCATTTAAAGGCTTATAAAATTCTCCATTTAACTCCATATTTTTAAATTAAAAAAAAAATTGGGTTTAAAATGGGTATTAATGTCAAAATTCCTTTAAAAAAACAAATAATTTTTTAAAAATGCCTAATTTCATCATAAAAAAATGTTAATTATACTTTTAAACTAATTTTAGTTGACATAAATAAAGATTTATAAAAAAAAAATCGAATGTTTTAGCACAAAAAATTGAAAAATCAAAACCTTAAAAAACATTTTTAAAAAATTTAAAAATGTTAGTTTAAATAGAGAATTTTATAAGCTTTAAAATGATGTATCACACGACCCCCCTTTCCATTTAAAAAAATGTCCCCCCATGCCCCCCTGCCCACATTTTAAGAGCTGAAAATATCAAATATATGCTAAAAGATAGTTTAAGTTGTCTTATTTAAGAGTTCTAAATTTGAAGTCGATATCTCAACTCGTTCAAAAGTTAAAAGGGGGGGGGGCGACTTTTGAACCGCACTGTATAACTGGTTGCTTATTACTATTCTCTGAAAATTAATAAATATAATAAAATAATAGTTGAAATTTTTATAACAAAAAATTGTTAAAATACTCACGAATTTCTGGTTAGTGTTTTTTTTAATGGTTCCCTGCTAAAAATGACGGGTCTGGGCGGGTATAAATGGTGCATAAACCGGACTTGAGCGGACGAAATTCACCCGCTCAAGTCCGGTCTATGCAACATTTATACCCGCGCAGACCCGTCATTTTCAATAGGGTTGCGTTGGTTTACGTTAACAATGGTTTGGTTTGGTAGTTTGCTGGTTTGGTGTTTTTTTTTATATACACAGATGTCTCGTTATTTCTTTATTATAGAATATATCATTAATAAATATATTACCTTTAACTGTTTCTTCATTAACCGGTATAAAAATATAATGTCGCCAATATTAAAAACATTCATTGTGATTAATAATTACTTATTATACTAGTATACAAACTGCAATACCTTTAAAACATAGATATAAGAAGACTTAAGTAAGAATTCTTTGGTACCTAACAAATTTTTGAGCAAATTTCACTCTTGCACAAACAAAATCACTAACTAACCTAACTTCAAATAACGTTACAAATATTCGGTCGGCAGAATAGGTAGGTATTTTACCTATTATACCGAGCGGTCGGCAGACTAGACACTTCCATTTATATAATTTTTTTATATTTTAAGCACGTTCAAATGTGTAAACATTTTAGTGCCTTTAGCATAATTATTGCATGTACTTTCTGATTTTTGTAAACTTTGAAATTCTGCAATAAATATTATTATTATTAATAAAAGACATATATGTTGCGTTTTTTTTTACGAAATTACATAGTATGTTTTTCGAGATTTCATATATAATTTCTATACAGCCTGTTCCAGAACTCGCGTACAGAAATTTGAGGGTATATTAAAAACCCTCTGGAAAATATGAAAAAAGTTTTTTTTATTTGGTTTGGTAAGAGTTTCCATAACTACAACACCAGAAACAACGATAAGTTGTCAATTCAGAAGTCACGACTTACACTTACTCAAAACGGGCCACTGTACAGGGGCACAAATATGTATAATAAATTGGGCCAAGAATATAACATACTGGCTCAAAATATTTTTAAAAATAGAATTAAAAAAATTCTCATAAAAAAGGCATACTACTCCATTGATGAATATTTTAATGAGAAGATATTTTAGATGTTTAATTGTTATTGACTTGTTCATTGTATAAAATTTTGATGTACTTTTTTTTTATGTCAAATTTCTTATAATATGAAATAAAGACTTACTTACTTACTTAAATGTTATCGTGATAAATTACAGTAAAATAAATGAAGCTGAAGTTTGCAACGTTTTTTTGCAACGAAAATTCAAATAGTAAATTAAAGTAATAGTTTCATAACATACGTTTTTAACGCACGAGTACACGTTTAGAAAACAAGCCGCTTGCGGCGAGTTTTCTAAAGTACTAGGGCGCTAAAACCGTGTTATGGAATAAGTGCTTTAATATACTATTTGAATTTTTGTTGCAAAAAACGTTGCAAACTTCAGCTTCATTAAAATAATGGTAGAAGATTATTCTTACCCTGTTATCTTGGAGTTATTTGCTATTTTTAGTAAAAATGATTAAATAATTAGTAGAACCTGCAGAAAATTTAATACAAAATATCCTGACTTATGAAGACTGTCATGTAAAAAATTAAAAAAATTCACACATTTTTTTCCCAATTTGGCAAAGAAAACGCAGTGGAATCTCTAACAAAACCAATTAAAAGCAACGAAGATAATTCAGTCAATGTTTTGGTTTACTTTTATGCTCATTCACATGGCTAAATTCCTGCAACTAGTCACGACTCCAAATTTTTTTTCCCTAAATCTCGAAAAGAATAAAAATTACGGCGCAGAAGAAATTTTTTTCATGTTTTTTTTACTTATGTTAATTTCCGGCCTTTTTTTAATTCAATATATTTAAACTCAAGTTTTAAAAATTCAAAGAAAAAAAAATAATAAAGGCCTAGCAACGCAGGTAAAAAATTTTACAACTGTGCTGGTCTATTTAAATTTGAAAACAGTGGTATAAGTTCTAGCGCCGTAGGCGAAAATATTGACAAATTTCAATCAAAGGTTTTATAAAGTCCAATAAAAAAAGAACGTATAAAAGCTATAGCGCCGCAGGCGATTTTTTTTATAAATAACATAGCCTATATGAGTTTTAGAAGTATTACTATTTAAAGTTTAAATGCAAGAAAACTCTAGCGCCGCAGGCGAAAATTTTTACGAATTTGAAGCTGTATGGTCCACTTGGAAAAGAGCCTGCATATTTGCTTCGCTTTGTGCCCTTATCGTTCTGGGGGAGCTAAAAGCTATAGCGCCGCAGGCAGGCGATTTTTTTTAGAAATTTCATAGTCTATTTAAATTTTAAAGGTGGTACTATTTAAAGTTTAAATGCAAGAAAACTCTAGCGCCGCAGGCGAAAATTTTTACGAATTTTTTTTTTCTAAAATGCATAGTATCGAGATATTTGAAGAGCTGTCAAAATAGATTATTAATATTTTTAGTTATTGGAATTAATATAATTGACGGAAAAATACTGAAAATTTCACTTAGGGAACGTTCAAGTATTACGTAACGCAAATTTTGATCATTTATAAAATAATTTGTAGTAGCTGGCTCTTAGATATCTGAAAAATGCAAAACCTTAAGATTTTCAAAAAGTTTTGCTTGCGGCACTAAAAAATAATATTTGGACCTCAACAAGGCATGGACAAATATACAGTGCGGTCCAAAAGTCACCCCCCTCCCCTTTAACTTTTGACCGAGTTGAGATAACGACTTCAAATTTAGAACTCTTAAATAAGACAACTTAAACCATCTTTTAGCATATATTTGATATTTTCAGCTCTTAAAATGTGGGCAGGGGGGCATGGGGGGACATTTTTTTAAATGGAAAGGGGGGTCGTGTGATACATCATTTTAAAGCTTATAAAATTCTCTATTTAAACTAATATTTTTAAATTTTAAAAAAATATTTTTTAAGGTTTTGATTTTTCAATTTTTTTTGCTAAAACATTCGATTTTTTAAGTTTTTTTTTATAAATTTTTATTTATGTCAACTAAAATTAGTTTAAAAGTATAATTAACATTTTTTTATGATGAAATTAGGCATTTTTAAAAAATTATTTGTTTTTTTTAGAGGAATTTTGACAATAATACCCATTTTCAACCCCATTTTAAACCCAAAAAAAAATCTTTTTAAATTTAAAAATATGGAGTTAAATGGAAAATTTTATAAGCTTTAAAATGATGTATTACACGACCCCCTTTTCTATTTAAAAAAATGTGCCCCCATGCCCCCTGCCCACATTTTAAAAGCTGAAAGTATTAAATATATGCTAAAAGATAGTTTAAGTTGTCTTATTTAAAAGTTCCAAATTTGAAGTCGATATCTCAACTGGTTCAAAAGTTAAGAGGGGGGGGGTGACTTTAGGATTTTTTGGATAGACTTAAAAATTTAAAAAACATTAAAATATTGCAAATTTTAGAAATGGCGATTCCGTACCACCCTGGGGGCTGAGCCCCCTTAGATTTTTTTCTGGTTACGTCCCTGAAGAAGTATGAGTATTATTATGAAATTTTATGAATTTTATGACAGTAATTTTATTTAATGACAATTTTAGGACAAATTGGTTAATTTTATGATTTTATGACAATGTACCATTTACTGTGTATATAATGGATTACATTACATACATATCTTCACGGCTTGTTTTATTTATTTATTAAAATTAAATAATTAATTTTTCGGCTTTTGCACTGAAGTATTAAATATTATTTTGCAGGTGCGGCTTTGATGTTAATCATATTGCCACTATTGGTTTCTCATATCTAATTCCATCTTGCCGGAGGACCAAAACCAGATCTTGTGCTTGGCGCGAAAAAGTACGTCTTCTTGGTTGCTGCATCCTACTGTTTAATGAAACGCACAAAAACGGTTTTAGTTAGGGTAAAGGTTTTATTTTCTAACATGGGCGAATCCTCTTTTAGGGAGTGACTTGATTAATCGAATGGTAAGAATTGATACACATAAAATTAAAAAAAAAATCCAAATATTAACTTAAAATTTCGACATATTATCGAAATTTTAACCGCTACCTACCGGTATCTCGAACTGCTGTTATTTTCTTATCAAGCCCAATCTAGGAAATCAACGTCTCTTACACTGGTCTACAAAAAACATTTATATTTTCTTCTCCAAGGACTAAACCTATCATGCCTTAACTATTTTTGTGTGCTGAAACCGAATTTTCAATTTAAAAAACTTTCTAATGCGTAGATTTCGAGTATATCCCGGTTTTTATTAGAGATTGGTTATACGAGCCCAAAGAAGTAAACTTTTTCGGATTTATCTGAAGACAAATTTAAATCGTGGGCTAGGGTGTGGGGATTTCGTAAATGCGATTTTTTGAAAATCGGTTACGATTTCAGGGGACACCGAGCAAAATAGTGGGGGCCTTGGTTTTAATTATTTGCTTTTCGTTTGGACTTTTTCGCTTATAACTTGGACAATTTTTGAAGAGGGGTTTATTAACTTTTTGTATTTTCCTAAGCTTTGCTCAAAATACAGTGTTGGACTAAGGCCAGGGGCGATAGCAACTCGAAAAGCAGGTTATCGCCCCTGAACGCCCCTTAGTCTGACACTGGATTTTGAGCATTTTAATATAACTGTAGAACTCTAAAGCTTAGGAAAAGACAAAAAGTTAATGAATATCTCTTAAAACATGCACAAGTTATAAGCGATAACGAAAAGCATATAATTAAAACCATGGCGTCCACACTATTTTGCTCACTGCCCCCTGAATGGCATTTACGTAATTCGCACATCCTAGCTCACGATTTAAATTTTTCCTCAGATGAATCCGAAAATTTTTACTTTTTTGGGTTCGTATAACCCATCTCTAATAAAAACCGGGATTTACTCAAAATATACGCGGTAAAATTTTTTGAATTGAAAATTCAGTTTCAGCATACAAAATACTTAAGACATGATAGGTTTAGTCCTTGGGAAGAAAAAAACAATTTGTAGACCAGTGTTATTAGTAAAGAAAATATTACGACATATTTTTATTTAGGGGTATTACAGACCGATGGTAGTAACAGTGTAAAATCAGGATTTTTCGAAGAAATTTTAAAATTACGAGATGTTATAAGTTAAAATTTTACGTTTAAATTTCGAGTTACAACGAATTTCGAATATAAGTCTAAATTTTGGGGTAAAATTTTGCAGTAGGCGAAATTTTTAAAATATGAAACTTTTTAAATTTTATGTGTCCTTTCTACGCCTTCGTAAACTAATTATATAATTTTATTCAAATGTGTAGACTACGGCGCTCCAGCCTTTTCTATATGTATTTGTATTTAACCATTAAATTGCTATGTCGTCTACAGGCTGAGATATCACTTTTGATTACTGGATGCCTCGTGAACTAACTAGGTTATGTATACCTATTACAGGTATAATAATTATTAAAGTATGAATTCCATAACATTTGTGTGGTCTTTAATAAGGACCTTTACCTAATCCACAGTGCCTGCTATTCATTATTATATATTATGCGAACTAAGTCTTTAGTGTTCGAGACTTAAGTTTTTTTTGCTGACACGGAGTCGAGGCAAAAAATCAGTCGAGAACACTTAAGACAGTTCGCATACGTGGTGCATATACTATTTTTTCTACTACCTAAAGTTAGTAACTCCAAATATCAGTTAAAAATAAAGTTTAAAAATTATTTTGACATAGCTGTCAGTTTGACAAATAAGTTGAAAAAAGTTAGTAGTTGTCTCAAAAATATTTCATTATTGACCGTCGTCAAGAAACGTTTTGGTTAACAACGGTCAATAATAAATGAGTTCACTGATTTCATTGGTTGCCATGGTAAACAAGCCTTGACAACGGTAGATAATATGTAAGCTAGCACTTAATTAGGTAGTAGAAAAACAATCATATAATTATAATTATTTTTTGCGCCCCTTTCTGAGTGCGCAAAAAAATGAAAATCGTCAAACTAAAACTTTTTGTAGGACACTTTTGCGGATTCCATTAAAAACCGTCCAATTTTAAATTATTTGTGCGTTCGACCAGTTCCAAATAAATTAATTTTTTGTGTGTTGTTAAACCTATTATAGGTTTAATATAGAGCTCTTACCTATAAAAATTTCAAATGTTTAAAATTAGTAAGCATTGAGAAATTGAGGAGGCCCGAATTCCGTCGTTACGTACGTTACATTCGTACACTCTAATTTAGGTCTCAGAAAAATACTCGATAGTTCATTCATTTGTACTTCAGGTTATAATCAGGCACTTTTTTACATCTTTTAGATTACGTATAAATTTAATAATCCATTAGGCAGCTTATAATGCAGCTTATGTGCGCGTTTCGTGTGCTACAAAATTTGGAAGTACACTTATGTAATTAAGTAAATGATAATGAAAATCTGCTAATCTGATTTGATTTTTTATTTTTTAATTATGTTTGCATAATTTTTGAAAGATTTACTTTCTATAAAGCATATGGGATAATAAAAAAATAAATAAATATGATTTTCAGAAATTATTATTGTTGTTACGTACGTTACCAAAAAATGTTACGTAAGTTATTTTAGTTTAGTTTAGTTTAGTTTATTTTTAAAGTCTTTCTCGGACCACCTAATAGGTGGTATTTAATACGATATTCTACTGACAATACCTAAGGGTTTTCAACAAATTTCAAACTGAATTTGGGAAAACTACCTCTACGTTAAATTATTCTTCTGTAGGGCAATATACTACAAAAAAAAATGCAGTTGATCGTGGTTCATTTAGGGGTTGTTCAGGGGACCTAAACTTTCAATTTTGGACA
This sequence comes from Brachypterus glaber, assembly GCA_958510825.1. Taxonomy (NCBI): domain Eukaryota; kingdom Metazoa; phylum Arthropoda; class Insecta; order Coleoptera; family Kateretidae; genus Brachypterus; species Brachypterus glaber. The sequence continues at coordinate 77,981,658 of OY294045.1, read as the reverse complement.
TTTTACAAGTATATTTGGACTTATTACTTTACCAAAACAGTTTTGAAAATGCTGGATGAATTTTAAACTAAAACCTTACCCAGTATCTAAATAAATATATAATAATAATGTTTAATTTTTTATGCTGTGGTAGCAGTTGGCGCGGAATTACCCCAATATTGAATTATTTGATTAAAGTAATATTTTTAAAGCGGTAAAAAAAATTACCAATAAATATTTTAGTTTAACCATATACAGTAACAACAGCCAAGAAATATCAAGTTTTCCAAAATGCAAAAATAAAAAATAATCAAATTTGGGAGAGTGACCACCCCGAAACAAAGCAATATAAAATTTTTATTAAATTGGTTTTAGAGTACACATACCGTGCGATTATAAAGTACCGAACACTTTTTAATGCAAAACTGGCATTAGCGATGAGTAAAATGCAAGAAAGCTGTGTGCGTTTTACTGGGCACCGAGCTGTTGTACGTAGCTTTCACATGGGCTTGTCGCGCACAACTCTAACAGAGGCGTGGCTTCAAACGAAGAGTATTTTCTTTTCAAGCTGTTCTACACGTTATAATCGCTCTGTATACAGGGTAAACAACTAGAAAAAAATTATTGAATTTAAAAATAGTCGAGCGCCCTATGCTGGACGAATTTCAATGGACCACGCCTGCAGTAATGAAGTTCTTAACATCAATGATGAAAAATACATTCTAAAACAAAAAAGTTATAGGGGCGTCATTTTTTAAAAAATTGTATATTTTCAATAATGAGCGTAGCAATTAAAAAAAGAATCAAACAAAAAAGCCATATTTTAATACTGTTTAAATAAACCGCGTACCAAGGGCGTAGATGAGGGGGGTAATGGGGGTAATTACCCCCATAGGACAAAAATATATGTTTTTTTATTACATTATCGTATAAAAAAATATAAATTTGCCTTTTTTTAATCTTTTATCCCGGAAAAAATATCTAAGCTCTTGGTATTACCCTCCCCATAGAAAACTATCTACGCTCTTGCCGCATGCTTACGCCTTTACAAGAAATCAAATCTAGAAAACAATTTTGTTTACAGAAAAAAAAATGCAATATATTATCCATTGTGAAGAGTATACTATACATAAGATACTTATTTATAAGATGCGAAACATTACATGTTTTCCGTTTGTTTTAAAAGGTGTTATAACACTGTTATACTCTAAAACATATTTTCCTTTATTTTATGGAAAATCTAGATACTTGCTACTCCAATATAATAAATTGGCTAGCAGCACCGTACTGCTGCAGTACTACTAGTATTAGTATGTACTATACTGCATGGTTCTGGTTCAAAGGTTGTATCTTAGACTGTAGACAACTGCAATATAATTTTGTGTAAACTAATAAAGTAAGGACACTAGATCTAGATCTTAAGTTAGCAAGGCCTGCTGACTTAGGGTCTAGATTTAGTGTGCCCAGGGGTGCTCCAAAGCGATTTTATTAAGGGAAGGGGGGGGGGGGAGAAGCAAATATTTGCCAACTAATAACTCAGGAATTTCCCAAAAAAAATGTTTTACCCCCAGAAAAATTTTGATGACTAATAAAAAAAAATTTGATGACAAAAAAAGGTCACCTGTGTAAATTCCCAACTATGTCCCAACAAAAAAAAAACCTCTCTCAATATTCCCAATCTATAGACAAAATTCCAACTTTTGTCAACTCTGAAAAAATACTCAACTTTACTCACCAGTTTCCCACCTTTACCCCTCAGTTTTCCCTTCTTTCTACCAATTTACCGAAAATTACCACTCACTGAGTCAGGAAAATGTCAGGGAATGTTATTGAAAAAAATAAAAAAACAGGGAATTTTATTGAAAAACCTGAAATTTTATTTTTTTGTTTTATCCCTTTTTTAACTTAAAACCAAAAAAGGTCAGGGAAATGTCAAGGAAAAATATGAAAATTTGTCAGGGAAAAAATTTTCAAAGTCAGGAAAAAGTCAGGGAAATGTCAGGGAATTTTCCAAATAAAATTCTGTAGCCACCCTGCACTCATTTTACCAACGAAACAGTGGATTTTCCCAGCTCGAGCGTGATTGGGGTGGTCACCCCCACCCCTGGCTCCCCCCCATGGGAGCACCCCTGAGTGTGCCTATAATTAAGATCGTAAAGTCCGTGTCAAACCCCTTGTTTGGAAATGAAACTAGTCCAGTCAAATAACGAGAAATTCCTATGTTAAATTGCAATTAATGTACACGGTCTGATACGTTAAAGGGTAACTACTACTGTACTGCCCTGTTAAAGTAAACGGCAGTAAGTGACATTGTCGCATAGCGGCGTTTTCACGTCAACCCTGATGTAATATTGTGAAAACGCTGCTATTGACCAATGTCACTTACTGTCCTTTACTTTGTCAGGGCAGTGTAGTGGATAGTAACAGAACACTCCTGTTAGTTTTTCACCGGGTGTCCGCTAACTTGAATTTTAGGGTTGAGTGCGGTTATCTCGCTAAATATGCATCTTGCGATAAAAATTCATATAACTAATTTTGTTAAGGAGAAAATTTCCAACAATTTTTATTTGGAATTTTTTTTTTAATATATAAATAACAATCGAGTTATAAATATTCAAAAATCGCCATGTTTGGGGTGAAATTGGTTTTTGCGATTTTGCCGCCAAATTATTCATCGGAGCATAAAAGTGGTTATGAGCGAACTTGTAGCTCTTGAAACTCTATAAGTTTTACACATTATGCATTTCATTTGTATTTTTTTACGGTTACAGTGGGCGCTGAAAGTCGAGTTGCGCCCTTTGTAACCGTACCAAAGTAACTTATAATATATAAAATTTATAGAGAATTTCAAGAGCTACAAGTTTGCTCATAACCACTTTTATCGTCCGATAGCCGACACGCCTTACGCAAATCACCCGGTGAAAAATCAACAGGAGTGTTCTGATACCATCCACTACTACCCTTTAAAATATGAGCCCGTGTACATTTATTGCAATTTACATTTAGGTATTATTTGACTGTATACATTTATTAGAATTAACGACGAAAAAAAGGTTTTTTGACCACAGTATTTAACCCTTGTAGGGACATACATATAGGTCCCAGCAGATATTCAAAAATCCCTTTCGGTCCTGTAGGGACATATATGTTCCAGCAAACAGATGTTCAAAAATTTCTATAGCCAAAAAAGAACATTTAAAATGCACAGAACAGTATTAGTATTAGTATTTTATAGTCCAAATTTGATATCAAGTGAATACTAAAAGTTACTAATGAAATATATTTGTCCAGCTTTAAAACAATATATGTGACTTTTCGCAAAGAAATTCAGTTGGTATGTCAAAACGTATTTCTTTTTTTTGTCGGATTCTTATGTAGAAAGGTTTTTTACATAAGAATCCGATTTTTTTACATACTAACTGGGTTTCTTTGTGCAGAGTCACATAACATGTTATATTGGAACAAACATATCCCACTTATTTTTTGTAAAAGGAAATTAAAAAAAAATGCACCTGTTTCGTACTTTTGATAGCATTTTATTATTACAAAAAAAAGTTTCCGAAATTCAAAGGAAACAAATCCGGAGCGAAAGCGTTAAAAGGCGACTAAAAATAGTTTTCCGATATCGTTTCGGTACTTTCAGTCTAAATCAGGGTCGGCTTTTGCATTTCGGCGCCGTGAAGCAAGCCTTGGACTTAGCGCCCCTAGCAAAAAAAATTGTACACTGAAAAGAGAAATAACCCCTCTGTAATATTGATGACTAAAAAATAAAAAAAAACAAATTAATACCTCTCTGGAAAAAAAGGTCCTCACCTCTGATAAAACAAATTAATACCCCTCTGAAAATTTTTAATGATTAAAAAAAGGTCCTCACCTCTGAAAAAACATATTAATACCCCTCCTCTGAAAAAACAAATTAATCCCTCCTGATAAACTAAAAAAAGGTCCTCACTTCTGAAAAAACTTTTGTTGATAATTTTTTTACGACAGACAGAAAAATCGCCTTTCGGCGGCACCCCTCTAGGCTCGCGCCCTGAATCAGGAGGTTCACTTGATTTATACAAAAGCCGGCTCTGGTCTAGATCTGTAACATGTATATAGTTCAAACCATGGTCTGGCAAAAATATCCAAATTATCTCATGAGCTCGTGCCACTTTATTACGTTTACTGCGTCACCGAAAAAAAAAAACAGTTTTTCTCCGGGGTCCGGTAATTTTGTTTTTTCAAACAAACGTTAAAAGACTATTGCAGGAATCTGTTTCGGTCTCCGGGGACCGATATCGCAGTCAACCTGTTAAGTAGGGTCACTCGATTATCTGTTACTTGGTCTAGTTTTTTGATGGTTAGCCGTTTGAGTTTCGCACGAAATCTTTACATTTTAAAGCCCAAACCAACCAACCAACCAACCACCAAAACAACCAAACACACAAACTAGACAGAGCAACAACCGATCGAGCGTCCCTATTTAAATCTTTGAGACGGACTTTAGTAGTAACTAACTTAATTAGCAGTAACTAACTTAATTAAAGACTATAGATGGCGTCTTGTTTAATTTTTACAAAACATACGTCAACATGTCATCTAGCCACTATAGTGGCTATATATAGCCTTTAATGTTTATTTTTTTATTTATTGGTTTAGTCGTTCTAAGACCTTACTCGAAGGTAGTTTATAATAAGTTTCTAATACTAATTTTTTGGTTCTTGGTATGTTTTCGTTGTCAGCTTATATTGGTTTTTATAAAGAAATCCTACTTTAGTTATAATGCATCACATACCCAAATAGCAACGATGATCTAAGAATATTCCTTAATTATTCCATTGGGAATGTTCTTAGAATAAATGTTTAGATATGCTATGATTATGCCTAAAACTTGAAACGCATAATCTCGGCATAATCTATGCATATGCATGACATATCCTTATAATTTTCTCATATCATTCTTTTAATCATATTCTAAGAATTTCTGTTCTTAGAAATTATGCATGGCAAATTCTTAAAATTTTCTCGAATCATTCTTCCAATACAGATTCAAATGATGTTCTGTTAAAAGGTTTATTTGAATTTACCGCTATTCTGCAATGCTCTTTTTGGTTTCAAATTAATACGGATATGGGAGACAACAATCAAGAGAAAAAATAGGTGTGCATGGAACGGGTATATACAAACACAATCTTATTTTGAATGTTATCTATTATATCTTGAATAAAAAGACATTGTTTTGTTCCACACATTATTACACATATGTGTAATAATCTGTGGTACAAAACAATGTAACTATTCTGGATATTGACTAGTATAGATTTGACAGATCATAAAATAGGTTAGATTGTTTTGCAAGTTTTAAGATGCTGGGCAAATTCTGGAATTCTTTTTTTACGATGATCATAGAAGCTTTCGCATGATTAAAACGGCATCCATTGAATGTCTTAACATTTCCAATATTTATTTTAAGAATATTCTTAGAACTGTTTTGTGCTATGCGGGTGAAAATAGATGACAAATTATTTGACAGGGATGTCATGTCAAAATATTTGACATGTCATCTCAAACTATTTGACATACATGCATGCATGTGTATAAATGGCAGCTTTGCGCATGAAAGTTTATTTGAGTAGTTTATTTTATAACAGTAACAATATTCAATGTAAATTTTATTTATATGCACCCGGTCTTTAATTTTAAAAAAAAGTTCACAACAAAAAATTCGTAAAAACATCTTCGCAAAATTTTAGTATGTATGTATGACGTATCACAAGACCTAGGGTGTCATTTAAAATATTGTCCACCTCTGCCCCCCTGGCCCCGCCTTGCCGAATAAAAAATTAAAAAATATGACAAATGATAGTTTTTGTTGTGTGATATGCATATTCCAAATATAAAGTTTGTATCTCATCCCGTTCAAAAGTTACGGTGGGTAAACCATTTTAAAGAATAACCCTGTATAAAGGTGTTTTATTACACATCTAAAAAATGTATATAATAAACTCTATTTTAAACACTACGAGATAAAAATCTGAAAAAAAAAATGTAAGAAAAACCATTTATCATATTAGGGGTAATGGGGCCAAAGAGGCCGTAAACCATATTTTTTTAACAATAACTCACTGTCATTATAAAAAAGTTAAATCAAGAGAAAGTAACAAACAATGAAAAAGGAAAATAATCAATTTTTATTTATTTATTGATTTTTTTAAAATTATTTTTATTCTTTTTTTATGTTTTTTTTTCAATTTTATATTTTCCTGACAAAATTTATAATAAATTTAATTTAAAACCAAAAATATAGCAATCGTCGGGGTAAAACTGTTTTATTATACCTTGTCATTATTTATTATAAAAGTTTACCGTAATCTGGGGGTGAAGCGGATCAAAAATATCAGTTTTCTTTAAATATTTAAATGTTATAAGCTAACTATTCAGCCATACGTTGAACATTTTGAGAAAAATTTAGCTCTTGGTTTCTTTCAGTTGATCCGCTTCACCCCATGAATGGGGGTGAAGCGGATCAGTGACTTGTTTAGCCAAAAAATCGTTTTTAAAGACTAATGGAAAGCCAAATTAATTAAAAAACAATAAAACCAAATAATAGGCCTGTCTGTAGGGCTTAGGAGCGCTTATTTTGATCCGCTTCACCCCTTGTGATCCACTTTACCCCATATTACGATACGTGACCTCCATCGTAATATTATATTTTAAAATATAAAATTACGATGGAGGTCAAATAAATTAAAAATGTTGACATTAACGGTGCGTCGCGACCGCCTATTTATTTTATACCGAGGGCTTCATAACATAGGGGCGTACACGCCATTTTTTTAATAAACAAAACCTAAAACCATCAAACTCTCAAAGACAAAAAATGGCGTATACGCCGCTGTGTTATGAAGCCCCCGATATCTACATTGGAAAAACGTACATTTCAATGTGTATAAATTTACGTGTGATAGTACCCACTCGGTATGTAATATATTACGGAAATGTTGTAATATGTCTGAAATATTTCAGACCTCTTTCATTTGAAATATTACAAACGAAATATGTCTGAATATTTCATTTGAAATATTATAAACGAAATATATCTGAAATATTTCAGATATATTTTGTTGTTGTAATTTAAATTAAGTATTAGTGATGTAGTATTAGATTTATATGAAATAATATTTATATGAAATAATAATAATATAATATATTTTTGATTGTTGTTGTGGACTTTATATATTTTATTTTAACTTCCCATTAAAGAATCTTTAAGCAATTTTAATTATTATTTAACTTTCAATACAGGGAGTTAAAAGTTTTATTCACTTTTACTACTTTTTATTGTAAAATGAATATTTTTAATAAAGTTTTGCCAAACACGTTTTATTACTCAAATAACAAAAAATATTCATTTTACTACAAAGAAAAAGTTAAAGAGAATGAAACTTTTAACTCTCTGCCCCTGCTTAAATATATATATATTTAAAATATTACAGTAGTATTTCTGAATCGTTACAGTATTATTACTGAAACATATCAACTATCGACAGCGTGCAATAGGTTCTTGAAACCAATAACTGCTTCCTTTTTTGGACTGTCGATAGGTTTATCCAGTCTCTGCTTTTAGCAGTAGATGTCGCTAGCTGTTTTTGCTTTTCCTTACAACGATTTTTAAACTCTATATAGAGATATATGGAAAGGATTTGATTTTCGTAGTTGTCCCTACTACCGATATGTGGCTCTGAAGAGTGCTAAAAAGCACGAAATCGATCAGTCACTTCGGAGGGACGACTACGTTAATCAAACAAAAGTCGTTTTAAGGAATAGTAAAATGTTTTACATAACAATTATGTTTCTGAAACTTAACAGTAATATTACTAAAATATTCCAGTAATATGTCTGGAACTTAAAAGTAATATTACTGAAACATTCCAGTAATATGTTTGAAACATTTCAGTAATATCTTTAAAATATTACTGTAATGTTTCAGACATATTTCTGAAACATAAGTGATATTTTACTGAAAAAAATTTGCGGACATTTCTATATTTCATATTACATGAAGCTGAAGTTTGCCACGTTTTTTTGCAACGAAAAATCAAATAGTATATTAAAGTACTAGTTTCATAACATACGTTTTTAGCGCACAAGTACAAGTTTAGAAAACAAGCCGCTTGCGGCGAGTTTTCTAAAGTACTAGTGCGATAAAAATGTGTTATGGAATAAGTGCTTTAATATACTATTTTAATTTTCGTTGCAAAAAAACGTTGCAAACTTCAGATTCATCATATTTCAGAAATATTTCAGTATTATAACCGAAATATATTATATTTCAATATAATATTTCTGACATATTTCAGAAATATTTCGTGCCGTGTGGCATTTGTACCCATGCCCTATTTTTTTATATCAAATTATATTTTTTATACCGAAAAATTAGATGTGAGATATAAATTTTCAGTATTTCCTTTGTAAATTTCATATGAAAATAATAAACTTTAGGTATAAACATGGGTAACAAAATAACCTTTATTTTGTGTATTTTGTATGTTGTTCTAAAAAACATACTGAAATTGTGGTTTTATTTTTTATAAGCGAGTTCCCGTTTAAGGGTTAACTCGATGTTCACGACAACGCGTAGCTTCGGTCACCTAAGCTCGGTTACCTTTTTTTTATGTATTTTTAATTAAAGAATCATATTTTTAGAGAAAATGTCAAAAAATCTACAGATAAAAAAGTGACATGGGGGTGCGATTTTCACGTCCCTGATTAAATTACGGAATAAAAATTACATAAGAATATAGCCTAGGAAAAAAATGATAAAATATAATATAATAGTTAATAAAAATTGACAAATATTTATAATCATTGATTTATCGATAGTTCATCAACTATATATGGCGCGTTTTCGACCGGAGGCACCGGTTGACCTGAAGTGATGCTGTGACCGCGCGCTCTCCGCCCTCTATCTCGAAAACGGTTCACCGTATGAACAATTTTTTTAAACAAAATTTGTAGAGAATTTTGTATTCTACAATATTGATAATAAATACAAATAGCAAAAAACCCATAGGAAATGAGATATTTACAAAAAAAAAGCGCAAAAAACGATTTTTGTGACCTTTGACCTTGAAATTTAATAGTTGCGTACACCCTACCATATGTAGGTTTTTTAGGGTGTCAATATACAAGTATTTACAGACTTACAGCTGGGTATCTCGAATTCCGAGATTCTTACCTAATTTAACCTTAAATGACTGGACTATTATCAATGTTAAGAAATGTGCAAAAAATCGTGACTGTAGTTCATGGAGTTCCAGATATTATATCAAAACTACTTTTCACATGTACCCTTAGGAGGGTCGTAGCTCCCTTAGGGCTCATTCCCAAACCAACCCTTTATTTTACCTTTAATATACTTTTAATGTACTTTTGCGCAAAAACGGCCTTAAACAATACATATATTACTTAATACATATTTTACTTTCCCCTTTAGTAAAAAAATGTTGAAAATTTTTTATTGCTTTTATTACGTTTCTGGACGTTTTATATCCAAAAAATATGATATCCGTCAAAAAAAAATCTGTCGGTCAGTCTGTCGGTCGGTCTGTGTGTGTGTATCCGGGAAATTTCTGACCACGATAACTCAAGAACGCTTCGGGCTAAAGACTTCAAATTTGGACCATAGCTTGATTATCCAAAGTTCTAGACTGGGATTGTTTTTTTGGTAAAAAACGGATTGGGGTAAAATAGGGTAAAAACTATTTTTTTTAATTTATTTTTCGTTTTTTGAAAAAAGAGTTTTTGGAATTTTTTTTTTTAATTTGTTTTTCTTCTTTTTTGATTTTAATGAACCTATTAGTCAAGTCAAATAATAAATGTAAATTGCAATAAATGTACACGGGCTGATATTTTAAAGGGTAGTAGTGGATGGTAACAGAACACTCCTGTTAGTTTTTCACCGGGTGATTGGTCTAAGGGGTGTCCGCTATCTTGTATTTTAGGGGTGAGTTGCTTAATATGCATCTTACGATAAAAATGCATATAACCAATTTTTTTGTTAAGAAGGAAGCTTCCAACAATTTTTGTTTGGATGATTTTTTTAATATATTAACAATCGAGTTAAGTTAAAAAAAGCCATGTTGGAGGTGAAATTGGTTTTTTCCATTTTTCGGCCAAATTATTCATCGGACAATAACAACTTGTAATTCTTCAAATTCTCTATAAGTTTCATAGATTATAAATTTTCATAGGACATTTGGGATACTTACCTTATCTATCAAATATTTGTCTATTATAAATATACATTAAATAACAATATAATTTTATATTTATTATTTCCATAATAAGTTTAAAAAAATATCCCCCAAAAGTCAAAATTATATCAAGTCTGACAACGCTGTACTAGAATTGAAAAAACATTTTAAGATTCTGAATGTATAAATAAATATTAACCAACTAAATATAAAGTTTTTCTGGGAGGTAAACGTATTTATCGAAGTATAACAGCATATTACACGAAAAATATTTAGGGTCACCTAAACAGATGACTATTTTATAAATAAATTTAACGAAATTATGTTTAAAAATACTATGATTGCTAAAATATATTAAGATTTATTTATATGAATAAATTTGTCTCCAGCTGCCATTTTATGATGCAGGTAGAAATTTCCTAGTTGGCCACGCCCTCTCCGAAAGTTAGAAATTAAAAGTACTTATAACGTATTTCTAACTTAAAAATCTAACGTTAGATTTACGTTTGTAATTAACGTTAGATTCTAACGTTAAAAAGCGGGACATTTAAACATATTTTATAACGTACTTTATTACAGTTTTCTAACATTAGAAAAACGTTATTCTAACGTTAAATTTATACCAGGGTGTGTTCGAATAAGCTTGAAAAAATATAAAATATTTGTTTTCTTCTACTTATAAGATGTAGATATTAAGTGGCCATGCCTGGACATAGCTAAAGTTGCCTTATACATAAAAAAACATCTAAAACAGTAGAATTACGGCAATATTAATAGTTATTTAAATATTTTGAAAAAGAAAACGTTCAAAATATCCCCACTCACGGTATTCTGTTTTCGAATAATAAGTAATTTTATTTACTTTCGCATGTAAACTTTTATCGAGATGTACGTTTTTTCAGTGTACTTCACATATTTACTTTTTAATGTGTTATTTCAATTAGTTCGATTCTAGAAATAATAAATCTAAATTACTTATTTATCATCGCTGGTCTGTCTAGACGTTAGATAAATAAAAAGGAATGCAATTAAAGAAATCATCATTTTATATTGCTCAATAAAATAAATTGTTTATTAAAGCAAGATTTTAAAATATTTTATTAAATAGAGTTTAGCAGTGCTGCCAAAGTGTGGAGATTTCTCCAAATTGCGGAGATTTTAAAGCTTGGTGGAGATTTAAAAATTGTGGAGATTTTGCGGAAATTTAATAAAACCTGCAGTGACTCAGTTGCGAATACGTGGTAAAAGGCGAAGATCATACCAGTTCAGGTGCGACTCGCGTAATTTCGTCGAAGCTTCGTAAAGGCGGAGGAAAGGAAAGCAGCAGAGGTATGAGTCACTGCAGGTTTTATTGAATTTCCAGTATAGTGAAATTAAAAAACAAATTGCATAATGTTAGGTAAAAAGTAATTCGTGATGATGTTTTATACCTCATCAATCATCATCTACATGAGATTTCATGCCGTTTAAGAATTTCCGCATGAAAAAGACGCAAAGCTCTTTATATTTAAGAGGTGAGGACCTTTTTTTTAGTCATCAAGATTTTTGCAGGGGTAAAGCTTTTTTTGCAGGGGATAAAGTCTTTTTTTCATAGACACAAAATTTTTGCCAGGGGTTTAAAACTTTTTTGCAGGAGTAAAGCCTTTTTTTCATGGGCACACAATTTCGGGACCAACCTTTATAGGTACTTTTTTTATATTTATGTATGTAGAATCACCTCTTAAATTTTGGCTTGCCAGTTATTGATCACATGTATATAACATGTATTTTTTCCTTTTTCTAATAATAAATCTTCATAGGTAGATAATATTGACCCCAGACAGCACATGATATCTTAAAGACGTCTTTTTTAGATCTTAATTATGTCTGGACGCCTAAAGACATAAAAAGTATATCTTATGGACTTCTTTTTAGGGATATTTAAAAGATATCTGATTATGCATAATCATGACATCATAAACTCTATCGGTACAAGACGTCTTAATTTCTATACTCATCGGTAAAAATAAATTAACCATAATCAACATTACCATTTTTTTTAGAGATCTTTTTTTGAAAAATAAAAAAAAAATTTAATTTTTTTTTAATTTTCTTTTTACGAAAAACTGAGGGGCTGACCGCGAGGAAATCTTTTGTACAAGCCAAAGGAACTCAGGAGGAACTCTGGAGGAACTCCCGAGGAACTCCGGAGGTCAGCCCCTCGCGAAAAACGAAAAATTAAAAAAAAATCAAAAAATAAATTTTCAATTTTTTTTTTTAAAAAATCATATTTTTTTAATATCTTTTTTTGACAAAAAAATTACCTCATTATAATTCTTATTACGCTTTTTATATCAATACGACCGTACCTATAGGTTGTTATAACAACGTAAATGGGAGGCTATTATATGTAAAGTCGCCTGTGCAAGGCGTCATTAAGGCGTCTTAAAAAAGATGTCTTAAAGACGTTACCTTTTGTAACATACGACGTCGCTAAGACGTCTTTAAGATGCATATACGCCGAAAACCGACGTTCTTAATACGTCTGGAATGACTAGCTACGACATCTTTAAGATCTCTTTAAGTCATCTTTGTGCTGTCTGGGACGCCCTGACAGGACGTCGTGTATATTCATGAACATGCATGTAGTGTGAATTTTTAGTTGGAAAATAAATCGTCGGCTTAAAAGTAAAGAGCACTAAGTCCAAAAACATGATTTTGAGACATTGACAATTAACAATTAAATTTCATTGTTGTTTTGTAATAATTGTTTTTGGAAAAAAACTACCGCAAATCGCAATGACATGTTTGGACATAATAATCTCTCATTTGCAGTTGAATAAAGAAAAATTTAAGTAGTTTAATTCAACTAAATTTGAAAGATAGACATGGACTTAGTGCCTTTTACTTGTAAGCCGACGAAATAATCTTTAATCTAAAAGGATTTTCTGCTCTTTAGTGAATTAATACAATAAAAGCATCTAAAAAGTTATTTATAATTTTATTTATACATTTGTACGCTGGTAATAGGCGTTTAAATTGGTAATTATAGAAAAAAAAATAGGCAATTTGCGTCAGAATTTTTTGACCTACACATTGTATAATGTATAGAGAAATAACATAAATGGGCGTGGGTTTTTTTTTGGTAACCTTCGAGCGGTCAAGTGAGGTTAATTTTACATCATAAAAGATATACAGTTGGATGCGAAAAAAAAAGATAGAAAATCTAGTTGTGTAAATTAAATAATTGTTTACAAACAATGCATTTGTCAAAATTATTTATAATTATTATAAAGTAAATAATCAATAAAGGATTTAATTTAATTAAGTACATAATTAGAAATGCATCAATTAAGTGATAAAGAAAGCTATTGGGTTATTGGAAGCAGGATGTGAGAAAGTAGACTTGGTAAAGTTTAATGATTCGGAGAGTTTTGTTAAGATTGAAGAAGAAATGGATACAGGAGGAAACTGCAGGCTTGGGAAGAAGGAAGTGAAAATTTACTTAATTGTTTATTAGAACCGTCTTTACGAGACGCGGTGCAGGCTATAAACGATAAAAATTTTGCTGGGTCAAAAACCACCGCCCGCCGCCGCATCGATAATTCCGATAATTTTATGCAGCAAAATAACCTTTTTTAAACGTAAATCGTAATTTTCATAAATTATATATTTGATTACTAAGGACTTCAAAGTTTTATTTCCCATAAGATTTACTAAATATTGTGTTTAAATGTTTTATATGATTAAATATTCTAAATGTTTTTTCAGTTTATTATTAATTAGGTGGACCCCGGAGGTAAACGACACCATGTCACAAAAACGTAATTTTTCAGGAGACTTGTATTTCAGGAGACTTGTATTTAACGATTTACCAATAGCTGCAGGCGAAAATTTTTTACTGTTGAGAAGAAAATATTCTTAGTATTTGTTTTTAGCAGAATGGAAATTCATAAAAAAAACTGGTATATTGCGTTTTTAATTGATATAGATTCCTTTAACTTTTATTTAATGATTCATTAAGTGCCGCAGGCAAAAATTTTCTACTGTTGAAAAGAAATTCTTTATTCGGTTAAGAGTTTAGTTTTTTAGTGGTAAACTACACATAACAAGCAAAAGAGAAAATACCCTGGTAGAAATGTACATAAATCTAACAACATAACATTATATTAGTGACATTTTTATGTTTAGTCTCAAACGTTATACAAAAACGTTGTAAAATATATAAATCTAACCTTAAAAACTAACGTTTGACAAAAACGATATAAAATACATAAATCTAACGTTAGTTTCCTAACAAAATTCTAACCGTATTCTAACTAAAAATATTTAGGGCCACCTAAAAAGATGGCTATTTTATAAATAAATGTAACGAAATTATGTTTAAAAATATTATGATTGTTAAAATATATTAAGATTTATTTATATGAATAAATTTGTCTCCAGCTGCCATTTTATGATGCAGGTAGAAATTTCCTAGTTGGCTACGCACCCTCCGAAAGTTAGAATATAAACGTACTTATAACGTATTTCTAACTTAAAAATCTAACGTTAGATTAACGTTTGTAACTAACGTTTGGACTTTTTAAAAATCTAACGTTAGATTAACGTTTGTAACTAACGTTAGATTCTAACGTTAAAAAGCGGGGAATTTGCACATATTTTATAACGTACTTTTATACAGTTTCCTAACGTTAGAAAAACGTTATTTTAACGTTAAATTTTTACTAGGGTAGGATGAAAACACAAAAAAAAACTAATAAAATTATTATAAAATTCGATGACTAATTATTTTAAAATTTTTGCCTGCACCTGCCCTGGATTATTATTTACAAGGTTTTTTTATTGTACTGTCTAAGTTATAACTATAATCGTTGGTCGATCATTGTTAATCGGTGTCATCAAAATAATCGAAGAATGAGTATGACAAATGATCGTTGAACGACGATTGGCTGCTGATCTTAAAATGGTCGGTAAATGGTACGCACTATTATGATAGGCAAAAGAGCGACAAATGTTCATAGTTTGACCGTAGGCAATGTCTCCTATTGACCGCGTGGCTATGTCGGTAAGCCGTTAGTGGGCCGGTGGGCGGCCGCCGGACTATTGTTGGTTGGGTTATATAACCTATACAAGTGCCTACGGTCAAATTATATGCCGTACTTTGGCTGATCATATTGTGTACCAATTTCCGATCATTTTAAGATCAGCGGCCAATTGTCTTGTGTGTTTCCAATAGCTTATCTAGTTAAAAAATAAAAATGCTAATGCGCATGGGTAATAAATAACAATTACTTCTGACTTCTTCCGAGTTCTTTCTGAGTTCCTCCAAGTTCCTTCTAAATTTCTCAGAGTTCCTCCGGAGTTTCTAGGAGTTCCTCGGAGTTTCTCGGAGTACTGAAATTTGTACATAAGAGTTCCTCTTAAACCCCCACAAACCAAATTTGGAATTAATAGGATGTTTTTTTTTTTAAATTTCGACGATTTCGAGGTTTTAGCTGCCATCTTGGATCCGCCATGTTGCATTTCTCCAACCTACCTTACAAAACTTTTGGGAAGGTCAAATACCAACAATTTGAGCCCAAAACCATTCGAACTCTCGATTTTTCTCTGGTTTCAAGCCGCCATTTTGAGCCGCCATAAAAGAACATTTTAAGCCCAAGGTCACTAAAATCCATCAACAGGAATTTTGGGCCGAGATTTGTTCCGTTTGACAGGGAACGTCCCATATAATTTTCAACTGGGGGGGGGGGGGGGTCATTTTTAAGTTTAAAGTATGTTCGTGAAAATTGGTATATAGGGTTTTTTTTAAGTCGCCTAAACTGAATATTAGAATAAAAAATTCAAACTCCACCCCTTGAGGTACTTTTCTTGGATATTGGCGTATTGGGGTTTGAGGTCGCTAAAACTGAATCTTAGAATATTTTTTATCTAAATCTTGAGAGGTAATTTTCGAGAAAATTGGTATATTGGGGTTTTTTATGTTGCTGAAAGCGAATCTGATGTTTTTTCTCCTGTACCCAAATATTTAACTAAAATTATTTAGTCCTAAGAAAATTTTGAGCAAAAATAGGTTAAAGGATTTTTTGTATTTTTTATTTTAAAATGCATTTAACCTATTTTTATGCAAAATTCTTTAAACAACTACTATTTTAAGATCAGTATTTGGGATCAGGAGAAAAAAATTGCGGAAAGAAGTTGCAACCCAGTCTGCACATATATGGATGCAACATGGTAAAGAAAGATTTTTTAGGTAACATGTGCCATATTACATGAGACATAACATACATATGTATGCTACAGAACATGCCCTATAACAGAAAGATTTTTTACGTTACATGTGCCATATTACATAAGATGTAACATACATATGTATGATACATAACATGCAATATTGCATGTTATGTATCATATATATGGTACGAGAACATACACGATACATAAAATGTTATGAATTCAATACTAAATATGGCGTCTATATTATTTTAGTTTTTATAGGTTAGAATCACTAATATTCTTAAAATTGTTGTTAATAATAACAGTAGTAGTAGTAGAAACGCATGTATTTTTAGACAACTAAACCGATTTTAGATAATGTTAGACAAAAAATTAAAATATATATATTTTTTTAAAATGATTATTTGCTATTTTTTCTCTAAAAATTGGCTTTTTATGTGGCCCATGATTTTTAAGCCTGGTAGAAAGTTTGCTTTCACAGTAAAAATGCACATCGTATAAGAATTTTGCCTGATGGATGCTACATATAAAGATATTTATATACTTTAATTATTAGGTTTATCAAAAAGACGTAAAAATGTTCACCATGTCTAAATCTATGATGCACTCCATAACAAGTAAAATTCGGAAACGCCTACTTTTATTGTTATGTACCTAGTATGTATCTGATATGTAGCATGTTATGTAGCTGATACATAACTTGAGGCGGAATTGTTAAAGTCCAAGGACTATACATGGACTATAAAAATTACATGTCTGCAACATCACATAGAACAGTGGTTATGTACCTGCTATGTTCCTGCCATGTATTTGTGTTGACTGGGAACTTAATAAATTATACAAAAATTAACGAAAAATATCTATTTTAAAACGAAACAGCAAACAAAATTAAGTTAGGTCTAAAATCAAATTTGGACAGGAGGGAAATATATCTATGTTAATTTTACTGAAATATATAATCTGAAAGGAATAAATGTAGAAAAATTGAGTATCTGACTTTTGCATCAAAACCGAAACCAAAACTATCTTATTCTGACACCATACGATATTTGGATTCAGAATAAAAATGTAGTGAAGAAAACACATTTTGATCGACTAAAAGTAGCAAGTATAAGATATTGGTGAAAATTTTAGGATGGTTCCCGAAAATAATGTAAATATTTAAAATTAATTAGCCCCCGCCTTCCAGGGGGTGGGGTTAGAATTTTTATTGTCAGATGCTGTTTCAGCTATCCCAAAAATCCTTATATACCAATTTTCACGAAAATACTTTAAACATTTAAAAATAATTATCCCCCACCCCCGGGGGTGGAGTTAGAAAATTTTTATTATCAGATCGACCCCAAAAACGGTTTTTGAAAAACCCCTATGTACCAATTTGGACGAAAATATTGAAAACATTTAAAAATATTTACCCCCTCACCCCGCGGGGCTGCAATTTATATTATTATGTTTCCCTGGTAGCAAAATAACATGACATTCACGTTAATATGTGACATGTGATGTTAAGATTGTAGTCTCATTTAACAAGAATGTAGCATGGTGGGGATGTCCTAAGTCCGCCCCTAATAACATCACACAATGACATCCCGAAAATAACGTGTTTGTGACATCATAAATCCACATTCCTGTTATATCTTGTACCGTAATTAATACGTTCACTGCCAACGGCTAGTTTTGACAGCGGAGCAATGGGTATGGGCAAGGGAAAAATAGAAAGAATTGATTAATGTTGTTAGGGGCGCCAGTTACTTTAGCTTTTACTCCTTTAGGTAAGTAACAACCTAGTGTAAATACTTAAGCTTTTCAGTTTGAGAAAATATAACCCCTAAATAAAATAAGATAATTCATTTGAGAAATTTATTATAAATAAACTTAATGAAAGCACATCAAGTAATGTATTAATATATATAATAAATATGTGTAATTATATTAAGATATAATTAAAGAAATCTTAATAAAAATTACTAAATTCAGAAATCATTCGACTTAAATGTATAAAGAAAACATGAAGTTCAGCAAGCACCAAGAAATGTATGTAAACAACAATCATTTCTTGCAGTGTATAAAAGTCATGCTTAAATTAGAAATCATTTAATCAAAAGTATGATATTTAATAATTAATAAATGAGATTAAATGTTTTAAAAAAAATAAGTACCTAAAAATGAACAAAAGCCAGAAGGGCATATAGTGTTAATCAATACTATATCAGATCTGATAAAGTTTACAGTTATAAGAATATTGAAATAAAAGAATTTAAAAATATGAAATATTGCTTTCAAAAGTTTTCAGAATGAGTACTTAGCTGGTTTCTGCAAAATCCATGAGGTATGAATTCCATCGTCTCCATCTGTGCAAGTCTCCCCTATGCTGATGAATTCATTTCTCAAATGAAAGAAAAAAAAATATAGGCTGTCCCATCTACTTTGGAAAAATTATCTTCCAGGATAAAATGTACGATTGAAAATGTTGTCCGGGATTAAATATGCTTTTGAAAATTATGTCCAATATAAAATTGTCTGCTAGACGGTCATATAGAATTTATCTATGCCGAAAAATACAGAACCATGTTCCAACAGAACATCACTCCATGCGGAGAACTTGTATATCAAATATACCAAAATAAACTTCAACTTAAATTAATGTAATTCCATATTAATGGTATAGAAATGGTGAGTAATTAATGGTAATTAATTAATGTAGTAATAATGGTGGTGTCATTCTAAGTCTTCGATGTCCATCGAAACGTTATAAATGCGTAATTGTAGAAAATAACAGTTATAATATCTTCCGCATTGTTTAAATATTCATTTTCACTAACTTTAAATAAAAATACATGAAGGATTACTTCGATGATTACAGAAAATAAACACTCGTCAAAATGAGACCACCATTGTACAGAGTTGCATCAAGAAAAAGCGAAAATCGACCTTATCAACCGGTATGAACCCTTCAGGTAAATAAAATCCTATTTCTGAACTATTAGCGACATCTATGCAAGTCATTATCAACTACAGTTTTACCGTATAGGATTCCTAATAAAGGTAACTGAAACGACACCAAAAATAATAACTAATTAAAAGAATGTTTCCTAATAAATCCGTATTAGTGATATCTAACCTCAAAATATTACTCTAAGAAACAAATATAAACAATACTTATTGTTTATCAGCAAAACTAATAAAAATACGAACAGAATACTAAGTGTCCTGTGAACTAAGTATAAACAAAATACTGAATCTAAGTGAGCAGTTCCAGCAAACTATTTTCAACAAATTCTGGATTATCCCGAAGCAATAAGCATATGAAACTTTCCACAAGAGAGACAAGCTACAAATGAAAGCCAGTGAAATCCAACCCTCAATAGACTCTGAAACATATAAAAACCAGGTAAGTCCATAGACAAATGCACTATAGAGAAATAAGTCATATGATTCTTTATTATTAAAAATCATATTCTAATTATGTTTTCTTTATGTTATTTTCAGGTAGAACTATGGAATAGAGACTCATATGGTTAGAATTCAGTTCCTGCTACAAAATAGTCCCAGATACAAAATAGTTCTGTACGTACGTAACTATTTATATACAAAATAAACCTAAATTATAACGTAAGTAAACGAATAGTTTAATTAACCCTTGCTATATTACAAAGTGACGATTTATGTCGTTACACATGCCCCCTCCAAAAATAATAAAAATATTTAATATACAAAAAATATTTTTATACCAAACTCTATAACTATTTAACTTAAATAGCTAAAATATATACTATATTTTATTTAATAAATCAACAAAAAAATACAATACTTTATGTAAATCATTTGAAATACTACTTGATAATTAACAATAGCTAAGCTTGATAACTACGTGTATCATCCGCCTACTCTTATGTAGAACATAATTTTGGGACTTTATCGGTGTGTGTCATAAACAGGTAATTGTCATAATCAGGTAATTGTCATAATCAGGTAATTGTCATAATTAATTTTGTTTTCTTTTTAGCTAAGTTTTATCAAGATAAAAAAATAGAAATAAGACTTGACTGTGTGCACCAGAATTCTCTTCTACAAAAAATATATTTATATATTTTTTTTACTACTATATACAAAAGTTTTGGGTACCCTTTAAATATTTTCAATACATTGATATTTCTTAAATATCAATCCGAATGATACTAAGAATATATTCTTATTTAATCAAATCTAGCCAACTGAAATGTCACTATTCGATCCAAAATATTTCTTTAGATCTTTAACATGCCAGTCGCCTCTATGACCATCTGCATTTTCCAAAATATACACTAACTTTGACTTTTTCGCAACAACTTTGCAAAGTATGTACTTTGGAGCAAGTTTTGCAGCAAAACTTTTACTAGCATCTGAGAGTACTTTGTTTCGTCTCCAAACTTTTTCACCTATCTCAAAATTTACTTCACGCTTGCGCAAATCATAAGTACGCTTATTACGTTCATAAGCTTCATGTAAATATTTCTTTACATCAACAAAAATCTCTTTAAGATTTCCCAAGTCTTGGCTATACGAGTCTCTGTCACAAGGTTCTAATTTAACACCATCAGTCGATGTCATTTTGCCATAATAAGTTCCTGTGATAGGTACATTCCTCCCAAAATTAAGAAATGCCGGCGTATACCCCGTAACTTCATTTACAGACGTTCGTAAAGCTAGACCTATTTTTGCTAAATTTTTACACCATTCTTTTTGATTATCTTTTATATATGATCTTATAGCAGTAGAAATTGTGCGATGTTGCCTTTCCGTCGGATTATTTTGACTATGGTAAAGTGCATTAAACCAAATTTTCTGTACATTATATTCATCTGCTAATTTTTTAAAAACTTTACCAGCAAATTGTTTTCCATTATCGACAATTAAAAATTGACAGACTCCGTAAACTAAAAAAACTTCATTCTCAATGAATTTACATATTGCATTTGCAGTAGCTTCCCTTAAAGGATGTAATAATGTATACTTTGTAAACCAGTCTGACACAACTAAAAGATAACAAAAACCTTTAGAACTTCTGGGAAATGGTCCCTGCAAATCGCATGAAATAACTTGCCACGGATAATTTACTTCTTTTTCACGACCCATCAATCCAAAACGTGCAGAATTACTAACTTTTTGTGATTGACAAATATTACAACATCTTACATACTTTAAAATATCTTTACGCATTTTTGGCCAAAAATATGTTTCTGAAATTCTATGAAAAGTTTTAAAAAATCCCATATGAGAAGCTAATACATCGTTATGACATTCTTTTAGTACTTGTTTACGACATTTTTGAGGCACTAACAATTTCCACTCTATAATATTACTTTTTACTTTTGTCTTGGTCGGTATGAACTTATAAATATTATCATCAATAACTTTAAATTGCGGATATGAATCTGGACTCTTAATAATTTTTTCCCTCAACTGAATATAATATTTATCACTATTATAATCATTTACATTAAAATTAATTAAATTTACATCTGGAAAAATTGATTTTTCTGGTTCTATTCTATCAAAAGCTCTGGATAACCCATCAGCTACTACATTTAACTTACCTCTACGATATACAATATCCATATCATATTGCTGTAATTTTAATGACCATCTAGCCAAGCGACCAGAGGGATCTTTCATATTACTCAAATATTTTAATGAAGAATGATCTGTAATTACTGTGAATTTAACACCTTCAATATATGGTCTAAACCTATCTATAGCAAACAAAACAGCTAAACATTCCTTTTCACCTACAGAATATTTTATTTCACTACGTGTTAAAGCTCTACTAGCATAAGCTATTACTTTTTCTTGACCATCTTGCGTTTGTGTTAATATGGAACCGAGGCCAACTAAAGAAGCATCACATTGTATAACAAATGGTAAAGAAAAATTGGGACTTGCTAAAGCTGGAGCATTTATTAAAGATTCCTTCAACAATAAAAAAGCTTTTTCTGCATCAGTATTCCAACTAATGGCTTGTTTTTTACCTTTGCCCTTTAAAAGTGAATTTAATGGACTAACAATTGTTGAAAAATTCCTAACAAATCTACGATACCACGAAGCTACACCTAAAAATCGTTTTATCTCTGTACTATTTGTTGGTCTAGGATAGTTTATTATTGCTTCTACTTTTTGCGGATCGGTTCTTAAACCAAAATTATCAATTACAAAACCTAAATACTTAAGTGATTTTCTAAAAAAATTACTTTTTTCAAAATTTATTGTAAGATTAGCAGATTTTAATTTTTCATGTACTATTTGAAGTAATTTAATATGTTCCTCAAAAGTTTTTGATACTATTATAATGTCATCAATATAAACAAATATATTTGGATAAAAGGAGAAAGGAAAAAGTTTATCCATTAATCTTTGCTGACTTTGTGTTCCATTTTTGAGTCCATAACACATTACATTAAATTCAAATAGTCCCCTACCAGGTACGGAAAATGCAGTTTTTTCTTTAGCAGTTTTTGTAAGTGGAATCTGCCAAAAAGCATTTTTTAAATCTATACTTGATATATATTTTGCATCGCCTAATAAACTTAAAATGGAGTCTATCCTTGGTAAAGGATGTGAATCACCTTTTGTAATAGAATTTAATTTACGTCCATCAAAACAAAAACGGTATGTACCATTAGCTTTTTTTACTAATAAAACTGGTGAATTAAAATCAGAATAAGATGGTGAAACTATATCATCTTTTAACATTTTATCTAACTCTTTATGTAAAATTTCTATTAAATAAGGTGACAAAGGATATTGACGCATTTTAAAAGGTTTATTATTTCCTGTATCTATATCATGTTCTATTAAATTTGTTCTACCTATTTTTTCGCTATATAATTCTTTAAATAAACTAACAAATTTATCTGCTATCTTTTTCTGTTCGTCTGTCAAGTCACATAAGCCTACTGAATTATCTTTATTTATATCCTGACTATCACTGTTATTACTGATCACATTCAATTTATTAATTTTATTATTCCAAGATTCATCAGAAAAATCCAGAGTCATAGAAAACAATTGTAAAAAATTCACACCAAAAATAAAATTTGTTTCCAGAGAAGGAACAACCAAGACTTGTAAAATCTTAACTTCATTATCTACTTTAATAGGTAAATAAACAACACCAGTTACTAACTGTTTAGATTTATCAGCTGTAGTAACATGCGGTATAAGACATTTATCAATTTTTAAATTAAATTTTTCTAAAATTTTAATCGCGTGACCACCAGCCACTGAACAATTTGCACCTGTATCAATCAAAGCTGTTATATTTTTATCAAAAATATTTACTTTAATATATGGACGGTTATCTCTAGGTAATTTAATAAAAGAATTTTTATTAATTACAGACAAACTATACGGTTTATAAAAATTTTTAACTTTATCCAACCAATCTTTCCATTCATTCAAATAAAAGCGTTTATTTGTTTCTGTTACACTTGATTTTTGTAAAGAATTGATTTTTTTTTTATTATAATAAATGTTTTTACAAAAAGTAGTTTTGTTATCCTTTTTTACCTGACTGTCATTATTATTTTTAGCCTTTTTATTAAGTGAATGCCGACTAAAATCATCCACTTTTCTATTTAGTTTTTTGTACAGGAAGGGCAATTTTTTAAAAACTACATCTTTATATCCACATTTATAACAAAACTTTGTTCTTTTAGCTAAACATTTGCTAAAAATATGATTTGGTTGGTTACAGTTATAACAAATTACTTGTCTACTTTTATTATTACTACTATTCTGTGTATTATTAAAGCTTTGATTGGTACTTTGACTAATTTGAGAAACTTGACTACTATTACATACTGAACTTTGACGAGTAGAGGAAGATGGGGTAAGTTTGGACACTGTGGTATTATGACTACAATTACATTTACTACTAAAATTTTGATTTATATCCGAACTTAGGACATTTACTTTATTAACTGCTTTATTTTTTGCCACACTTTTACCTGCTATGCTCTTTTGTTTTAATTGATAAGCTTCATCTATTCTTTTACAACTGTCTTTTAAATCTTCTAAATCATTTATTTCTATAAGTGATAATGGTGTAAAATAATGTGGTAATATTCTTTCTCTAATCGTCTTAAGTCTAGTATATAAACTTGCAGCATGAATTAAACGTTTAAACAAGGTTTCCATAGCACCTATAAAAATTGCGATAGATTCATCGGGATTTTGATATCTAGAACGGATATCATCCCATGTTCTATCATCTATGTTAGCTGGAAGAAAATCTTTTTTTAATGCTTGAATTATTTGAGACCACGAATTTAAATTATCTTTAATTGAGAGAAACCATGACAATGCTGGTTCTTTGAATAAGTCATATGCGGATTTAAATAACATTTCGTCTGTAACATTTCTACTTATTTTCATATATTCAACTTGCTCAATAAAATTTAAAACATTAGACTTTCCATCAAAATTAATATTCCATTTATAAACTGGTACTGATTTTAAATAATCATTATCTTTTTTACTAGAAACACTAGGACTAAACTGTGTACTATTATGTAATGAAATATTATTATTTACTTGAGTAAGTTCTGAATTTTTACCAGATTTTTCATAAAGATCTAAAATATCTGCTTCTATTTCTAAACAAGTTGCTTTTGTTATTTCTAAAAATTGAATACGTCTAACTTTATTTTCTTCTACTTCAGGAAAACGTTGCAGACGATTTGTTACATGTACTAAATAAGTTTTTAATTTTCTTAAATCAGCTAAACTATAATCACCATGATATTCTACAATTTCTGAAGATATACTATCTAAAATTCTATTAATATTTTCCACTTCACTGTTAAAATTAAAAGTCGGATCTACATATTTTACTTTAGGATCTTCCCTAGCTATGGCTCTACCTAAAACTTTAATTCTAGATGCTCTATTATTTTTTGCTGTTAAATGTCTTATACGAAGTTCATAATTTACCATTTCTGCAGTCAAAAATCGAATTTCCATTTTATCTAAATCGTCCATTTTGAATATTTATTTTTCAAAATTAACTTTAATTTACTCAAAATATTTATTTTAATAATAAAATATTTATACTGTACCACAAATTATTTTTTTTTTGTGTACACTGTTCAACAAAGTTTTTGCATACTTTGGAAAATTTCCCAAATATGTCAAAAAAATACTAAATTATTATTTATCTCAATTGGACAAATTAATAATTATAAATAGTCTCCAAAACTACAAAATTAGCTAATATTTATTCATATCCTTCGCATAAATAAATACCCTATTATCCATTTATTTCTATTGAATAAACGATAATTTCTAGAAAAACTGAACCCACGCCAAAATTTCTCTATTCCATGTTATTCCATAAAATTCAGAATAAACATAAAA
This sequence comes from Brachypterus glaber, assembly GCA_958510825.1. Taxonomy (NCBI): domain Eukaryota; kingdom Metazoa; phylum Arthropoda; class Insecta; order Coleoptera; family Kateretidae; genus Brachypterus; species Brachypterus glaber. The sequence continues at coordinate 77,955,832 of OY294045.1, read as the reverse complement.
AACACATATCTGATATATCTTATCAGATTAACTCTAATTTGACTTAATTTTCAACAAAAATATTTTATTCAACAGTTATATGTAGTTTTTCTCAAAATGAACTTTAAGTTACACTGAAAAAAATAAGCTTTAGATTTTTATAAAAAATACACTGAGAAAAATGGAGTAAAATTAAAAAAAAACAAGTGTTCTATATATCCAAATACCACGTTCTTGGGCGCCAATATTAGTGTACCGTAATTAATACGTTCACTGCCAACGGCTAGTTTTGACAGCGGAGCAATGGGTATGGGCAAGGGAAAAATAGAAAGAATTGATTAATGTTGTTAGGGGCGCCAGTTACTTTAGCTTTTACTCCTTTAGGTAAGTAACAACCTAGTGTAAATACTTAAGCTTTTCAGTTTGAGAAAATATAACCCCTAAATAAAATAAGATAATTCATTTGAGAAATTTATTATAAATAAACTTAATGAAAGCACATCAAGTAATGTATTAATATATATAATAAATATGTGTAATTATATTAAGATATAATTAAAGAAATCTTAATAAAAATTACTAAATTCAGAAATCATTCGACTTAAATGTATAAAGAAAACATGAAGTTCAGCAAGCACCAAGAAATGTATGTAAACAACAATCATTTCTTGCAGTGTATAAAAGTCATGCTTAAATTAGAAATCATTTAATCAAAAGTATGATATTTAATAATTAATAAATGAGATTAAATGTTTTAAAAAAAATAAGTACCTAAAAATGAACAAAAGCCAGAAGGGCATATAGTGTTAATCAATACTATATCAGATCTGATAAAGTTTACAGTTATAAGAATATTGAAATAAAAGAATTTAAAAATATGAAATATTGCTTTCAAAAGTTTTCAGAATGAGTACTTAGCTGGTTTCTGCAAAATCCATGAGGTATGAATTCCATCGTCTCCATCTGTGCAAGTCTCCCCTATGCTGATGAATTCATTTCTCAAATGAAAGAAAAAAAAATATAGGCTGTCCCATCTACTTTGGAAAAATTATCTTCCAGGATAAAATGTACGATTGAAAATGTTGTCCGGGATTAAATATGCTTTTGAAAATTATGTCCAATATAAAATTGTCTGCTAGACGGTCATATAGAATTTATCTATGCCGAAAAATACAGAACCATGTTCCAACAGAACATCACTCCATGCGGAGAACTTGTATATCAAATATACCAAAATAAAATTCAACTTAAATTAATGTAATTCCATATTAATGGTATAGAAATGGTGAGTAATTAATGGTAATTAATTAATGTAGTAATAATGGTGGTGTCATTCTTCGATGTCCATCGAAACGTTATAAATGCGTAATTGTAGAAAATAACAGTTATAATATCTTCCGCATTGTTTAAATATTCATTTTCACTAACTTTAAATAAAAATACATGAAGGATTACTTCGATGATTACAGAAAATAAACACTCGTCAAAATGAGACCACCATTGTACAGAGTTGCATCAAGAAAAAGCGAAAATCGACCTTATCAACCGGTATGAACCCTTCAGGTAAATAAAATCCTATTTCTGAACTATTAGCAACATCTATGCAAGTCATTATCAACTACAGTTTTACCGTATAGGATTCCTAATAAAGGTAACTGAAACGACACCAAAAATAATAACTAATTAAAAGAATGTTTCCTAATAAATCCGTATTAGTGATATCTAACCTCAAAATATTACTCTAAGAAACAAATATAAACAATACTTATTGTTTATCAGCAAAACTAATAAAAATACGAACAGAATACTAAGTGTCCTGTGAACTAAGTATAAACAAAATACTGAATCTAAGTGAGCAGTTCCAGCAAACTATTTTCAACAAATTCTGGATTATCCCGAAGCAATAAGCATATGAAACTTTCCACAAGAGAGACAAGCTACAAATGAAAGCCAGTGAAATCCAACCCTCAATAGACTCTGAAACATATAAAAACCAGGTAAGTCCATAGACAAATGCACTATAGAGAAATAAGTCATATGATTCTTTATTATTAAAAATCATATTCTAATTATGTTTTCTTTATGTTATTTTCAGGTAGAACTATGGAATAGAGACTCATATGGTTAGAATTCAGTTCCTGCTACAAAATAGTCCCAGATACAAAATAGTTCTGTACGTACGTAACTATTTATATACAAAATAAACCTAAATTATAACGTAAGTAAACGAATAGTTTAATTAACCCTTGCTATATTACAAAGTGACGATTTATGTCGTTACAATCTAATATCTTAGGGATGCCGTTACTGGTACTTTAATATTTAAATAATATTCTAGGATATTAGCTTTTTCCAAATTAAAACCATTAAAAACGCTATACCCCTATAAAAAAATCGGATTTAAAATCAATCAGTAATTGAAACAATCACAGATTGAAACAGATAGATTCTAAATACGAAATTGCAGATTAAGCGGAGAATATATTCCTTTAATCCGTGTCCGTGGTCTTGAGAAGCCCGGCAGAGCCCCCTATCCATTGGAAATCGTATAATGTGTATACAATTTCCTTATAATAATTTCATCATCATCAATAGTTTGTTTGGGTCTTTAAGAGACAGGCGCAGCCTATGGCTCATTTATCTAAAAAAATATTTAATCTGAATTGAAAGTTGGGGCAGTGAGTCTATGCTCACTGATGCGAGTTGCATCTGTCATAATTTGGGGGGAGTGAGTCTCTGCTCACTGATGCGAGTTGCATCTGTCATAATTTGGCGCTGTGGAGTGGGTGGGAGGGGGGGTGGGGAGGGATGTGATAGGGAGAGGAGGGATGTGCGGGAGGAGTGAGACTATCTCACTGATGCTGGGAATGCATCTGTCCTGTATTAGTGGGTACCATTACTGGTTGAGGACGTTTTTGATCTTTTTGTGAGTGTTGTGTATTTCATGATCGTAATCTAGAAAGTTTGAAATGAGGGGGTTTGGGTGATCTAAATTGTCTTGTATAAAAGACGTGCTGTAGCGGATGATTTCCGTTTTTAGGAGGGGCATATCGAGATCTCTGTGTATCTGGTTGTTCCTCATGAACCAGGGGGCATCGAGGCATATTCTGAGTGCCTTGTTTTGGAAGGCCTGAAGTTTTGCTGAGAGCGCTTTGTTAAGGGTGATTTTATTCCAGGCTGGGGCTCCGTAAAGAAGTACCGGCTTTAGGGTTTGGTTGTAGAGAAGAAGTTTGTTTTTAATGGATAGGGGACTCTTTCTGCCTATTAAGGGGTAGAGTTTGGAGAGGCGGCAATTTGCTATTTGGAGGGTGTTTTTGACGTGCTGATCCCACGTCAAGTTTTTGGAGATTGTAATGCCGAGGTATTTGGCATGGTTTTCCCAGTTAATGGGTTGGCCATTTATCTGAATGGGTTGGGGTGGGCCTCTTCTAATCCTAGAGATTAGGATGCCTTTGGTTTTATTGGCGTTTACTTTGATTTTCCATTTGGAGAACCATTTGATTAGGGCATCCATTTGGCGCTGGAGGGCGATATGGATGCGCTGGGGGTTTCTGGCTTTTGCTAGGATGCCGGTGTCATCGGCGAACAGGGCTAGTTCAGTGCCCTGTGTTTTTGGAATATCTGCCGTAAAGAGGTTGTACAGAAGGGGGGATAGTGGGGAACCTTGTGGAACGCCAGCTCTGATGCGGCGGGTGTTGGACTTACAGTCGCCTATTTTTATCTGAAAATCTCTGCCTTTGAGGAAGGAGGCTATGAGTTTGGTGATGCCTGGGGGGAGGCCGAGAAAGTGGAGTTTGGCTACAAGACCTTTGTGCCAAACCTTATCGAAGGCTTTTGCGATGTCCAGGAGGATCAGTCCCGCGGCTTCGCGCCTATTTAGTCCGTCCGTTACAGAGTCTACCAGGCGAGCTACCTGGTGGACTGTGGAGTGTCTGCTTCGGAAGCCGAATTGCTCATTTGGAAGGAGATTTAGTTCTTCAACTAGAGTTTGAAGTCTGGTTAGTATGACTTTCTCGGCTATTTTGCCTAGGGAGGAAAGGAGGCTTATGGGGCGGTAGCTTTCAGCAAAAGTTGGATTTTGTCCGGTTTTTTTGATTACTATTACGTCTGCGTTTTTCCAGGGCTTTGGAAAGTGGCGCAGTCTGAGCATTGCGTTAACAATGTTAACGATTTCCATAATGGTTTTCCGGGGGAGTATTTTAAGGATTTTATTCGGTATTTGATCGGGACCGGGGGCTTTCCTTTTTGGGAGATTTTTGATGATGCGTTTGATTTCCTCGGGGGATGTGGGGGTGATAATGTCGTTTTCGACTTGGTTAGTGACTCTATTATAGATGTGGTTTATGTCTCTTTCATGCATGAGTTGCTCGTAGTTCTCGTCGTCCGAGTCGGGCTCGGAGTCGGTCTCTGATTCGGAGTCGGAGTCGGGGGGGATTGGAGGGTTTGGTTGAAATTGTTTCCGCATTGCGTCAGCCAATGCTTCGGCTTTTTCGGGGGTGGAGTAGACGACTCCTCTTTCGCCGTGAATTGGGGGCATGCCTCGTTGGTGGTCGAGGGGTAGGGTTTTGGCCATTCTCCAAAGTGATCTATCCTGGGGGTTGAGTGACTTTATTTTTCCCTCCCAGCGGGAATTTGCTAGTACGTTTAGTCGGTCTTTGACTTCCTGGGTAAGTCTGTTTGCTTCGCGTTTTATATGGGGGTCTTGGAGGGTGCGTGCGCGACGAAGAAGTCGGTTTTTCTCTCTGATTAAGTCTTTGAGATCTCGGGGAAGGTCCTGTGGGTTTTGGATATCTACTTTTTTGATTAATTTGGCGCTGTCCATTGCGGATTTTATGGTATTGGTGAGGGTGGTTACTGCAATATCTAGTTCTTGGACGGAATTTATTGGATTGATTTTGGTGTTGCTTTCTAGGAGTTCGGAAATATAGGAGAAGTTGTAAACGGTTTTTTTGGTGTGATTTGCGGTTGGTATGCCTCCTGCCGTGATAATGATTGGAAGGTGGTCGGAGTTTAGTTCGTGTCTTAGTTCGATGTTAATGTTTAGTGTCGTGTTTTTATACAAAACGATGTCAAGGATATCAGGAAGGCCGTGGCCATAGTGGGTTGGGGAATCGGGTGCGGTAACCATTATATGGTTACGTTGTAATATTTCGTAAAGCCTACGGCCGTTGGCCGTAGTTGTTCTAGAGTGCCAAAGGGCGTGTTTGCAATTCAAGTCTCCGGCTAGGATTGTTGGATGATTGTCGTTAAAGTAGCCTTCGAAGTCGGCGGGTCTGACCTCCTTATTTGGGGGTTTGTAGAGGGACACGATCCTGAATTTGGAATTGTCGTGCATGTTGACGAATATGGAGGTAGTTTCGACTTGTGTGGGGGGCGCATGGAGAAGATCGTGAGATATGTGTTTTTTGATATAGATTGCTGTGCCTCCTTTGCGGTCCTGGAGTCTATCGTTACGGTAGCAGGAATAGTTGGGTATGGTACCCCTATGATGTGGTTTAAGACCAGTCTCTTGGATGAGGGCTATATCTATTTGATTTTCGTGTAGAAATTCTATGAGTTCCGGTTTTTTTGAATTGAGGCTATCAGCGTTCCAGGTGACTATTTTAAGGGCTCTGGGTTTTGTTTGTCTAGACATTTTGGGGGCCTAGATTGGGTAATTGAAGGGAGCCAAAAGCCTGCATGAAGCTGGCAAATTCTTGCATGAAGGTGTGGATTTTTGAAATTTGGGATTGATCAAAAATATTGGGGGGATTTGCACTGGGACCTGGGGCCGCCTTGGGTTGTTGTGGGGTGGCGGCGTTAGTTGCCTTTTGGGCGTAGGAGATGCCCGGGGTGAATTTTTGGGTTGGGGGTATGACCCTTGTACGGGTTGGAGCGATGTTTGATGGGTGTTTGGGGCATTTATGATAGTTTGCCGTGTGGGGGCCCAGGCAGTTGGCGCATTTAGGTCCGTGTGACGGGGTTTTTCACATTTTGTTGTGTGGTGGTCTTGTGCGCATTTTACGCATTTGGCCGGGGCGTTGCAATTGGCCTGGGAGTGGCCGAAGAGTTGGCATTTGTGACATTGCCTGAATTTGGGTTTATAGGTCTGGCTTTCGACCTTTATGACTAGGTGTAGAAGCCTAGTCTCTTTAAATATGGGGTGCTGTTGACCTGTCACCTTGGGAAGGATGACTAGGATCAGGGGCATGGGGGTCTTGTCTTTAGTACGCGTCATTCTCGCGACTGACGTGGGGAGGTAGCCACGCTCGATAAGAGCGGCTTGGACGTCTGCGACGTCTATCTGGGTGGGGATTCCCCGGATTACGGCGTGGATTGCCTTGTCCTCCGGGAGGGTAAAACTATGATATGGGATTTTTTCGGCATCTAAGTGCCTAGTGACTTTGCGGAAGTCGTCACTGGTCTGTGTGCGAATTTGAACTCCTTCGGAGGTATTTTTCGCGTGGAGGATATTAACTTTTTGCGAGTTGAAATGGCGGGACAAGGCTAGCCATTTTTCAGGGGCTCGGATGATGATGGGGGGGATTTTGGGGGTTTTGTGGGCTTCCTGGTCGGGGGGGGTACCTGGGCCAGAAGCTTGGATTTTTGGGTTTACAGGGGCCGTAGCGGGGGGTTGGGGCCCTGAGCCGGAGGGGTTAGCGACTTCTTCGGAGGCAGTCGCTTTACCGGGGGTTTTTTGGGTCTTAGCGGGTTTTTCTTCGTGGTCTGAATTCAATTTGTGTTTCTGGCTCCTTCTGCGCCGGTTTAGGCGCTTGCGCGGGGAGGCAAGGGGGGACCGGACTGCGTCCGAATCAGTCTCTACTATGGACATGTCCGTTTCGAAATGATCGGGGGCATCGGAGAGCTCTTGAGTGGGGGTTTGGGTTTTTTGGGATAATAGTGTCCCTATTTGAGAGGAGAGGCGGGAAATTTCCTCTCGGAGTCCATTGATGGTCTCATTTGCGGTGGCTAGTTGTGTCTGTAAGAATTCGAGCTGATTTTTATGTGATTCAGCCTGGGTTTTATAGTGTTCTGCCTGGGCCTTGATTTGATCTTGGAAGTAGTCTGACATTTGTTGGTTTGGGAAATTTGCCATGGTGGCGTCGATAATGGGTTTTTCAGCCATAGTGGTTTTTGAATTTCGAAGGGAAAAAATAGAAATAGTGTTCTCGGGGGCCTGGGAGGCCCCGGGCGGGGGGGGGGGGTGTAGTGTTAAGCACTAATTGTTAGTGGTTGGGGTCTCAGGGAACCTTTAACACACCAAACCGCCAGCCTCAGCGGTTCGTGGGAATTGGCTTAAGTCCACAGTGTGAAAAGGGCTGCAACACTTAGCAAGCAAGCTTACAAGTGAGCATATGTTAGTTAGAACTTAGTAATATACTAAAATAATCTTACTCTATGGAAATCTGCTGGGCGACGTCTGACGTCTTCACTGTCACTCACTCGACTAATTTATAATAATTTACTCTATCAACATCATCTTATATCGATTTTTTTTCTTCGAACGTCGGTGAGAAGCAAAATAACATGACATTCACGTGAAAGCCACGTTAATATGTGACATGCGATATATTCACAGCGTTGCTAAATATTTGTTATTAAATAACATGGTTGTCACGTCACACGTGTTACGTTGCAAATGTGATGTTAAATACATGTTATTTTTCAATATTATGTGATGTTATGATTTAGTTTAAAAATACACCCAAAAGTGATGTTAATTTCTTGTAATATAACATCCCTTGCTACCTGGGTATGTACCAATTTGGACGAAAATATTGAAAACATTTAAAAATATTTACCCCCTCACCCCGCGGGGCTGCAATTTATATTATTATGTTTTGATATCATCACCTTAAAGGTGTTTGCAACAGTTCATCTAGTTTGAAAATAAAAACGTTAATGCGCATGGGTAATAAATTATAAGTTTTTAAGAGGTCCTCCGGAGTTCCTCAAGAGTTCTTCAGAGTTCCTCCTGAGTTCCTTTGGCTTGTACAAAAGATTTTCTCGCGGTCAGCCCCGAGGTGTACAAATGCACAATTTTTTTTAGATTTTAAGCTTTCACGGCCATTAAGATATAAAGAACTTTCACTTTCGGGTTTAGACCGTGTTAATGGATTTTCACTTTCCGACGTTTCGTCTCTTACTACTAGAGACATCTTCAGGGATTAATCTGAAACTAAGTTTCGAATCAACTTGTGTCACTATTTATGACGAGTTGTGGTTATTCACCCGTGACGAGGTTTTTCCTATCAAAGACTTCCATATTGCAGGTAAGTGGTAACCAGTGTCCCGATTGATATTGTTAGGATGCTTGATGATTTCTATCGATTCCCGTATCTTCCTTGGCATTTTTCTGTTTTCTGTTAATATTTGTTTTGTTTCAGACAAATTGATTTTATGACCTGTTTCATGTACATGTTCGGCTACTGCCGATAAGGAAATTTGTTTCTTTCTTATATTGCGCTCATGCTCTTGAAGTCTTGTAGAAATTTTTCTCTTAGTTTCACCTATGTAAACCGTACCACAGGAGCAGGGTATTTTATATACGCCTTCTGAACTCAGGGGTATTTTGTCTTTTGTTGAAGTCAAACATTGACCTAATTTTTGGTTGGACCGAAATATAGGCTTAATATTTGACTTCTTCAAAAGTTTACCTATTTTATCCGTGATACCGCTTACATAGGGAAGTATAACTTGTGTCTGTCTGTCATTGTCACTATTGTCCTGTTGTTTGGGTCTGGGATTTCTGTATTTGTATATGGTCTTATTAATGTCTTTTTGGTATAACCGTTCATGGTCAAGGCTTTGGTTAGTTTAAGGAGTTCTGTGTCTAGTGAATTCTTGTCTGAAATCATGAAAGCCCTATGAACAAGTGAATTAACTACCGAGCGTTTTTGAGAGGGATGGTGATGTGAAAATGCGTTTAGGTATCTGTCAGTGTGGGTTTTCTTCCTGTATACCGAGTGTCCTATTGAGCCATTTTCCGTTTTGTAAACCAAAACGTCCAAAAAGGGAAGTGATCCGTTGTTCTCAATTTCCATCGTAAACCGTATAGATTTATGTTGGGAATTGAGGTGATTCAGAAAACCTTGAAGGCTTTCCATGCCATGGGGCCAAATAGCATAGACATCGTCTACGTATCTGCGCCAAATTTTAGGTTTTAATGGAAATGACTCAATAGCTTTTTTCTCGAAGTATT
>OY294045.1:77794110-77946472 GCA_958510825.1 Brachypterus glaber | reverse complement strand
AATCTCTACACGAAATGTCAAATAAATAATAGATATACTAATAAAACATGAGTCTTTTATGAACCAAAAAACCCGATGACTTTCTAAATATAAAATTTTTAATACTGTTTACTTTGAAACATGACACTGAGCTATTATTAGTGTCATGTTTCAAATAAAGTGAAATAAAGTGAAATAAAGTGAAAATCCATTAACACGGTCTAAACCCGAAAGTGAAAGTTCTTTGCACAATTTTTATTAAAGATCTAAAACCACAGTACTTGACTAGCGACTCAATTGTAATGTGAAAGATAAAATCTCTACCACGAAATGTCAAATAAATAATAGATATACTAAATAAACATGAGTCTTTATGAACCAAAAAACCCGATGACTTTCTAAATATAAAATTTTTAATACTGTTTACTTTGAAACATGACACTGAGCTATTATTAGTGTCATGTTTCAAATAACATATTATTAGTCCAGTCAAATAACGAGGAATTCCTATGTTGAAATGGCAATAAATGTATACGGGCTGATATTTTAAAGAGTAGTAGTGCGGTTATCTCTCTCGATTGAGCGAAAAAAACTCCACCCTGATGAGGAGCATTATTTCAAAAGTTAACAAATCCTTAATTATAATATTGGATTTGTTAACTTTTGAAATAATGGCCCTCAAATATAATTGATATAATACATTTTATGTCAAAAAATTAAAAAAAAGTTTCTAAAAACTTTTTTTGCTAAATTTCTTCCCAAGGGATTTTGGGGTTTTTTTGGGAATATTATTCAATTCATAACTCAGGAGGGGTTTAACTTTTAGAACTAACAAATCTTTTCCGTCATGGCATAAAAAAAATATTTTTAACCAGGGGCGAAAGCTTTTACAGATATTTTAAGGGGAACCCAATAGTTGGGTCCCAATTACTACACCTACTGCCAGAAAGTTAATATTATTACGTTAAATGTTTTAATTTATTGGTTATACTACAGTGAAAATTTCATTCCAATAAGTAACCCGTTTCTGAGTTATACAGTGAGAAATATTGTAAAATGACCCATTAAAAGCGGTCAAGCTCCAAATTGGCACAACATTTTATTGAAACTTTTTTTTTTATTTTGGTGTAAAATATGCTATCTAAATTTTTAATTCCTCGTTTTTTTTTACGAATTTGTTCAAATTAAACGGAACTATTTTTTATTTTCGGTTTTAAATGGATAGATTCATCATAAACAAAAAACTCAGAGGGCGAGAAGTTAAACTGAAGGTTTTTTCCAACTCACAGTGTGTAAATGTTTAGTAAAAAATGAAAAAAAAAAACAAAATAAATTACAATAAGATATATTCAAAAGAAATAAAATTTAAGAAATAAAAACAACAACATATAAACTACCGACTACAAATAAAATTTTAAAAAAACAAGAGTTTAAAACAAATATTTCGAGAAAAACTTTATTTTATACACACAAAGATTCAAAAAATATAGATCTTCCATAATACAGTATATTTATAAGGCTTGGGAATATCTCTCGGAATTTTCAAGCATTACGTAACACTACGTTTTACTATAGATGTGACATTGTCCGTTTGTCCTTGATAATAAATGCAAAAAATATAGTAAATAACTAAAAAATCACAGAAAATATTTTAAAACAATGTAAAATCATGAATATACATTAAAAAATAGTAATTATATACCAAGGTAGAGAAGACATTTTTTATAGCCGAGCGTATTAAATCCCGAGCTGCAAAGCAGCGAGGGATTTAAGAGTGCGAGGTTATAATAGTCTTGTCTACCGTAGTTTATATATTAGTTTTTTCGCTACTAGCACTATTTAACTATTTTTATTCAAATAATAAAATAATTATTAACAGAAATGATATTTCTTGAAATTTTCATAAAAATCAAGTAACCTTGATCAATGACATTTGCTCAAATAAATACTTTGAACTGACATTTTAAAATTTAGTTTATTTTAAATTTTTTCATAATATTTAGCTAATTATTAATTCTATTAATTGGTAATAATTATAGTTAATTATATTTAATAAATAAAAAGTAATTTAAAGCTATTTTGTTGGGTTTAATTAGTAAAAATTGCACAAAGAATTGAAACATATAAAGTGACAGAAATCAATTGTTTATAAAATTTACTCCTACTAGGATCAATTTTACTAATTTTAAAAGTAATCCCCACAAAAACAAAAAAGTTATGGGGGCTTAAACTTAAAAAAAAAATCGAAAAAAGCTGAAATATAATTCCGAACTTTTTAAAAAAATAAAAAAACTATAATTTTAAAAAAATTTGTTTTTTCGCAAAAAAAATAAACTAAAAATTTAGAAATTTTTTTTGAAGTTTTTTTTTTGAAAATATTATTTAGTTTTTGATTTTTTTACCATTTTTTTTTTAATTTTTCGTTTTTCAAAAAAAGATCTTTTTTTTAATGTATTTTTTTAATTTTTTTTTGAAAATTATTTTTTTAAGTACCTATTTAGGAAAATGCAATATACCATTTACTGTGAATAATATATAATGGAATGCGTAGCATTACATATATTCATGTTTTTTTAAATTACGTTATTCATTCTGGCAATAACATATAAAGAGTACAGGGAAAACCCCCGGTAGTCCAAAAAAGCTGATTTTGAGTTAAAACTTCTTAAAGTTTCCAATGCACGGATTAGAGAACCCAAATGTGGTTTTCTGTCAATTAATTAATTAATTAATTCATGTATGACACCAAAAAAATTATATCTTAATATCGCGAGTCACTTTTTTTGAGATATCAAAAATAAAAAATAAATTCCTCTTTGTAACTCCATCCGGGGACATAATATTAAAGAATAATAAACAATAAATTTTTTTACATTTTTAATTTAAGTATGGTTGGAATATATGATAAGGTTGAAATAACGCAACATCGCTACAAGGTAGCCAGAAAGTCGACTAGCGACATCAACATTTAAACCACAAAGCTGTATCGTAAACCATTTTATAAACAAACAAAAAAACACGTTCATAATCATAGGTTTGAAATTATCTTTAGATTTTACGTCTTTGGATGACACTGTCATAATATAACTACTACCAGGGTTTTTCCCCGATACCGCGAATTTTCAAATGTATTTTAGAGTGAATAATGGGGTTTTGCAAGAACGATGATAGCTGATTCAGAAAGTACACTTCATTAACCACAGGATGACATTATTAACACGTTTTCGGGCAAAAATGGACTACCGAGGGTTTTCCCCTGTACCCTTCATATACAAAGCTATAATATATGAGGAGTGAATTTCAAAACGCAGTTTTTGACTTTGTGGCATAGCAGTCAGTAAACAATACAATTTGATTGTCAAGTAATTGACAAGCTGCTATGTCACAAAGGCAAAAACTGCGTTTTGAAATTCACCTCCACATATAATATACAGGGTTATTCATGGAAGTGGTCTATTAAAAGTTTATGGAAAACCAACAATTTTAAAAATCTGATATTTAGGACTTTTTTGGGTTTTTGAATATGGCCAATCGATTAAAAATATTTTTATGCTTGTGCCACTTCCGGTTGTACCGGAAACTTCGATTTTTTAAATGGAACACCCTATATATTTTTTAATTTTTAAAATTCTCATTAAATTTGCTTAACAGATTTTTTACAGTGTAACGTAAAAATAATTTTTGCACTTTTTCTCTCCAGTGAGTTAGTTTACCATTTCAGCTGTTTAGACTAGAATTTAGACTATTATTTTTATAAAATAATGTCAATTTAACAAGGTTAAACGATTTTAGAATACTCATTAAATAAACGATAATAGGTGTGGGACGGAACTATTTTTAACACGAATGTTTTATTTCTTATATTTAAAATTATAATGAAATATTTATTTATGGTGCAAAAAAACTGCTTTCAGGGATTGCGGAGACAGAAATTAAACGTTCTAAAATAATAATTATTTAAAAAAATTGTTTTTACCCGTATATAATACGTACTATCATACACAGTGCTGCACACATCCAGTACAGGGTCAACATGCCCCTCCCCCCCTCCCAAAACAGACTCCTAAAAATATTAACTTTTAAATATTAACTTTTAGATTTAAGTAATGCCGGAGTGTTGCACTTTGGGGCCAGTAAATTTTCTCATACACCTTGAAAAAATATATTTATACCGAGGCCTGCGTTTATTTTCAAAAGATTTTTTTAGATTTACAATTTCTCATGGCGCTTCAGCCTTAAGTGCGTTTTAACATAACTTCACCCTGCCCCATCTTAAAAACCTTCCTTAAGGATGAATGAATGACATTTTATTAAAAATTAATGACGAGGGCACTAAATTTAAATAACACCGGCACTAAATTTAAATAACACCGGCACAAAAAATAAAAAAAATCTCGAGTGCGGTAGACCAGACTAGTCAATTCTTACTTATTTTGGGTCGCTGAATCTGAATCCGAGGTCAGAATTTAAAAGTTAGCGTTCAAAATGGCGGATCCAATGTGGCGGATTAGATTTTTAAAGTTGCTCGGATTTGCTTGAAACTTTGTACTCGGGGATTTTTGGGGACACTGATTACGAATCTGGTGCCAGTTTTCCAAAGTTCAAAATGGCGGTTTCAATATGGCGAATTAGATTTTTAAAGTTGCTCGGATTTGCTTGAAACTTGGTACTCGGACATTTTGGGGGACGCTGATTACGAATCTGGTGCCAGTTTTCCAAAATTCAAAATGGCGGATCCAATATGGCGGATTCAATTTTCCGAGAAACTTTAAAAAATCTAATCCGCCATTTTAAATTTTGGAAAACTGGCACCAGATTCGTAATCAGCGACCCCAAAAAACCCCGAGTACCAAGTTTAAAGTAAATCCGAGCAACTTTAAAAAAATTAATTCTCGATATTGGATCCGCCATTTTGAACGCTAACTTCTAGATTCTGACCTCTGATTCAGGTTCAGCGACCCAAAATACGTAAGAATTGACTATTCTGGTGTGCCGGTGTATTATACACATGTAATGGAAACGAAAAAAAAATTCTAAGATAGGGCTGTTTTTTTAGATATTTGCTGCTGGGGGCTGCGCGGCCGTTCCGCCGATATTAGCGGTAAACGTGGAATTTTCTTACGAAAATAGAAACGCGTCTGGTTTAATTCAGTAAACTATCTGGTCACATCTATATCATAATTTAGGGTATTTTTTTTAAGAATATATTAGCTGGATAACCAACTTTACAAGTTTTATAATTTATTGATTGCTTTACTGTGACGTTTTTTGTTTTTAACAGAAAACGTTACATTAAAATACCTTACAATTAATACACTCGGACAAGTATGTACAATTTTTCGAGTATAAAAATATGATTCTTGTTTAAAAAATGTAATATTTTATAATTTTTCTCCACATCTTAAAAGCGTTACGTAATCCTGATTTTTTTCTATTCTAGAATAATAATAAAATGACATAATAATCTGTAAGGGGATTGGTAAAAATTAACATTATAATGTTATGCAGTGCGGTCCAAAATTCATCTCTTTACCTTTGAACGAGTTGAGATGTAAACTTCAAATTTTGAACATATAAATAAGGCAACATAAACTATCTTCTGGCACATACTTATTTGATATTTTTACCTTCTAAAATGTGGGTAGTGCGGCATAAGGGGTTATTTTATGAAAGGGGGTTGGGTTATACTCATTTTAAAGGTCATACAATTCTCTATGCGACGATATTTTTTGAGGGTGTTAAATTTTCAACAAATTTATGATTATTTTTATATTTTTTTATATTTTTATTTATATAGGGTGTCTCAACGAAGCCGACTCGGTCGATATATAGTAAAGTATCCACTTTAGAAAAAAACTTTAAAGGAAACAGTTGTATGGTTTTAAAAAGGGCACATTTTAAAAATATTTTGAAATATACAGGATGGTCCTCCTAGGGTGGGTAACATCTGACTTAATTTTTTTAAATGGAATGGTATATTTTTTATTATGTCATCTTACTTGTCATAAAAATACCTTTATTATATATTATATGGGTCTACTCTTTATAGTTTTTGAGATATAATTTTTTTTGAGAAAAAATGCATTTTTAGTGATGAGACAAAACCTTCTCAAATTTCTTTATTTTTTGTCAAAAATTAATAAAATTTTGCAAGCTTATCTTAAAAGGGTGTATATAATTACTTTATGTACAAAAAATTAAATGCTTTATACAGGGCGTTCAAAATTAATATACAAAGTTTTTGATTTTCAAACATAAAAAACTCAATTATTTGAAATGCAATGCTACATTTTTTATTTGCTCATTAAATGTAGAATAAAATTCAATAAGTAAATAAAAAATATAGCATTCCATTAAAAAAAACGATTTTGTTAAAATGGAATGCTATCTTATTAAATGTAGAAATTTATTCTACATTTAATGAGCAAATAAAAAATATAGCATTTCATTTAAAAAAAATGATATTTTTATGTTTGAAAATCCAAAAGTTTGAATATGAATTTTGAACGCCCTGTATAAAACATTTTATTTTTTGTACATAAAGTAATTAGATATACCCTTTTAAGATAAGCTTGCAAAATTTTATTAATTTTTGACAAAAAGTGAATAAATTGAAGCAGGTTTTATCTAATCACTAAAAATGCAGTTTTTCTCAAAAAAGAAATCTCAAAAACTATAAATAATAGACCCAAATAATATGATATTAAAATAAAGGTATTTTTATAACAAGATGAGATATTAAAAAAAATACAATTCTATTTAAAAAAATTAAGTCAGATGTTACCCACCTTAATATGTGGCAAAAGACAGTTTATGTTGTCCTCCCATTTACGTGTTACTTTAAAGGTGATATCTCAACAGGTTCAAAAATTAACAGGGAGGAGGGATTTTGAACCGTACTGTATATAACCAGGTTGCGGATTTTCGGTAGCAATTTATTATCTAAATAATAATAATTTTAGCACATTCTAAATTTAGAACATTTCTTTGTGTTTTTGTTACGTATTTAGTATTTATAAAGTAAATGTAGCTATAAAATTTATATTTTTATATGCATATTTATATTTTCGCAAAGGACCCCACACCAAATACCTAGGAAATTTGTTGTCGACAGAATCTTTTCAAAATATAGGAACAGAATCTTTAGGTCATTCTGAATAAAAGTTGTCATGTACATAAAATCGCTAAGTGCCTTTATTTAAAAAATACAGCAGGTGGTAGCTCCAAAAATCGAAATTTAAAATCGCGATTTTACGTATTTTTTACCAAAATGAACGTATGTATTGGTTTATATGAAGTAGATATATATGTAAAATGCTGTTTACATATGTATACTTATGTATTAATTCTTATGTATAACTAATTACACCGGCACTTAGTACTACTAAGAGTGTCTTGAAATCTTCGCCAAATAAGTCAAAATCTTTGACCACGTTTTTTCATCTTTATCGACGTTTTAAACCGTCCTGAGCCGAAACCAGTAAAAAAAAAATTTCGTCCGTCTGTCTGTCTGTAAACTTGATAACTCCATTTCTAAAAAAGATATCGACAAGTGGTTTTTTGCATATCGTTTCTTATCGAATTTCGAAGATCTGATTAGATTTTGGGGGTAAACAATTGGGGGTAAAGGGGTAAGAATGGGGTAAAACTCCTATTTTTAGCGTTTTTTGGTTAGAATTAAGTTAATTATTATGGTATGTTATTAATTAAGCACTTACATAAAAGATATTTTAAAACTGCTCAAAAAATGTTATAAATTTTTTTTTCCTAAAACACATTGTTTTCGAGATATTGGCGTTCAAACCAGTAAAATGTGTTTTAGCATAACTTACTTAATTATAACATTATTTCATCCATCAAATTCAGATCTACACTAGTTTTCCAAGGTTTCAACAACACTATAAAACGTTGTAATTCTCTTCCTTGCAATACATATCATCTTTCAGTAAACCTTAAAACTTCAATAAGATGTCTTAATATGTATCCATCCATCCATATACAGTTGGAGGTATATAAAAAACATTTTGCTGCTTTAAACGCCAATATCTCAAAAACAATGTGTTTTAGGAAAAAATTGTTTCTAACATTTTTTGAGCAGTTTTAAAATATCTTTTATGTACATGCTTAATTAATAACATACCATAATAATTAATTATAACCAAAAAAACGCTAAAAATAGGAGTTTTACCCCATTCTTACCCCTTTACCCCCAAAATCTAATCAGATCTTCGAAATTTGATAAGAAACGATATGCAAAAAACCGCTTGTCGATATCTTTTTTAGAAATGGAGTTTACAGACAGACAGAGACAGACAGACAGGCGGACGAAAAAAATTTTTTTACTGGTTTTGGCTCAGGACGGTCTAAAACGTCAAGAAAGATAAAAAAAAGGTGGTTAAAGATTTTGACTTATTTGGCGAAGATTTCAAGACACTCTTAGTAGTACTAAGTGCCGGTGTAATTAAGTATACATAAGAATCAATACATAAGTATACATAAGTACACAGCATTTTACATATATATCTACTTCATATAAACCAATACATAAGTTCATTTCGGTAAAAAATACGTGAAATCGCGATTTTAAAATTTCGATTTTCGGAGCTACCACCAGCTGTATTTTTTAAATAAAGGCACTTAGTGATTTTATGTACATGACAACTTTTATTCAGAATGACCTAAAGATTCTATTCCTAGATTTTGGAAAAATTCTGTCGACAACAAATTACCTAGATATTTGGTGCGGGGTCCTTTAAAATTTAATTTTAAATTTGTAAAAATATATTTTGGTTTCAATAAAGTGTTATTTTGTAATAAATATTTATATTGTGTTACTTTGTAATAAATATTTATATTTGGTCAGGTTTGGACTTACAAAGTGGTATGCGTCATTTTTTTTAATATTTTAGGTTTGGATTTAACTTAGAATTTGCTTGTATATTCTGTATGATTTGAGGTATATAGCAAAAATTACATAGTTAATGTATGTAGTTAAAATTAATTTATTTTGGAGTAACAAAGTTTTACGTCATTTAATTACTGATTTTCTTTTATATAATTATACATAGGCATTTTTTTATTTTTCAGATTTTTATATTCTTAGGATCGATTTGTCCTCCAAGAGAGCTAAATATCTTTAAAGATAAAATAAAAAAAAAGAATTTAATAACTCGAGTACCCCTGATCCAATTTTCAAAAACAAAACACTTGAAACCAGAATCAAAATACCTTTCAAATAAGATATCACGTGGTTTATGGTCCTATTTAAACTTGACGGCAGAAAGTTAAGATGTCCATTCCAATATATCAAATAAAAGCTAAGTATAACGGCACGCTACCATTGAATCCGCAGCCTGTACCCTGGTAGAAACGTTAGTAAAACGTTTTTTCGAACGTAACGTAACGATTTCTAACGTTATGTAACTTACGTTAGAATAACGTTTGTAAACGTTTGGAAATTTGTAAACGTTAGGTATGTTACATTCAACACACATTCACATTAGGTCAAGTCGATCTAACGTTATTTTCCACCAGAGTATGCAATGCGTGTTTAAAGTCCGTCCCCCCTTAAACTTTTAAACTGCTTAAGATATTAATTTGGACCACTTTTAACCCCCTCAAAAAATCTTAAAAAATACATGGTCTAATAGAGAATTTTAGCAGCTTTAAGATAATGTCCCCTTTCCATTAAAAAAAAACATTTCCCCACTGCCTCCATTGCGGACCCTAAAAATATTAAATATTCACCTAAAAATAATATGGGTTATGTTAAATTTCAAGTTGATATCTTAAGAAGTTTAAAAGGCAGACTTTTGACACGCACGATATAATATGTATGTTCTAACAACATTTTGAAAGTTAACGTAAGGAGACAGAATTTTTGTTCGACAATCAAACAGATGTGCAGGGTAAATATCCTCGTCCAGGCGTCAAATTCTCTTTGGTCTATAGTGCGTGCACTGACTGAAAACAAAGATAACTATTACAGGACTGGAAAGTACATATTTCATGAACATATCAACTTATATCATCATTTTTTACACACTTCCAAGTAAAATTTGCATACCCTGCATACCTTTAACTTGACTTAATAAGAAGACGCGACTGGCTTCATAAAAGCGAAACGATCAATACCGATTTCATCCGAGAGTAGGCCAGCACGGCCATAAGAGAAAACAAATTCTACTTTGGAGTGTATATAAAACGGATAAAAGTACATAAAAACGTCTATTGGTACATAAAAGCATTGACTAATAATCTTTTTCTATTTTGCGACTCTTATAAGCTCATAATCACACGCATTTTGCGTGTTCTTATAGGCCCATAAGAGGTCTGTATTTTTTGTTCTTTTGGGTTGGCAACAGACCTGGCCTATCGCTTGACGTTTTCCTTGCAAATGTCAATGTCGCTTTAAAGTTGAATTTTCTACAAATTTTTTTTTTAGGTTATTTTTACCATGTTAAAATTGTGGTTGGTTAATTGCAGTAAAAAAGAGAAGGGATGACTATAAAATATATCAAAATATCATTCGTTCTTAGAATTTTAAACATGGTGTAAACTGTAATGACAATCCAAAACAAAAATCCCTAAATCAGTAATCAATTTAAATGTAAGTTTTTTTTTTAATTTTAGAGCAAAATAGAATAAATTGTATAAAGCACTCGTTTCATAACACGTTTTTAGCGCACTAGTACTTTAGAAAACGTATGTTATGAAACTAGTACTTTATTATACTATATTAGTCAATGATAAAAGTATATAAAATATAATTAAATAAATATAGATTTAAAAGCCCATTCGGATTGCTTACCAAAGGTGCGATTATGGTTATGAATCATAACAGTAACTTATGATTGGTAATATATTGGTTAAAATTATTTACCAATACATCCGAATCTGTTGGCTACACTGACAGTTACTGTAGTAAACTTTCAGGGTCTCTACTAAAATCCCAACCAGACTTTTTCCAGGTTTTCCAGAAAAAAAATGTTGAAATTCCAGGTAAACATAGTTGAAATTTGGTACGCATGACAATATAATTTTACATAAAATTTTGGTTTCACCCCAATATGGGTTGCTTTAAACATTATTAAAGAATAACTAAAAAACTTGAAAATAAAATGATATAAAAAACAAGTTTTTAAAATTAAAACCCTTCTATTAATTACTTCTTCATCCTTCTTTATGGCCTTTTCTCAGTGAGATAATTAGCCAATATTAATTACTTATTATGTATAACTAAAAAGTACTTATACCAACTTACAAAAACGAAATTTTTAAAAGATGGGTTTTGGAAATGTTGCCAATAAATCAAAAATTCCAAAACCCTTCTTTTTACAGTGCTAAAAGAGCAATTTTCGTTTGGACTTTTTACAAGGGTTTATATTTTATAAGACTTTGTGTATAATTAGGTACATATTTGTACATATTTTTGGGTAAAGTTGGTACATATTTATTACAAATTTTTCGAACATTGCATACATATTTACATATTTTTATCAGCTCAAACTGTTCCGGGGCCCTGCTATTATAAATTATTTCAAAAATGCATTTATTCTAATACAGCATTCAATATTATAATAATACAGCATTCATAAAATACACCATTTACTATTATAATAATACAACGTTCATTGTTATAATAATACAGCTACGCGATCGTAGCACTACGCACTAGATTCAAACGGTTGGTATTCTGTAAGAGATGCAGCATATGCCGGCAAACTTCCGATCAATTGAAAAATTATTCGCAAATCTGCACGAGACGTCAACATTTTTTACTCTATGATAACTTTCACTTTTACATAGAACTACTGTAGTTCAGATCAAAACTTATTTTTGAGGGTTTTCATGGTCCTTACTTTGTTGACAGTAACATTTTTAACACTTTTCTGTTAGAAAATTTTTGAGCTATGAACCGTGAATGCTGTCACAAGGGGCGTCTCTAGTAGTACCAACCTTATTTCTAATTATATTTCTTCAGAACCTAGTGCGCAGTCCCATTTTTATTTTGCTATATATCAAACGACTGTAAACGCATTAAATAAAAAATAGCTACTTATCAATATCAATCAAAAAACTACTGGGTTATTTGTACAATACAGGCAATATTAGGTAACTCAGTTTAAAGGTCTAGATATTAAGAGAGCACTAACTCAATTGTGCTAAATGCAACTTCAAACTTAACAATTCACAACTAATATGTGAATGCAATATGACTATGACAACTATCTATACCCAGTTTAAAAAGATCCACTGAAAACCATTTATGTATTGTGCTTCTCCAACAGGCTCAATGAGTGGTTCGGGCTTAGCCAATTCACAAATGGTTTCGAATGGTTGTACCTATATGGGTCAATTAACTATTGGGAATAGATACTGTCCGAAATAAAAGGTCGCCAATGAGGGGAAACTCTCTTGGAACTAATGTTTTTTTATGGTCAATATGGTATATGGTTCAATGTACTACTATTCATGTATGGTGTTAAACGGGGACAATGCCGTTTCGGAACTAATGGTTCTCAATGAGGACAAAAACCATAGAGAGGAAGGATGGAATTGTTCGTGAATAGTTTTCAATAGTCAAAACACTTACAAACTGTCTGTCAATGGTCAGAAATGGGGATTTCCAGCTTAGGTGCAAAGACGATTCGTGTATGGTTATGAATGGTTCATACGCCTATCAAAAGGAAACCATTCACGAATATAATTACATTGGTTATTTATTTAGGCCAAAACCCGATTGAGAACGAATGCCGAATAGTACAGGCTTTTAAAATTTTTCAATTTTAGTGTACTTGACAGCGTTATGCTATCGGTGGCCAAATGTTATTTCCTACCATTAAAAACACTTTTAAAATGAATAAAGTTGCGTTCTTGGAATACTGTCGTTATAACGATATCAGCTAATTCGATACACATTATCGGATTGGCATGGATCAAAATATCTTGAGGTTTTAGCCTAGAGAAACTAGTTCGTCCAGTCACCTTGGGGAATATGCCCACTTCCGCTTTTGCCACTTCCGGTTTTCTCACTTCCGGTGTCCTCAGATTGTTGAAAACGTTTTTATGTGGGGTGTGTGTCTAGGGGAATCGATTTTTTTGTCATTTTTTTGACATCTCTTCGCGTTTTCAAGATACATGCAAAAATGTGTGTCTGCAGTCACATCACTATAGAAAAACCATAGAACCATAGAAAACCTTTGAAAACCATAAAAGCATGCAAAAAACCTTTCAGTCAAAGGTGGGTTTGCCCATTTATACCTTTTCAGAACGCAGATTCTTTCATGAATGTTAATTAATAGTGTTTTGCCCTAAATAAATATTGGATTGGAAACCATTGATCCATAAACGAATGGGTTTCAATGGATCTTTTTAAGCAGATAACTTAAGGTATAGGTAAATTATACTACATAGGGCTGTCTGAAAATCCCTTTAAAATGTTTTACGTAATTTGTGACAAATCCTTATGGATATCATTTTCGAAATCAACACGTCAAAATTTATTATAACTTTTGTTTAATTAATTAATTAAAGAATGTTCAGATATTTTTTAAATATTTTTTGAAATTAAAAAATTTGGGTTTTATTTTTACATTTTTATTAATTGTGAATAAATATACATATAATAATACATAAATATCTATTGAGATTTATATACTTTATTTAATTTGAGAATACCACTCTGATATCACAGCGAGTAAACTAAATAGCACTCTGCAGAGTGCTACATGTAGGATAATTGGCAATATTTATTAAGACTTAATAAATTATTCTTTTAGATGTGTTTCTATATAAAAATTATGTATTAAGAAATAAATGCCAGTTATCCCAGTTATTTAGTTTACGCGCTGTGACGTTAAAGTCATATTCTCTCATTAAATGGAATATATACTACAGTATGACTTATATTTATGAGGTTTATGTAATATAGTATAGCCTCGGCCTCTGCCACAACATAAATGTTGCTTTGAAATGGGAAGTTTTCTTAACATAATATGTAATACATACTATATACATACATACCAATCTTGAATACAAATTAAGTTTTAGTGACTTGCCAAACCAAAAGTTAATACTGCTAGTAGGAGGTCTACACAGTATATAAAACCATTAACTGTAAAATCTGAGGTGATCGCTTTCGGAAGATAATGGATATTTACTTTTATATTTTAGAATTAAAAAATTAAAAGTATTGAAATACACATTTTTTTTTCAATTTTTTTTCCGATTTTTTCACATTTCTCGACGTTTTCGAAGTTTTTAAGACTTTTGAGACCATGTTAAAAAATGTCTGTCTGTCTGTCGGTCTGTCTATCTGTCGGTCTGTGAACACGAAAACTCGGGAAAGACAAATCGTAGCGATTTGAAATTTGGAGGGTATATTTGCGTAGTGAATATCTCGGCGGGGATTGAAATTGGGGTATGTGGGTAGGGGAGAAGGGGGTCTAAGGGGCCAAAAAAAGTTAATTTTTGGTATTTTTTTTAAATTTTATATCGTTCAATTATAATTTTGGCATGTATAGGAAGGTAATAAAATTTACCATAAAAAAGGTAAAAACCATTTTTTTCGTAGCACCAATACTTCTGGAGATATTAGCAAAATAACAAAATACACGCCACTGTGAAGTCTTTTTATTAGTTTATAGGTAAAGCCTAATACATACGAATACGCAAAAGTGTTCTGGCAAAGATTTTCAAATATATCATGCGCAGAAAAGATTGGTGGAACATATTTATGCGCAAACGTGTTTAATAATACATACGAATACGCAAAAGTGTTTTGCCAAAGATATACAAATATATCATGCGCAGTAGGGATTGGTGGAACATATTTATGCGCAAAAGTGTTTAATAATACATACGAATATTTAGAAATGTTCTGGCAAAGATATACAAATATGTCATGCGCAGTAAGGATTGGTGGAACAAATTTATGCGCAAAAGTGTTTAATAATACATACAAATATTTAGAAATGTTCTGGCAAAGATATACAAATATGTCATGCGCAGTAAGGATTGGTAAAACATGTCTATGCGCAAAAGTGTTTAATAATACATACGAATGCTTAAAAGTGTTCTGGCAAACATATACAAATATATCATGCGCAGTAGGGATTGGTGGAACATATTTATGCGCAAAAGTGTTTAATAATACATACGAATATTTAGAAATCTTCTGGCAAAGATATACAAATATGTCATGCGCAGTAAGGATTGGTGGAACAAATTTATGCGCAAAAGTGTTTAATAATACATACAAATATTTAGAAATGTTCTGGAAAAGATATACAAATATGTCATGCGCAGTAAGGATTGGTAAAACATGTCTATGCGCAAAAGTGTTTAATAATACATACGAATGCTTAAAAGTGTTCTGGCAAACATATACAAATATATCATGCGCAGTAGGGATTGGTGGAACATATTTATGCGCAAACGTGTTTAATAATACATACGAATGCACAGAAGTGTTCTGGAGTTGCTAGAGGTGAGGAAAGGCAAAGGAAGTGTGACAAAAAGTGTGTAGTCCATTTCCCTTATTCTGTTCGTCTAAAATATAAAAGTTTTCAAACGCTTTTGCGTTTCAGATATTTTTCCTTAGAAATGCGGACTTAATAAAATTTTATTTTATACTGTTTCAGATTATTCTATTTAAATTTTGGTCAGAGATTTCAAATCCGTTCACATAAATAGCCTACCAATTCTTAATTCAGAAAAAATAGTTGCAAATGTATTTGGTAGGTTATTTTCTAAAAAAATGTAGTGCAGTGTATTAAATATCTGTCAGAACAATAATTCGGTAATAATAAGTGTTTGACGAATAATTTGTCATTAATCAATACACTAATATGCATATTTTTTGAGAAAATAGTATGCAAAAAATCTCTTCCGAAACTGAGCCCTCAGATTTAACTGTCAATGATTTTATAATGTGTAGACTTCCTACTAACAGTACTAATCCTTGGTTTGCGTTGGCAAGTCACTAAAACTTAATTTCTATTCAAGATTAGCGTGACTAGTTATCTTATTATTATATGGTATCTGAATATCTGTTTGCCCGGCAACTCTTGCCGTATAAATTGCCTGCAATATGCAAATAACCCCACTGTCAAAACTGTAATAATAAACTCACAGCTTGGAGAAATTACAGCCTTCATTAAAGGTAGTTTACCTTCGAGATGTCAACGCCCGTCATGTTCTTCACAAGTCCTGGAACTTTGTTGACAATGTCCAGAACTTCTCCCGTCAACTTGGCTGCACCTACTTCTCCGCTTCCGGTGGAAACCATCGTGATTTTCTTTGCTTGCGACAAGGGAGCGGCTACTTCAGCAGCGACCTTAAAGAACGAAAATAATTTTAGTTAAGGTAAGGTACAGTTGGATCCACAAAAAATGCAAGTTTTAAATATGCCAAAATGTCAATTTCTACGAGGGGAATCAAGTAAAAAGAAATTTAAAAAAAATGCTATTTTTTTTACTATTTTCTTTTTGTATTTTTTTAAGAATTTGGGAAAATGCATACCATTTACTGCCAATAGTGTATAATAAAACGCGCAGCATTAAATATCTTCACGGCTTGTTTTTGTAAACAATTTATACTTTCAGTGATTATGAAAAAGTAACCACAAATGTAAATTTTGATGCGTATGGCTTTTTGGTTTGGTTTTTGGACGACGCCAAGCGAAGTCAAAAAATCTTTCGAATGCACTAAGGACTTGCCGCAAACGAGTTGTGAACAACATTTTTCGTTCGATCTACAGTCTAGACTCTTTAAAAATAAACCATAGAAAAAATGTTATCTCTCCAAAATATAAATTTATTGTCTATTAAACAAACATTACAGCGACAATTGTTTCGACTTTTTTAACATAAAGTCATTTTCAAGCTACAAATAATGAAAAATTAGGTTGAAAATGGTACAATTCCTTTTAGAAAAACTTACTTTTTAAATTTATAAACAAAATAACTTAAGTACACATTATTAGAAATGTCATACTGACCTTAACTCTATTATTTTTATAAAATCTTAAAAATTTAAACAAAAAGAAAACTACAATAAGTTAAAATAAAATAAATTAATGAAATCTAAAATTTTAAATTGAATAAAAATCTGGGACATCTATCATAAAATAATCCAAACTATATTTCAAACAGACTAAAGGAATTATCTTTAAATTGCAAAAAAGGTAGATAAACATAAAAAGGAAAAAAGATTAATTTATATTTAACTTGGTAATTGGAATAAAATTGAAGAGGTGGCAGCAAATTCACATCAAAAACTCAAAAACAAACCAAAAAGGGAACAAAATATTATAAATATTTTGGAGAGATAACATTTTTTCTATGGTTTATTTAAATCAACTCCAATATGAGTAAGGATCAAGAATTTCTTAATCTCTTTAAAAACGTTTATTTTAAAGAATTACCTGTGTTTAATTTTGACATTTCAAACTTTTATAAACGTCAAATGACTTTTGTCAAAATAAAAGCTATGTGTAATCCTTTGGATAAATAAGTGTGCATAGTTTTCATTTCATTCAAATATACACTATGTACTCGAGCGATAGAAAAATATCGTAACGAGTATATACAGGGTGTATTTGAAATAGGGTCGGAAATTTTAACAGATGATTCTACATCATAAAATATGACAAAAAGTTCCTATAAACATATGTCTAAAAATGCGTCATAAGGGAGCTACGCCCCTTTGAAATTGGCTAAAAAAATCGGTTTTTATTTAATAACTCAGGAACCCTTTGAGATATATTAACGAGGTTTTGCAAGTGAATTAATACTAATAAGGCTTATCTTTGTATGTCATTTTCACGTACTTATTTAAACCAGGGGTGTGCGAAATGGGGGGGCCTTATCAGTTTTTTGTCTCAAACTTTTTTCTGTGTAACTTTTTTGCAATTTTATTTTTGAAATATGATTCCTCAGGTCAAAATACATAAAAAAGGTACTCTTGTTGTAATACTGTAGGATTAACCATTTTCGAGAAAAGTTAATTTGAAGGTTAAATTTCACTGTTCGAGGACGAAAAATTAAATACTAAAATATCGAAAAACAAAATTTTAATGATGCAATGTTATTCTACACCAAAAACTAAGAAAAAAAGTTTCCATACATGTAGGTCGAAAAAACGCTTTTAAAGCTACCATAGCCCTTTAAAAATGGTGCATATTTAGGAGACCATAGCTCCATTAGGATTCATTTTTGGAAGTACCTGTATATGAGGTTTTTTTCTTAGTTTTTAATGTACATTCGCCCTGCATCATTAAAATTTTGGTTTTCAACATTTTAGTATTTAATTTTTCGTCCTCAAACAGTGGAATTTCACCTTCAAATGAATGTTTCTCGAAAATGGTTAATCCAAAAGTATTACAACAAGAGTACCTTTTTTATGTATTTTGACCTGAGGAATCATATTTTAAAAATAAAATTGCAAAAAAGTTACACAGAAAAAAGTTTGGGACAAAAAACTGATAAGGCCCCCCCGTTTCGCACACCCCTGGTTTAAATAAGTACGTGAAAATGACATACAAAGATGGGCCTTGGTAGGATTAGTTGACGTGCAAAACCTCGTTGATATATCTCAAAGGGTTCCTGAGTTATTAAATAAAAACCGATTTTTTAGCCACTTTCAAAGGGGCGTAGCTCCCTTATGACGCATTTTTAGACATATGTTTATAGGAACTTTTTGTCATATTTTATGATGTAGAATCATCTGTTAAAATTTCCGACCCTATTTCAAATACACCGTGTATAGTGAACATGCATTTTTCTTTATTTCGTGTACACTAGGTAGTACGAAAAAAAAAAATCGTACGACCTAGTTTACACGAGATAAAGAAAAATGCATATTCACTATATATTCTCGTTACGATATTTTTCTATCGCAAGAGTTCATAGTGCATATTTGAATGAAATGACAACTATGCACACTCATTTATCCAAACAATTACACATAGCTTTCATTTTGACAAAAGTCGTTTGACGCTAATAAAATTATGTCAAAATGTCAAAATTAAACAGGTAATTCTTTAAAATATACACGTTTAAAGAGTCTAGACTGTAGATTGAATGAAAAATGTTGTTCAAAACTCATTTGCAAGTCCTTAGTGCACTCGAATGATTTTTTGACTTCGCTTCGCGTCGTCAAAAAAACTTAATTCTCGTGCACTAAGGAATAAGTCGCTTACTCAAAAGTAAAAAGGAAAATTGGTAACAAGTGGGTTAATTGAACAACCAAATGTCCAAAAAATTCTGCGGAACCCTCAAGGCGTATCTGCTATTTTGTTATTTACCTTTGGTAAGACATCTAGCAACATATCAATCATGGCAGCTTCCTTATATTCCTTCCATGCTTCAGCTTTCTTGGCCATTTGTTCAGCTTCAGCCTTTGCTTTGGCAAGGATTGCAAATGCTTCGGCTTCACCTTTCAGCCTCACGGCTTCCGCTTCAGCTTCGGCTTCTAAAACTATCCGATTGTGATTCGCTTCTGCAATTTTTTCTAGTCTATATTTTTCAGCTTCAGCTGGCCGCCTAATTGTAGCTTCTAATTCTCGTTCACGTCTAGCTATTTCTTGTTCTTGTACTGCAATTTGCTGTGTTCTTTCTACCACCTGCACAAAAAAAAATATTTCTCATAAAATCAGTACTATTACCGTCTAGAAGGTCAAAAACAAGCACCCTTTCAAGATTTTTTTTCTCAGCTCCTTTATTAATAGTATATTAAAGTACAAGTTTCATAACATACGTTTTTCTATTTTGCGACTCTTATAAGCTCATAATCACACGCATTTTGCGTGTTCTTATAGGCCCATAAGAGGTCTCTACTTTTTTTTCTGTTGGGTTGGCAACATACAAAAGCCTGTCTCTTGACATTTTGCGTGCAAATGTCAATGTCGATTTAAAGTTTAATTTTTTATAAAAATTTGTGTTTGGGTTATTTTTTACCGTGTTAAAATTGTGGACCGGTTAATTGCAGTGAAAAAAGAAGAGATGACTGTAAAATATATCAAAATATCATTTCTTCTTAGAATTTTAAACATAGTGTAAACTGTAATGCCAACCCAAAACAAAAATCCCTAAATCAGTCATCAATTTAAATGTAAGTTTTTTTAAATTTTAGAGCAAAATAGAAAAAAATGTATAAAGCACTCGTTCCATAACACGTTTTTAGAGCACTAAAAATGTATGTTATGAAACTAGTACTATTTTAGCGCACGAGACAAGTTTAGAAAACGAGCCGCTTGCGGCAAGTTTTCTAAAGTACTACTGCGTTATTTAATTCAATTCAATTTTATTAAGAACAATACATAATATTTAATATTTATAAGTTCACAGTTTATATAATATGCTAACTATTTAAACATGAGATAAAAAGTAACTTGATACTAATATATAATATTTTTAGCCTGTTCACCTAAATCTAGGATTTGTGTGTGAAAACAGACCACTTAAGCTTAAAATCACATTGTGTAAAAAAAATATTTTCATCGCTACAATTATATACTTATAAAACAAAAAACAAAACAAAAATATGAGTAATGTGCTGAGGAAATTTTAAATGTATGTAAAAGTAAAAATTCTGAAAAGTTAAAGATAGAAAAGAAATTTAGGAGGAAAATGTAGACATCGATTTAGAAAATGGAAAAAGGGTTAACTGGGTAAGTAAGCAAATTTATATAAATAGAAACTTTTACTGCAAAAACGTATGTAATTTAGCATTAATATAATTTTTTGTTTAGTAATGGCATTACAGTTTTCGCCATGTTTAAAATTCTAAGAACAAATATTATTTTGATATATTTTATAGTCCTGTCTTCTCTTTTTCACTGCAAGTAACCAAGCCACAATTTTAACACGGTAAAAAAATAACCTAAACACAAAATTTTGTAGAAAATTAAACTTTAAAGCGACGTTAACATTTGCACGGAAAACGTCAAGCGATAGGCTTTTGTCCGTTGCCAACCCAAAAGAAAAAAAAGTAGAAACCTCTTATGGGCCTATAAGAACACGCAAAATGCTTGTGATCATGAGCTTATAAGAGTCACAAAATAGAAAAATATACTTACAAAACTTTTTTCAAAACATTCTTTCATTGTTTGAGAATATGTATAAAAAAAATTTCCATTTTGATTTTTTTTGTAATTTTTAGAGGGCGCCAAAGTTGAGTGCTCCAAAAATCCTTGTCTCATTGCGGACAGTTAATCTCAGGATTGGTAAGTCAGACACAAAAAATTCAAAAAGTTTCTTGAATAGGAAGGTTTCGGACAGGGTAATTTACCACCATTGATGAAAAATCGATAACAAAAAAATGGTGGATGTTTGAAAAAAGTGTGAAAAATAGTTATTTCATGTCTGTGCCGTACGGCTTGAACCTGATGAGATTACACTACCCCGTTTCCCATGTGCACCGCATGCTTTATCCCTCCTTCCGCGTTGATTACGTCAGTTGCGCCGCGCATGTCGCCTGCCGACCCCTCTCCAGATATCTAAATGTGCAAGCAACCTCCTTCAGTACGCATTTGTTTTTCGTGTGCATCAGTGCGTTTTAACGGTGTGTACCGTTTCAGTTTAGTTAATCATCGTTTTTGATTGTGTTTATTTTCCATTTTGTGAAAAAATACGTTAAGGTAAGATTAATTTATAATCTTTTTCTCAGGATTTGTTATTACAGCGCTTCGGGCCTGTATTTATTTTAATTTTATATATTATATGTATATGCATTCATATTATGCATGTATGTATATAGTAGTTAGCTAGTTTTGGTTTAAGACCTCGCTCAAGGCAGGTTTATAACATAGCTAACCGAGCAGCCACACGGCTTGATATGAGCAGACGTACGGCTCGACACGAGCAGACGTACGGCTCGACACGAGCAGACGTACGGCTCGACACGAGCAGACGTACGTCTCGAACCGAGCAGACGTACGTCTCAAACCGAGCAGCCGCACGTGCAAACCGAGCAGCCGCACGTCTCAAACGAACAGCCCCACGTCTCAGACCGAGCAGGCGTACGTCTCAAATCGAGCACCCTTGCGTCTCGATTTCAGCAGCCGTTTTTCTCGAATCGAGCACCTAAGCGTCTTGATTGGACGGCGTTATGCCTTCTTTTGAGCACTTGTATCTCGAACCAGATTATTTTGGATGAATAATAGAACTTTGTTCTTTTTAGATGGTATCAAAAGTCAATTTGGTTCCGATGTCAGAGTTGATTGAGATTCATGCTGAAGGGGAGGAAGAAGAAATTCTCAACAGACTTAAGAAGCTAGCAAGTGAATACCTACCAGAAGGCTGGTTGGAATGGAAGGTGGGATGTTTTACGAGTGAAGAACTTTTGGGAAAGGACCTGGATCCACGGGTCATGAAAAAACTTCGGTATGCCTTACCGACAGTGGGGATCGCTCAGGCGTTCGATCCTGAAGCAGTCAGTCTGCCTGAAAAGCTCTACAGGGATATTAAGATTAAAATGTTATCCTGGCCATTTTGTGTGGGTCTGATTATCGGGCCGCCGGCTCTGGCAGCGCGCATTCGGGGTTCCTCCGCGCAAAATGAGCTGGTTCTTGCTGCTCTTGCTGAGGCGAAAAAAGAATTTATAACAAGGAAGGCAGCATCTAGAAGATTGTCTATAGATTCAGACCCCGAGCATTCGAGGCCTTCATCTTCTCTTTCCTTTTCTTCAAAAAAAGAAAGTCGCTTGGACAAGGTGGAGAAAAGTGTTGACGAATTAAAAGGGATGATGCAAGAATTCATGAGTAAATTCCAACACCAAGGCCAACAGGAAGTTTCATATTCCGAAGATGACGAGGAGGAAGAGGAAGACTTAAATCAGTTGGCTGAGGATGAGATGGACTTTGAGAGCATGTCATGGGCTCCTCCCAACTTTCTTCCCCAAAACCTTCCTTCGAGCTCAGTTCGTGGATCTTTGGACCACCAACTTGCAAGTAAAAATGAATGGAATTTTGCCCCGATGACCAAAGAGCAGGAGCCAGCAATTCCTGCTCCTAAAAGCAACATTCTAAATGATGGTATTAAGTGCCAGAGATTGGGCATGCTATCATTTTCACGTATTCGGTATGCAGAGGTTCAAAAGAGATTCCAGGCCATGCCGGTCTTCAGCTCCTTACGGGTTAACCCGCAATTAACCTACCGATGTGCGTCGAATGGTTTTCAAGAGCAACTTTCAACGTCAGATGGCATTCTAGGTTCCATTCTACATGGCCTACTTCTCCAAAGGGAAGCATTTTCTGTTGGGATTCAGAATTTAATATTAAAGAATCCATCATATCAACAGGAGCTAAATGAATTGATTGGCGCAGTTTCGTCATTTAGATCACTGTCGGACGACCTTCTTCAATATGTTTGCGGTCGAAGGGCAGAGGTTATTGAAAAGAGAAGACGGCTCTTTAAACCCCGCAATGAACTTATTGCGCAGAATCTAGATACCATTCCTCCGTCAACCACGCACATATTCGATGAGGGTCAGTTTTCTGATTTCTTCAAGCAGCATGGGGAGGCATTTCAGGCTCCAGCTCGATTTCAAGTTAAGGCTTCCAACAGGCCTAACCGAGGCCGATCACAGAGTACGCCTAAGGTTGGCACAAGAACCTCGGTTTTTAGTGGAGGAGCCTCTCGCAAAGCGACAACGTCGGCTGAGCCGTGGAGAAGACAACAGAGACCTTCAAAAAGGAGTGCTCCCGAAACACCCCGTAGTGGAATACCCACCAAAAGGCGATTCTGACTCAGGCCTGGATATTTTCCAGAGAGGTCGTCTTGCTCAGTTTACGGAAGAGTGGAAAAAGTTTCATGTCCCCAAAAGCATTCTAGGAATCATATCGGGTTATTCGATCCCATTTGTCTCCAAACCACCCCTGGTACCCCTGGGAGATGGGATAGCAAGTCATTTCACATCCTCAAAGATGGCTCCCGAAATTCGGAAAATGTTAAAACAAAAGGTTTTGCAAGTTTCAACATCGTCCACCGGGTTCCTGTCAAGGATGTTTACAGTACCCAAATCAGACGGGGGCAGGAGACCTATTTTCAACCTGCGTTACCTGAACAGGTTTATTCGACCCAAAAAGTTTCGTCTAGTAAATCAAAGGAAAGTACCTCTCTTCCTGCAGAAAGACGACTATTTAGTAAAGCTCGATATTTACCAAGCGTACAACCACATACCAATAAAACCAAGTCACCGGAGATTTCTTGCGATGGCTTTCAATGGAACTATTTACGAGATGACAAGCCTTCCGTTTGGCCTCTCAAGCGCCCCTCTAGCCTTTGCCAGAGTGTCCAACTGGCTCGCCAGTTACCTTCGAAGCAAGGGGATAAGGATCTTGGTCTATCTGGACGATTTTCTTTTGGCGCATCAAGACATCCAGATCCTAAGAAAACATGTAAAAATGGCGATATTCTTTCTGGAAAAGCTAGGCTGGATTCTCAACATGGGAAAGTCTATGAAAGATCCAAAGACAAAGATAGAGTATCTGGGAATCCTATGGGATACAGTAAACGACCAGATCTCCCTTCCCGAGTCAAAAGTACTTTCTATAAAGAGAGATTTGGAAAAACTTCTAAAGAAACGGCGTTGGGGTTGGATGAGTGCAAAGAGGATTCTAGGAAAGCTGAATTTCGCCTCCTTCGTGGTGCCACTAGGAAGACTGCATATGCGAAATATGCAACGGGCAAGCAATCGGCTGCCAAGTGCTCTTCCACAGAAGAGCTTTCCAATCCCTTCAGTAGTTTTGAAAGATGTTCTGTGGTGGCTAGGAAAGTTAAGATCAGCAGCTCCCTTATTTCAGAAGAATCCCGAAATATTTTTGACCACAGATGCTTCGAACGTAGGTTGGGGTGCTCAACTGGGAAGCTTACTAATTCAAAACAAGTGGTCTCCGGAACAACGTCGCTGGCACATAAACAAAAAAGAGATGTTTGCAGTCCTTTCTGCGATTCGCTCTCAGTGTCACCGGCTGGAGGGAAAAACAGTTCTTCTGCAGTCAGACAACAGATCAGTGGTGTCATACATCAGAAATCAGGGGGGGACGAGATCGATGGTCCTGACAGACCAGAATGCCTTCAGCAGGATTTGGAATTACCATCTAGCCTGGGTATTTCCACCGCCATCGCTGATACCCAGAGTTCTTTCCCATCTGAACTCTGCAACAGGAACATACATTCTGATAGTTCCCAGGTGGGAGAGGGTATTTTGGAGGGCGGATTTAAAGAGCAGAGCACTGGCTGCTCCTTTTCGCATTCGGAATCCCGAAATGCATCTAATAGATGCCCAGACACACAGGCCATTGCTCGACGCTCGCAATCTATATTTGGAGGCTTGGAGGGTACGGGGTGGTCAGTCCTTACGAAAGATTGGCAAGTAGAAGATATTGATTTGTTGGAGAAAGCCTGGAGAAAGTCATCTTTAAAAACCTACGCAGCGCCTTGGAAGTACTGGTTGGCATGGACAAGAGAATTTCATGTAAAGCCTAATGACCCATCACCTAGTGATGTGGCCAGATACTTGTGCTTTCTTCACAGAGAAAGAAAGCTGGCACCGAGAACCATCAAACTTCACAAATCAGCTATTTCAGTACTTGCGAATCCTGACAAGGGGGTTATGATTTCTAGTAACTACTTAGTAAAGCAAGTCTTAAAAGCTATCGATGTTAATAACCCTGTATCAGGCAAGAAACAGATATGGGACGTTCAAAGCTTAATTTTATGGATCCAGAAGGAAAATATTAACGAACAAAGTAACTTTCAAGTGGCTCGTCGGTTAGCTTTGATTTTCTTGCTAGCATCGGGTCGCAGGATTCATGACTTGACCTTGTTAAGGATCGACAAGGAAAGTTTGATCATTAACAAAGAATCTGTCTCCTTATGGCCTGCCTTTGGCTCCAAAACTGACTGTAGTACCAGCAGACAATCGGGTTGGAAACTATCTACGATTTCAGATAAGACACTGGACCCTGTTTATTGGACAAGGAAACTTATTGAGTTATCGTGCGAAAGAAGAAAATGTAAAGAAGGACTTAACCACCTTTTTATTACAACAAGGGGTAAAGTCGGACCGGCCTCTAGAGCCATAATAGCTGGTTGGATAAAGTCAGCATTTAAGGAAGCCGGTATCAATTACTCCCCAGGAAGTATACGATCGGCGGTTGCTTCGTCGAGGTTTGAAAACGAGGTTCCATTGGATGAAATACTAAGAAATGGAAATTGGAAGGGTCAGGAAAACTTTTTTAAGTTCTATTGTAAAGATATTCAAAAGACTTCAGGTGCTCCAAGATCGGCAGATCTGGTTCAGTCTAATTTTTGCCCTATCTAGTCGGTTGTATTTTTGTTTTAAAAGTTTTAATATAGATTCTTTAGTTCTATAAACTTTTTTTTATTATTTATTTATCACAGTACGCCTTTCCGCGTCGTCAGAGTCCAAACACTTCTCATCAGGGTCAAGCCGTACGGCACAGACATGAAATAATAAGAGTTTTTCCCCCGAAGGGTAAAAAACTATATATTTCAGGTCTTGCCTAGGCTTGACCCCAATAAGCTCTTGCCGACTTATTTGAAGGTACTGAAGGAGGTTGCTTGCACATTTAGATATCTGGAGAGGGGTCGGCAGGCGACATGCGCGGCGCAACTGACGTAATCAACGCGGAAGGAGGGATAAAGCATGCGGTGCACATGGGAAACGGGGTAGTGTAATCTCATCAGGGTCAAGCCTAGGCAAGACCTGAAATATATAGTTTTTTACCCTTCGGGGGAAAAACTCTTATTATTTTCTTAACTAGTGTATTAAGTGGATAAAATCACCTAATACACGAGTTGAGAATTTATTTATCCAACACCTTTTATTCTTAAATAAAAATCTATAATTTTGCGAAAAATTATGTCAAAAATATTAAGATTAAGTTTTCTTAATACTAAAATAATAGGTAGCCATGGCCTAAGTATGCCTATTAAAAATAAACAATTGCTAGTTCTACATTTCTTACAAACGTCAAAATGGACACGGACAGAATTTTTAATAAAAACAGTATTTTATTCAAAAACTAAAGAATAATTTGGGGTTTTCTTTAATTTTTATGGTTTAGTTAACGTGCTTCTATTTATAGAATAGTTATAATACTTAATTAATAGGGTATGTAACTAATTTTGGGTGAGAAAAACAAAACTCACTTTGGACATTTAAAATAGTGCTCAAAACAAGTGTTTATGTGAAGGTGTTGGATAAACGACTTTTTTTTCATAGTTTTTTCCATGCTATTTTTGTTTTTGCCAAATTGTGGTAAATTACCCTGCAGGGCATGTTAATAAACAAAACGCGCTAAGATTTATTAAAATCGGTTCAGCCAATCCGGAGAACTGTCCGCAGTATGAAAAAACTTCATTTCGAGAAAATCGCGTTTAAAGTTTTTACACCTGCTTGGAGCCAATAAGCGCGCTCACGAAAAGTTGTTATATACCGTTATAGCTCTCGAATTTCTCAAAAATATTTTAGGAGGCTTTTTTTGAAGGTCTAAGGAGTTGAAAAATTTAAAAAAACGATTTTTTGAAAATTCTAGACGGTAATAGTACCTTAAAAAAATTAACAAAACTTCTCACTAGACAACGAGTTTTTTCGTAATGTCAATAATGTATAATTTTTTGGTAATAGATTACACTATTTAGTTTACAAAAAGAAGAAGGTGTCGATAGCAAGAAAGTTGACCAATGTGTTTTACTAATTTAGGGTCGCTGAATCCAAATCCGAAGTCGGTTTATTTCCATCACCTTCAATTTTTTTATACAGGGTGATCAATAACTGGCATGCCAAAATTTAAGAGGTGATTCTGCATCCAAAAATATTTAAAAAAGTTCATATAATGGTTGATCCGCAAATGAGCCCTAAGGGAGCTACGGCCCTTTAAAATTGTAATAAAAATAAGGTTGTTTATAACTCTGGTACCCTTTAAGCTAGAGCGACGAGCTAGTATTAATAAGGGCAATAGGTTTATGTTAATTTATTTTTTTGAATTTATCCAGAGGCGTCCCTAGACGGAAAAATGTATTAGACTTAACACATTTTTGCCCCAAAAATTTTTGTGTACTTTTTTTTGGATTTTTTTGTAGAAAATATGGATTCCTTGAAGAATACATTTTTGCTCAGTTTTAAATGAAAAATGACCCTGCAGCATTAAAATTTTATTGATGCTTTTTTTTGTTCCCCATTCAATATGTCATCTTCGAAGGACCGTAGCTCCCTTAGGGCTCATTTCCGGACCAACCTTTATAGAAACTTTTTTTCATATTTTTGGATCTAGAATCTCCTCTTAAATTTTGGCATGGCAGTTACTGATCACCCTGTATGTTAAAAAATATGCGAAAATATTGTTTTTTTTTGTTACCGTAAATGTTATATAGTCGTATTAATGGTGCAGGTCGCTTGCAAAAAAACTTTACACACTTGAAAAAAACAACAACAAAAAATAATATAAAAAATAAAAAAAACATTTTTTAAAGATTAAGCGTTCTCAAGAAAATATTACTAACAATCAGATATTTCTCGATATTTTTTAGCATTTTTTTTAACATATTAAAAAACTGAGGCCCATGGAGAAAAACGGATTCAGCGACCCAAAATTAGTGGAACATATAGGTCACCTTCCTTGCTATGGATACATTTCTTTTTTTAGAATATAGTGTTAACAGTACCCGGCGTATTTCCAGTTATAGTCCAAGCTTCAGGTCAATAAAAGGGGCTTCACCTGGAAATAATTCAGGGAGTTTTGATTTTGGGTTTATTTTATAGAATATAGTGCCGCAAATAAAAAAAAACAATTTTGTGACGTTGAACTCGATTTGGAACTGTCATTTTTTTACCATATTTTTCACAAAAAAGGATTTTTCAAAATATCTCAAGATAGGTGCATCCTAGGACAAAACACGTTTTAAATAAATGTAAAGAGGACCAAATTTACAACATTTTTTGTTCCATGTATTTTTTTGTAGGAGTTATAGCTACTTCACGGTACCGCCTTAAACGTTACACTATAAGTTTTTAGATTATTTTTTTTTCGAAAAACTAAAATTTTTCTTTGGGTTGGTTAGGCATGCCCCTTAAAACATTTAAAAATCATTCCGGCGCTTTCTTTTTAAGTTACGTAAAATTACAAATTTTAAAATAATTCACATTTGTGCCACATTATCTCGAGTAAACCGATTTTCGATTGAAAATCACCGTTGTATTAAAAACAAAACAAAAATATAAATCTTATAAATCTAAAAACCTACAGTATAAGTAACCTTTAAGGTGGTGCCGTGAATTGGCTAATAGTCGTACAAAAAAATACATGAAACAAAAAATGCTGTAAATTTGGTGCTCTTTATTTTCATATAGAACGTTTTTTTGTCCTAGAATGGACCGGTCTTGAGATATTTTGAAAAATCCGTTTTTTTGTGAAAAATACATTAAAAAAGTGACAGTTCCAAATCGAGTTCAACGTCGCAAAATTGTTTTTTTTTGCCGTCTTAAACCCTACCTAATAAACCGAAAATCAAAACTCCCTGAATTATTTCCAGGTAAAGCCTCTAAAACCTGAAGACTGGACTATAACTGGAAATACGCCGGGTACTGGTTATTAAGTATATTTATTTATTTATTATTATTTTTATTTATTTATTATTATTGAAATATATACACATAATCGTGGAGAGCCCCATATAAGTTAGAAAACTTGTGGTAGGGGCTTATAAACAATATGTTATCATGTTGTTTCGGCTTATAAGTTTTTTTTTTTGTTAAAAATAAATCCAATAATTATATGTATTTAAACTTTCGATGGATAAAATTAAACAAACCTCAATTTGCATTTCTTCTTCTTTTATTCGTTGTTTGGTTTTAGCAGCTTGAAGTTCGTAGGCCATTTCAGCTTCAGCGTCTTTCGTATGAACTTCGACATCATATGCAGCCTTTTTCAGTTCGAAATCTCGCCTTGCTTTCGCGATTTCAGTGTCGTTGAGATATACGGCAGCCGTTCTTGTTTCTTCTGCTAAAGCTTCTTTGATTTTCGCGTCGGCTCTAGCTTCAGCTTCACCTATTCGAGCGTCTCGTTTTACTTCGGCCGTTCGGGCCATACCCAGAGCTTGTAAATATCCCTGATGCATGAAAAAAGAATTAGGTAAACAATAGGTTTGTTTTGGACTTTTTACTTTGCTGCAAATTGCCTTAAACAGTGTAAATTATTGGGTAAACTGACCAATAGTTAAACTTAACTAATCAAAGCCCAAACCATTTTAGTGAAATACAAAAAAAAACAAAACGTACTAGAACAGACTGAGGGATTGGAGTTGTATTTTTAGGACTTTGCACTGACGCGCATTTCTAATTTTTATATTAAAATATTCTTACAGAAGTAGTCTAAATAGTGCATTAATATTAGATATCCAAAGGTAGCCAAAATGAACTTATGAGCATTTTTATAGGAAAAAGTACAAATTTTTGATATTTTATATAACAAAATTTGAAAATAATTGCGCACGCATTAGTGCGCGTTTAAAATTTATGCACTAAAATATTCTAATATATAAAGTTCTTTTTTTTTAAATAGTAAGTTAAACATTTAAAAGATTTAAAATGTCAAGTTTCTAAACTATTCCAATATGGACTTGGACACCGCCGCCATGTTGATTAAAAAAAAAATGTCTTTTGTGACGCCATCTTTAAAGAAAATATAGACTTAAAGGCGAATCTAAAACTTTAAATAAATCTATAGGGTTCTATTAAAAAATCAAAAGTTGGTATAACTTCCGCTTAGACTGGAAGTGTTGTTTTTCTAAGGGTTAAGCCGAAATGGGGGTTTTTATAACTCACATAAGCCAAATTTTATTATCGTAACTATAACATACTAGTATGAAGAATATCATACTACACACATTTTATTACTTAACTACAACAAACAATGACGTCACACTAACTATTCGTAGAACCACGTACCCTAGGTGGTTTGCTCATATAGTAAGTATATCTATCCTTTTCTATTATATTTCTGTTCACTCCAAATCATATTTTTTCGAACAAGAAGAGGAAAAAATAGGTTATGTATAATTTTTTTGGGTAAGCCAGACGTTAAAAATATTTGTAAGATTGTTTTGCCAGGCACTTTTTTGTGCAAGAACGGATTAAACTGAAATAATTTTAAATAATCGTTACATATCATTCGTGGATAATGTAGGTACCTATAATAAAAAGTTGAATAAAAGTAAGTAATTTATAAGCTTTATGCAAAGATGTTCTTGCAAAGTTAGGACAAGCCTAATTTTTTCCTTGTAGACCTCATTTTTGGTTCTCAATTTCAAATATCGCAAAATAAACAACTTAATCAACTTCTTAACCTCGAAAAAGATTTTGGTATAATAGGGTTCTACTTTACCAACTAACTATGACGTCATTTAAACCACACTCTTCAAGCCATACTAGTATGTTATAGTTAAGATAATAAAATTTGGTTATAAGCACTGCAAATTTCAAAGAGTTATCTCTTATAGTTACTTCTTTTGAGACCCGGTATATTAGAAGTGGGAGCAGGGATTTTACGGAGTCACGTGATGTAGATTATGGATGTTAGTGGATATGGAAACTGAGAGAAGGGATGCCAGTCTGCTGTACCATGCAGGATTTAACTGTATTGCAATAAAACACCATATAAGCCATCTTTTTCAGTTTTCATGTAGTTTTAGCAATAAACTGGATTATACTAACTTTTTCTTTATCAAATAACGCTTTAGCGTACTTCCAGAACCATATTTATGCAAAACCCACTACAATACGTGCTGTTAAATAAATATACTAAACTAAAGAGCTTTTTTTAAATCAGTTGAAGTTATAAAAATATTTTGTATACTACAATTAATTCAATTCTTTTCTTTTTAAGGGTTTCGTATTTTAAAAACGAAAAACGGATCCCTTTTAAGATTGCTCGGTTGTCCGTCCGTCTGTCACAACTTCAGGAACTATATAAACTAGGAATCTCAGGAACTATATGACCTAGGAATCTAAAATTTGGCTTAGGGGTATTAATTAACGAGAATCTACATATCTAGTTTAGGTATAAATATTTTTTAGAATATATATTTTTTTAAATAGACAAAATTGACAAAAAGGCATAATTTTTTTAATTTCAAAAACTATGAGAGAAAAAATTCTGAGAAAATATGGATGATAACATAAAATAAACTTTTAAGGAAAACTTTAGAGATGTGGATCAGGATACCTAGGCTAAGCTGGAAACAGGGACTAAAACCATATTTTTAGTGATCTCGCTAATATTATCGCATGAAAATAAAAATTAAACCAAAAGAAAGACAAATAATTTTCTACAAAAAATGTCATATGCATTTTTGAGCGGAAAAGCTCATAAAGTTATACGACAATATTTTTTCTTTATTTATATTTCCTATGTCTCAATTTCATTGATGCATATCCACTGTGCCACATTAATACTATATATACATAATAGCAAAAATAAAAATACTAGTTTCATTAGACTTTTTTCTCGCATGCGTCCAAGTTTAAAAACGAGCCGCTTGCGACGAATTTTTTAATGGACAAGTGCGCCAATATTATAATGAAACGAGTATTTTATACTATTTTTTCTATTTGAGTTTTTACAAAAAAAAATATATGAAATAGGAAAATTTTTGATTTTTGTCAAAAAAAAGTGACAAAACTGTAATAAACGTGTTTTTTATAGATCTTTGCTTATTATGATGCCCCCTGGACTCATAACAGGGGGGAAGGGTAAAACATTGTCAGCCTGTGATTTTAAAAAGCCGACGCCTATGGCTTTTATGAAAGAGAAAAAAAGCATTTTTAGATTAGTAGTAGTAGTAGTAGTAATGGTGGGGAGGTCAAGCCTGGCAACTAGACCATATGGTCCTTTTTGCCTACCCCTGTGTTACTAGTTTTTCTACTCTAACGAGGATTTTAGTTGTTGTACCCCGGGACCTACAGTTTAGCGAGGAATCCGAACCTCGTTTTGTCGGCTTTTTTGGCTTTGATCCTTAAGTTTATTGGCTGCCAGTGCACTTGGGCCGGCGTCAAACTGCTTAAGGATCATTTTCGCTTGCAGCCTTAGTACAGATCCTGGTTGCTTGGAAGTCCTTAAAGTGAGCTCTGCCAACAGACCTGACAGCTACCTTGCTGCTCCCTCTCGGTGCGCCCGGGTAGTATCACAGGTCCGAGTGCTATGCGGCATTATCCACTGCAAACCTTTTTCTGTACTGGGTGCTTAGATCTTCGGCAACACAAGCCGACGTGGTGGGGAAACAACGGTATTTTATTTCTGTGAAAAAGTTGTTCCACAACCGAGGATTAAACCCCGGCCTCTCGAATACTAGATCGAGGCGTTCACGACTGAGCTACCGCCGCCCCCATTTTTAGACTATGTATTTAAACTTTTTCATTTATGCTTCGGAGTTAAATACATATTAGTCTAAGAATGCTTTTTTTACTCTTTTATAAAAGCAATAACATTCCAAAAATGACCTTTATATTTTTAATAATGACCTAGATACGTGTTATTATGAGCTTACACAGACAGCACATAATAACTATTAGATATCGAGGAGATATACTTTCTGGATATCCAGTATATTCAATGGATATCCAAATGTCCACCTATGTCCAGGATATCCACTGGATATCCACGAGATATCCACTGGACATCTATTTTTTAACCTCCCTAAAGTATATCCACTGGATAACTATTAGAGATCCAGTGGACATACTTTAGGGAGGTTAAATATATCCACTGGATATCTATTAGAGATCCAGTGGACATACTTTAGGGAGGTTAAAAAAAATATATCCACTGGATATCTCGTGAATATCCTGGACATATGAGGACATTTGGATATCCATGGGATATCTACTGTCAATCCAGGCTATTCATTTGATATACTGGATATCCAGAAAGTATATCCCCTGGATATCTAATAGTTATTATGTGCTGTCTGGGTATAAATCAACTCAAAAAGAAAAAATAATATGTTATACCCTAATTTTAATACTATACATTTAACCACATAAACAATCACAAATAATTTTTTTTACATACCTTAGCACCCTATAAGGCCACAATAAAAAAA
Source organism: Brachypterus glaber (assembly GCA_958510825.1). Taxonomy (NCBI): domain Eukaryota; kingdom Metazoa; phylum Arthropoda; class Insecta; order Coleoptera; family Kateretidae; genus Brachypterus; species Brachypterus glaber. Next base: position 77,912,363 of record OY294045.1, on the reverse strand, counting down.
AAAACAAAAAATATTAGTTTTTAAAATTTGCTGGTTTCTATATGGTAAACTGGAACAATAAGGCGCAAATTAAAAGCAGGCACAGCTAGACAAAAATCTTGACCGAGTAAAACCCTGAATTGGAGCCCCGCGAAAAATAATTGACGAGAAAAAAAATAACAAAAAAGTTCACCACCTCTAAAGAATCAAGTCCCGCGCCCCTTCCGGCGCGCAGGCCCCGATTGAAAAACTTTAAGCACTATTTTATAATCATGCTTTCCTAAGATGTTATGCTTATACGATACGACTATTAAATAATTTTCACAATTATTCAGAAACAATAATACAAAATACGAAATGGCTATTTAAAAGTCCGACTCTTAGGTTAGGTCGGTTTTCCGCCTGTTTGGTATTTTTGATGCTAATGGCGAGGCGTGGTCCCCTATTGAAACGGGGAGGATCTGACAAAAAATAACCTTAAAAGCTTTAAAAACCCTAAAAATTAGCCAATAATACAGGACGTACACTTAGCTTCGTGTACATCGGACGTACTAGTAGCCTGTTCCATGTAAACTGACTTTCCGACGTAACATAACCTAACTCTTTAGTTTAGGTCGGTTTTTGCGCCTGTTTTGTGTTTTTGATGCCAACGGTAGGGCGTAGCCTCCCAGTTAAACGGGGAGAATTATTCTCCCCGTTTAACAGTTTGTATTATACAACTCAGCAAATAATAATACAGGACGTAGACTTAGCTTCGTGTACGTCGGACTTACAAATAGACTGTTTCTAAAATATTACTATACCAGTTAAACTAAAACACAACACAGGATACGCACACTTCGAATTTTATTGGATAATGAAACATGGGTTTCTAGCGTCTAATTACCCAAATATACTCGTTTGTAACGCAACCTGGCGACGTCTTTAAGACGACACCTTGCTACCTGGGAAGTTTAGGCCCTCTGTTAAGGATGGGAGAGACTTTGCGTTGTGGTTAACTATACATAATGAAAGTTATGTTGTACCCGCGTACAAGGCCGGAAAAAGCCCCCTGAAAACATTTTCCCGGCCACCTCATTTTTACAAAATATCACTAGCCCATTTAGGGCCGTGGCAACTTTATTAACAAAGTTAGCGCCGCAGAAGAAATTTTTTAAGAATTCTGTTAATTTCTAACGTTTTATTTTTAAATTCAATATCGTAAAACTAAAGTTTTACAATGTTAAAAAAAATCCTAGCGCCGCGGCGCGCTGCAGGAAAATTTCACGCTTGAGTTTTACAAACCAAAGCCTAGCAGACGAATTTTTTTACAAATTTTATAGTCTATTTTAATTCTGAAGAAGTGTTACAACTTAAAGTTTAACAAAAATACAAGAAAACTCGAGCGCAGCAGGTTAAAATTTGTACAAATTTAACTTTTAAGTTTTACAATCTGAATTAAAAAAAAAAAAAACGAAAGAAAGCCCCAGCGCCGTAGGTATTTTTTTTACGAATTTGGACTTTTTAACGCAAGGTCTGTACCCCATTTCGAAAAGGCCCTGAATATTTGCTCGTTTTGGCGCCCTTATCGTTCTGGGGGAGTATAAAAAACAAAGCATAAACTTTTTATTATAAACTAAAGTAAACTGTCGACGCCGAGCCGCCCTCGATCCCGGGCCTCGGGGAAGCTTCCTCCCCCCCCCTGAATTCGCCCCTGCTCACGTATATTTTTAAAGAGCTTAGATTCTCATGGGGTTGTGTTGCAACCGAGTATAATTAATATAAGTTGTGTTTTTCAGTCGCAGCGTGTTCTTTGTAAGAGACGGATGTGGCCGCTTAGGCGGATTTAGTCCTGCATCAGCCTGCTATAGGAGATATGCACAGGACTTGATTTATTTTATGTTGTTTCGTGAAAATATTACTTTAATAGTAAAGTTTTAGAATCGTGAATATTTATGTTTTTTTTTTTATTTTGTGATGTTAAATTTTAACGTGGAACTGTTGAACATGCAAAAAGTCAATTTTTTATAAACTTTAAAGATAATTTTTTTATAAGTTGGCGTCTGCGCAAACATCACTACAGAGTGAGACGGTTTTGCGTAGGCCGAAAATTATATTAGATTGAGCTGAAAAACTATCCTATGGAAAATTCCATTATTGGAATTGGAAATTGTGTTTTACTCGCGTATATTTTCAACGTGCTTAGATTCTTATGGGGTTTAGTTGTATTTGGGTAATTAAATGATAACCAATGAAATTCAAGTAAAGGTGTCATATCCTGTTTTACTTTTGTTAATTTAGGAAAATTGCTTCCAGTTTACCATATATAGGAGTATAGCTATAAAATTAAAGGACCAGAGTTAATTTTTGACGGTTTTTGCAACGAAAAAAAAACGCAAAAATTAATAAAGTAATAAATAAAAAAAAATAGTAATAAAAAGTTAATATTCAGCAGTATTATTTGTCTTTGGTCAAAACTGTAAATTTCGTCACGCGTATTAAATAAAATGTTACAGTTTTTATTGCTTAATTTATAATTAGTCCAGTCAAATAATAAATATAAATTGCAATAAATGTACACGATCTGATATTTTAAATGGTAGTAGTGGAGGGTAATAGAACACTCCTGTTAGTTTTTCACCGGGTGATTTGCGTAAGGGGTGTCCGCTATCTTGAATTTTAAGGATGAGTTGCTTAATATGCATTTTACGATAAAAAAAGCATACAACCAATTTTGTTAAGGAGAAAATTTATAATAATTTTTATTGAGAACATTTTTTTTAATATATTAATAACAATTGAGTTAATTCCAAAAATAGCTATGTAGGAGGTGTTTTTCCATTTTTCAGCCAAATTATTCATCGGACAATAAAAATGGTTATAAGCAAACTTGTAGCTCTTTAAATTCTCTATCAGTTTCATATATTATAGATTTTCATAGGTACTTTAGTACGGTTACAGAGGGCGCAACTCAGCGCCCACTGTAACCGTAACAAAATGCTTATGAAAATGCAAAATATATAAAATTATAGAGAATTTCAAGAGTTTGCTCATAACCATCCGGCGATGAATAATTTGGCTGAAAAATCAAAAAAGGCAATTTAACCCCCAGCATGACCATTTTTGAATATTTATAACTCTATTGTTATATATAAAAAAGGAGCCAAAGAAAAATTGTTGAAAATTTTTTCCCTAACAAAATTGGTTATATGCGTTTTTATCGTATGATGCATATTTAGCGAGATAACCGTACTCACCCCTAAAATTGAAGATAGCGGACACCCCTTATGCAAATCACCCGGTGAAAAACTAACGGGATTGTTTTGTTACTATCCACTAATACCCTTTAAAATATTGGCCCGTGTACATTTATTGCAATTTAACATAGGAATTTCTCGTTATTTGACAGGACTAAATATTTTTGTTAGATTGTTTAGTCAATACTTGAACAGCACATAAAGTATATCTTTTATATTTAAATATTTAAAAAATATTTTTATTAATTATAAAATATTGAAACACAGAGAACGTGACGCATTTATAATTCTAAAAACTTACCTCTTCATCCCTAATATCCTTAAGAGTATAAGACACAACTGTGATCCCCATATTAACTAAATCTGATGAGGCAACTTCAAAAACTTGTTTACTAAATTTTTTTCTATCTTTGTAAATTTCTTCTACTGTCATTGATCCCATTATGGCCCTTTGGTGACCTTCTAATGTTACTAAGGCGATGTATCGGATTTCGCTTTCCGTTTTGTCCAAAAACTGTTCGCACGCAGCCAAAAGCATTTCTTCATTTTGACCTTGTATTTTTACCTAAAACATATTACATTTGCAGGCATTTTTTAATTAAATAATCTTTAAATCTAAACCCTCTTTAGTTCCCTCACAAAAAAATTAATTTCCATTGGCCTAAAACCATTATAATGGGAAACTACAGTGCGGTCCAAAAGTCACCCCCCCCTTTTAACTTTTGAACGAGTTGAGATATCGACTTCAAATTTAGAACTCTTAAATAAGACAACTTAAACTATCTTTTAGCATATATTTGATATTTTCAGCTCTTAAAATGTGGGCTGGGTGGCATGGGGGACTTTTTTTTAAATGTGATACATCATTTTAAAGCTTATAAAATTTTCTATTTAAACTAACATTTTTAAGTTTTTTGAAAATGTTTTTTAAGGTTTTGATTTTTAAATTTTTTGTGCTAAAACATTCGATTTTTTAAGTTTTTTTTATAAATTCTTATATATGTCAACTAAAATTAGTTTAAAAGTATAACTAACATTTTTTTTTTATGATGAAATTAGGCATTTTTAAAAAATTATTTGTTTTTTTTAGAGGACCCCATTTTCAACCCCATTTTAAACCCAATTTTTTTTTATTTAAAAATATGGAGTTAAATGGAGAATTTTATAAGCTTTAAAATGATGAATTACACGACCCCCCTTTCCATTTAAAAAAATATGCCCCCATGCCCCCTGCCCATATTTTAAGAGCTGAAAGTATTAAATATATGCTAAAAGATAGTTTAAGTTGTCTTATTTAAAAGTTCCAAATTTGAAGTCGATATCTCAACTGGTTCAAAAGTTAAGAGAGGGGGGGGGGGGTGACTTTTGGACCGCTCTGTATAGTTTGCAGTGATTTACCATTTGCCGCACTATGTCGCCAAATGAAAAAAAAGTGTCCAAAATTATTTTATCATTAAAATAAGGTGGGGACACTTTAATATACATAAAAAATAGTTTAGTCACAAATTTGAGTTTTTTGATATTAAAGTTTTTGGACTAAAATGGTTAATTTGAGGAGTATTTTTTGACTTATTTGAAATAACACCACGGGGACGGGTCTGGATAATTACCGTCAACCGGGTATATATCGAACAGCAGGGGTTTTATCGAACGACATGCAGTTATTTTACCTTTTCCGCCTTTGGTAGTCAGTTGTTGATATCTTAAGGATTTTTATGTTATAAGGTTAAATTAAGATAGTGTTTGGTTCAAAAGTGCTGGATATTTACCGCAAAAAACAAATCGAATCGTCATGTGAGGATTATATATAGTGTTCTATATCCACTGGGTTTACTATGGATATTATTATTATTATTATTATTATTATTATTATTATATACAGAAGTGAGCGGCATAGCCGATGAAACTCTGTTCTACAATGAATACATTAATAAGTAATAAAATATTTCTTGATTCTTCTACAGCTAACAACGTTTAAACAATTTTTATCCTTCAACTTAGTTCCTCGCAACTCCTCCATTTCTACAGATTCCTCGCTTCTAACGTCCCATGCCTACAACTTTCCTTTCTACTTTTCCAACAAAATACACAGAAAATTTCAAATTTATAAACTATTTAAAAAATATATACGGACATTGACATTGACATTCTATATAGAACACTATAATCCTCACATGACGACATAGTCTCACCTGGTACTTTGTGATCGTCACATTTAGAATGTTGCTACAATAAGAAAAATTATAGTTCATAGATCAATATGAAACTGAACCGATTTTCTTTATTCATTTAAGTAAAAAATAGGATTTAAGAAAAAAAAATATGTTTCGGGGTTATATCGAACAATCCCACGAAAGCACATTCAAGTACCCGGGAATCCAAATCGCCGCAATTATATTACCGCTAATATGAAGTTGGCTTTACAAGCAGTTATAGATGAAAAAATGTCGTTTGGGTAAGCTGCTGAAACTTACAATGTGCGCGTAAATATGGGGGGTAGAGGGGGTGTTTACCCCCCTCAAGAATCTTTATTTGTTATATTTTTTTGTTATTTTAAATTAAAAAAATTAAAATTAAAATAATAACGGGTATATTTTTGTTTGAGTAGGGGCACCAAATTTTGTAGAAACGCTCAGGGACAAAACTTTTTATTCGGAGGGTGTTTTTTTCTTTTGGAAGTGGCGCCAAATTTTGTAGAAACGCTCAGGGACAAAGATATATATTTTTTTTTGAGGGTGTTTTTTCTTTTGCTTTGGTAGGGGCGCCAAATTATTTTGTAGAAACGCTCAGGGACAAAGCTTTTTTTCCGAGGGTGTTTTTTGTGTTTTGGTAGGGGCCCCAGGAGGGCGCCTGTTCCATTGTACAATCGAATAAATAGTAATTTAGTATACTGGAAATTCAATAAGACATGCAGTGACTCGTACCTCTGATGCTTTCGTATAAAGGGTCCGCCTTTGCGACGAAATAACGCGAGTCGGACCCGAACTGGTATGATCTTCGCCTTTTACCACACATTCGCAACTGAGTCACTGCAGGTTTTATTGAATTTCCAGTATAGGTCCAGTATAGTATAGATAAAGTACCGTCATTATCAAGGAAGATTTTTACTTGTCACACTTAAGCGACGATAGCTAAAATTAGCGTAGCTCCATTTACATAATATACAGAGCGGTCCAAAAGTCACCCGCCTTAACTTTTGAACCAGTTGAGATATCGACTTTTTGGAACTTTTAAATAAGACAACTTAAACTATCTTTTAGCATATATTTAATACTTTCAGCTCTTAAAATGTGGGCAGGGGGGCATTGGGGCACATTTTTTTAAATGGAAAGGGGGGTCGTGTAATACATCATTTTAAAGCTTATAAAATTCTCCATTTAACTCCATATTTTTAAATTAAAAAAAAAATGGGTTTAAAATGGGGTTGAAAATGGGTATTAATGTCAAAATTCCTCTAAAAAAACAAATAATTTTTTAAAAATGCCTAATTTCATCATAAAAAAATGTTAATTTTACTTTTAAACTAATTTTAGTTGACACAAATAAAAATTTATAAAAAAAAACTTAAAAAATCGAATGTTTTAGCACAAAAAATTGAAAAATCAAAACCTTAAAAAATATTTTTAAAAAATTTAAAAATGTTAGATTAAAGAGAATTTTATAAGCTTTAAAATAATGTATCACACGACCCTCCATTCCATTTAAAAAAATGTCCCCCCATGCAGCCCTGCCCACATTTTAAGAGCTGAAAATATCAAATATATGCTAAAAGATAGTTTAAGTTATTTTATTTAAGAGTTCTAAATTTGAAGTCGATATCTCAACTCGTTCAAAAGTTAAAAGGGGGGGGGGGTGACTTTTGGACCGCACTGTATATTATATCCGGATATATTTCTTGGCTATTTACCTGTGCGATCCCTGTTACTGAAATTGGCACACCTTGGCTTGTGTAAACTGTCGGGCTGTCTACTTGAAGCGTCATTGTGTTAAGGGAAATTCTAAAAAGAATAAAAATAATATCAATACATTACAAAATTAAAATATTCTAGGAACGCATCTTCTGTTCTGTTCTTCCACTCTGTCTCTAGCCAATTATTTCATTTTCCTTAAATTTCTACACCCTACATCCTTTATTATTTTTGAGCAATATTCTATTCTAGGCCTGTTTAGTAGTGTCTACCCGTCCTTTTTTTTCTACGACTGCTTTAGAATGTAAGCAAATACACACACTTTTCAAACACAGAATTAATCTATTCTAGCTCTAGATATGGTATGAATATCCCGTATCAAGTGTTAGAATGAGCACTTGTAGTGCCATCTTTTGTTTATAAAAGTAAAGAAAACTGTAGCAAAATTAGCAAAAAAAAAATATATATATATATATATATATATATATATATATATATATATATATATATATATATATTTTACCATGAAATATTGAATAATTTAATGTTTTGCGTTAAAATTACATAAAGTTTATTAGTTTGTCTTAATATTGACCAGTTTATTATCAATTTAGTTCAAAAAATTAAAACTGCTCCATCTATTGTTAAATCATTAAACCTGATATATGTCACAACAATCTGACATAACCTTCAATTTTTGCATTATAATTTGTAACTATGTGCTAAAACTAAATAAAAATCTTTTTTAACTACTGATTTGATAAAATTATCAAATAACATTAATTGCTTTATTTAAAAATATGTGTTTTGTTCCATTTACAATGTCGAGTCACAAAAAACATTGTTTTTAACCTTGTCCGCAGTTTAAAGCCATACAGTGTTTCATATTTGCAGTCGAAGAAAAAGTATTGTCTACAACACGTATGGAATAGTCATTCCGCGCTCGCGGGACCGTCATACTCGCCTGTTCACAAGACATGCAATTATTTCCAATTCGCTTTCATTTGTAACTCTATCTGGCCATTTCATCTTTAACTTTGCCCTAACACAACATTTTAAAGGACTCTATCCCCCTCGCTATTGTCCAAGTTTCTCATCCGTTCAGAGGGGTGCACCAGACGAAGGTTTTTAGGAGGCTTTTCTTATTACATATTTTCACGGCTTATTTTCTTTTTTTATGTTTGATGGCACTTTTTTTTTGAAAGCTACTTTAACTTGTGCTATTCTCAATTTGTTCCTGGTTAGTTGTAAAGTTATTTAAAAAAAATGTTATGCCACCTATAATTTTCGGCGCCTGTAATTTTCGGTGATTATGAAAAGTGAAGATGTAAATTTTAACGCGCCTTCACTACAGACACTAGATCCTAGGTCTTAAGGTTTTTTTTAAAGGTTGTACCTACCCTTCGGCAGGTACACCCCGGCATTCAACCGTGTCGGTTATGGCCTATTTATATGTATGTAGTCTAGCAAGTGGTAATTAAGTAATTTTTAAAAACACCAACATACATCCATGCCCTGGCAGGATTCGAACCCGCGACCTCGGTATTAGAAAGCGAACGCGCTCCGCTTAGACCACCGAGGCCAGATTAAGTTAGCAAGGTCTGTTGCCTTGCTAACTTAAGACGTAGATCTAGTGTCTCTAGCCTTCAACAAAATTGCAAAAAAAAATATTTTAGGCCCTTATGAATTTTTTTAGAGAAAACCAGTAATAATATGTTGTTATGTTTGTAATTTATTTACTATTAACGTACAACAATTTAGCAACATCTTTAGAGCTATTTTTAAGAAAACTTACACTACTACGCTTTTGAAAGAGTAAAGAAAAACTAAGAAAAAATCCCCTAAAAACCTTAAATTTAAAGTTTGTTTTTTTTTTGGCCTGTAGGCCTCTGAAAGGACGGAAAGACATCAAAAAATTGTTCGTTCGGAATGTATAATCCCTAAAACGGATAAAGACTTTTTTTCGCTATAACATAACTTTCTTCTCGTCGAAGTCGCCCGAAAGCGAAAGTAAAAAAACTTGGTGCTTACCTTTGTATCCTTTGAATCGATGGCCAAATAAACGCACGACCTCCAGGTATTAAGAGGGGTTTGCTGTAACAACATCCTGAAAGAAAAAGAAAATATAAATACAAAATAAATAGGACTTATTACTAATAAGTCAGCCCTCATAAAGACCCTATAAAAAATTTCGGATTCAAGCAGATTGAAAATAAAATCTAACTGTTTGAATTTGTTTGAATCCGTTTTTGGAATCGTATTTGCGAATTAAAACGGATTAAAAATATTTTATTTTTATTCTGTTTGAATCCGAATCAATTCGCAAATGCTAACTGAAATTGACTTTTCAATATACAAAAACGGATTTAAACAGGTTCAAACGAATTAAATCAGATACGCATTTGCAATTAGTTGGTAATTGAAAACGATATTCTGCATATGCGAATAAAAACGAATTAAAACATGTTACGCATTTGCAAATAGTATCTAATTAAAAATGATATTCCGCATATGCAAATAGAAACGAATTTAATCGGATACGCATTTGCAAATAGTATTTAATTGAATATAATATTTCGCATATGCGATTAGGAATGAATTAAAACCTGTTACGAATTTGCAAATAGTATTATTTATTATTATTTATTTAATTACAGTGTCATTAAAAATTATATTCCGCATATGCGAATAGAAACGAATTAAAATATGTTACGCATTTGCAAATAGAAACGAATTAAAACATGATATTCCGCATATGCAAATTAAAACGAATTAAATTTAATTAGCAAATGCTAATTAAAACAGGTTAACTAATTGGAACGAATTGAAACGGATTAATATTGATAATTTGCTGCAAATAGAAATAATTCAAACTAATTCAGACGGGTTAAAAATATTTAATTTTTTATTCGTTTGAATCTGAAATTTTTTATAGGGGAGGAACGCGCAAGTACAGCTTACACATGCCGCTTTCGAGGTTAGCATTGTTTTTCTACGGAGAAAAACGGTATGTAACAATCCTAAGAAAATCTGCGGTAAGTGCAGCAAAAAATGTTACTTGCCGCGTTTTTTCTATGTAAAAGTTTAGTTTGGAAAGAGAAACAGGATAAAGCAAAAGAAGAAAGCAAAATTATGGGTATATGGGCTTTTAGACAATTTTTTTTTCTACTTTTTGAGGGTATATTAAAAACCCTCTGGAAAATACGAAAAAAAAATTCAAAATAAATCCATCTTCAATACTAATTAAAACGGAGCTTCCTTTAATCTGACCAATCATGTTGCTGATATTAAATTACCTACAAATTAGTTTTCCCCACTACTATGGTTACATTTTAATTGTTGTTTGAGACTTTCAACTTTAGGATCTTTTTAGGTTATTATATTTTGACAAAACCATAAAGAAGGAAAGAGAACCATTAGTCCAGCCTGCGCAAGATTATTTTGTGACAGAACGGGGCAGCGAAATGACGTAGGGCAATATATCTGACCTTGCGCAGTACGCATCTCTATCAGCTGTGAAATGCTGGCGGTCGTAAAACAATTCATCACCCCAGTATTCATTTGTCTTATCTCCAAAAATCCCCTAGTAAAAATCTTAAAAAGTCCAAAAATAGAGATATGGCAAACCAATACTGGGGTGACGAATTATTAGTAGTTTGTTTATACTGTCAGTACTGTCAGATGGTCGTTTGTTACTGTTCATTTTTCGACTTCTACTGTGTTTTAATTGTTTTTTTTTGCTGCATTTGTTTATAACTTTAAACCTAACCTGTATTGTTGCTTTATGAAGAGCAAAGGGTCAATCCCTGGTGTACTCAAAGTAGGTGTACAAAATCCCGAAAAATTCTTATAAAATCATTTTAAAAAACTATTTCGATGTTTCTTCGTAGATATTTATTTTTTTTTTGTTGAATTTTTTACAATTTTTATTTGACACACAAAATTAAGGTTAAAAATACTCGTCAAAAACAACAATAGTAGTGCGCATGTGCAAGTTTGTCTCAGATACGTTAGGCACATTTATCACAGTATTCCTCAACGGCTTTGGAGGTCTTTCCTTGTCTATGGACAAAACCGACAGAGGCTATCAAATATTCTATTTTTATAGGGTCAATCCATCCGGCGCACTGTGGGTTGAGAAAAAAAAAAGATGGACGATATTCTAAATTTTCGCATACGAGTATTTTTGATACCGCTGATTTTGAATATGAAGCTGAAAAAAAAAATTCCGCGCCACTACCCAAGTAGCATTTTTCGTGGAAAGAACGTAAAGGTCACGAGACTGAAAACTTTAAAGTGTATTGCCAAAATTTCTGCCACGCTATAGAAACGGTTCTATCACGTGGAGGTGACCAAAATGGGGAACACTTTCTTGGTGGCGGCTACGTTCCAGCGACGTTTTTAAATTTTATATAATTACGTTTAAGCCACGTTGTGGTTACTAGGCAAAAACGTGGGTGTGTGGTGGTTGACACTAAATACGAAACTTTGTTTACTGCGCTTGTCTTTGATAGGTAGATGTAGCTCGGTCTCTATTCTGTACATTATTCCTTTCATTTTCCTTGCTTTTTTTAACCTGACATTATTGGTAATCTAAGTACCTGATAATTATTATATTATTACATTCAAACATAAGAATAATGGTTTAAGATAATTCCGAAAGCCGAAAATTTAGAACGATTGGAAGTTTACTGCCAAATATAGGTGTTGTACCTCGAAATATGGACACGCGCCACTGGAATATTTCATATTATAGCAAAAAGATAAAAATTTGTAAATTTTTCGGTTCGGAAATTATTTACTTAGATGCCACAAACCGTGTTTTTTATCAATGTTGATTACTTAAAACCAATAATTATGTATGGATGTATTATATTTAAAGTGGTAACAACGAATTTTTTTTCAATAGCACGTGTATTTATTTTTCTGATAATGGCGACGGTATTAAAAATGGCTGCTAATATGTCTGCGTATTTGAAGTGGCAAAAACCAAAAATATGCTACTCTACAGCTATGTTCATCAATCAATGGCAAGCGCAACGAGTTTTTCACCACTTAAAAGTGGCAGTCACGGCGCAGCCACATAGCAGCCACTGTTCTTTGTCACTTTAAAGTTACATTGGACATAACCTCAAAATTCTTCATTCAAAGCGTCCACAAAATCTTCAACAGGTACGAACAACCCGTCGTTATAAATGTTGTCATCATAATAAAAATTTATTTCATCTGCAATTTGGTTACAAGACGTGTTGTTGATCAAGATACAAGGTTCACTGTCTACTTGTTCTAACGGTAAAGGCAATTCCTGAGAATATTTATATTTTTTCTGTTTTAATGACAATGGCTGCTTGCTCACTAAAAAGTAATTATGCCTAATAGCTTTGGCACCTTCTATTTGTTGTTTTCTATAAAACGTTGTCGAATGTCGGAAAATCTTCTTTTGACTAGGCTTCTTGTTATCCATCTTACAAACAAACGCACTTTAGAGTGCGCTGGATGAGGCTAAATATAAAATTATTTTCGCACAGACCGACTACACCTTAAAGGCTTCTTTCGTTTGGATATAAATTATATCCATTATATCATATAATGGACAATGTAAAACGGAGGTCACCAATAGGCAACGCTTACTCTATAGTGAATTTTAAAGGTTATTGCAACTTTCAAGTAAATTTGGTATTAAAGTCAGAGATAAACTTCTAGTCTCTGTTAAAGTTTCCCAAAACGTGGTCGAAACTATCACACCCACTTTAACATCACTGCCACTTCTTAGTAATATTTGAGTGATATCTTTTGGTGGCCGTAACAACTATTTTTAATATCAAGTTTAGACAACTTTGAAGTGATCCCTGTTAGTAATTTTAACGTTTCTAACACCTTCAGTGGCACCAAGAAAGTATAAAATTTTGGAGTGATTACCAGCGGTGATATTCACGTGATTACAACTACGCCCCAGAAAGCACAAAGATGACTTAAAGAGGTCTTAAAGATGTCGTAGCTCGTCATTCAAGACGTCTTAAGAACGTCGGTTTTTGCCGTATATGGATCTTAAAGACGTCTTAACGACATCGTATGTTACAAAAGGTAACGTCTTTAAGATTTTTTTTTAAGACGCCTTACTGACAGGCGACTTTACAAAATAATACCCCCACCCCCCCATTTAAGTTGCTAGGTACGGTCGTATTGATATAACAAGCGTAATTAGAATGAGAGGTAATTTGTTTGTCAAAAAAAAAAGATCTTAAAAACTATGTGAATTATTTTTTTAATTTTTTTTTTTTTGAAAATTTCTTTTTTTCTTTTAATTTTTTGTTTTTCGTAAAAAGAAATGAAAAAAAAATTAATTTTTTTGTTTATCAAAAAAAGATCTTAAAAAAAAAGGTAATTTTTTTTAATAGTTGATTGTGGTTAATTTATTTTTAGCGATGAGTATTTAAGTTAAGACGTCTTGTACCGATACTTAAAAGACATCTTATATACATCATAATCAGATATATTTTAAACATCCCTAAAAAGAAGTCCATAAGATATCCTTTTTAAGTCTTTAGGCGTCCAGACATAATTAAGATCTAAAAAAGACGTCTTTAAGATATCATGTGCTGTCTGGGGCATGTATAAAGTAAAGCTATTTTTACTGTATAGACGTAGATTTAATGGTTATTACGTTATAGCCACTCACTCGAAGTTGCAGTATCAGTTTCTGTCACTACCCAGGTAGCAAAATCACATGACATTCACGTGAAAGCCACGTTAATATGTGACATGTGATGTTAAGATTGTAGTCTCATTTAACAAGAATGTAGCATGGTGGGGATGTCCTAAGTCCGCCCCTAATAACATCACACAATGACATCCCGAAAATAACGTGTTTGTGACATCATAAATCCACATTACTGTTATATCTAATATCTTATGCATGCCGTTACTGTTACTTTAATATTTAAATATTATCCTATAGGATATTATCTTTTTCTAAATTAAAACCATTAAAAACGCTATAACCCTATAGAAAAAATCGGATTTAAAATCAATCAGTAATTGAAACAATCACAGATAGATTCTAAATACGAAATTGCAGATTAAGCGGAGAATATATTCCTTTAATCCGTGTCCGTGGTCTTGAGAAGCTCGGCAGAGCCCCCTATCCATTGGAAATCGTATAATGTGTATACAATTTCCTTTTAATAATTTACTCTATCAACATCATCTTATATCGATTTTTTTTGCTTCGAACGTCGGTGAGAAGCAAAATAACATGACATTCACGTGAAATTCACGTTAATATGTGACATGCGACATAAATAACATGGTTGTCACGTCACACGTGTTACGTTGCAAATGTGATGTTAAATACATGTTATTTTTCAATATTATGTGATGTTATGATTTAGTTTAAAAATACACCCAAAAGTGATGTTAATTTCTTGTAATATAACATCCCTTGCTACCTGGGTATGGTGCTACCAACCTATAGGGTGGTTCATTTTTTTATATTTTTTTTCGATTTTGTTCAAATTTGGTATACATACAGGCTCTTTTTAGGGATATTAACGTAGACTAATGGTTATAACACCAAAAATCAAAATGGCGGAGCCAATATGGCGTATCGGTTAAAAAAAACTATAGATACTTGCTTTTTATTAATTATATGGTTTTAGGAGTTCCAAGTTATTGTTGTACCATGATATATCAGTAGTATACCACATGGATATCATGGTATATCAGTTTTATACCACATTGGATTAGGAGAAAACATTTTTAGAACTGAGATCTCATTTTGAAACCACTTTCCTTGAAATTTCAAGGAAAGTGGTTAAATTAAGGGTTAAATGCTTATTTGAACAAAAATCAATAGGAATTTATAATTTTTCATTTTAAAGCAATTGACCTTGAAAAGCGCAAAAATTTTGCCTGCGGTGCATTTTCATCCATATCTCTTAAATAGCTTTAAGAAAAATTCAAAAAATATCCAAAGTAGCTTTAAAACAATATCCGAAAAAAAACAAATTTTTGTATTTGTCCTTACAAATTCAAAAATTTTGCATACGGCGCATTTCATTTGTATCATTTGAAATTTCACAAAAAGGACAAATAATTATTAATTAATTATTAATTAATTTAGCTATTTACAATTTTAATGAATTTTGCAAAAAAAAATTTTGGAAAAAAAGCTTAAAATAACCCCTGCTCTATAATCTATAATAACGCGAGAACCGGGGTATAAAGTGTATGAATCCTGGTACAATTTGCGTTACGTAATACTTGAACGTTCCCTTATATTGAAGTTACAAACATACTTAAAATAATTTTAAAAGACTTTCAAAAACTTGGAAATAAGTTCATAGATATTTATCATAAGTCACTGGGGTATTTAGCGAGGTTTTTAATGAACAGGCTTTTAAACGAATTTAATCTATAAGGACTGAATCCGAACTAAATCATTTTTTTGCGTAGATTTATTAATACAAGTTTGCATAATTCAAGTTAAAACTATTTATTTTTTTAATCAGTTTGCTGTCAACATTTTTAATATTGTCCTTTATGGTATAATTTTTGAGTCTTAATAAAAGTTAATTTACAAACAGCTTATTTTTAAACAAGCCGTGCAAATAATATCATATTATGTAATGCTACGTATTCCATTAAACATATACTGTTCACAGTAAATGATATAATATATAATTTTCCCAAATACTAAAAAAATTAAAAAAATTACAATTTTTTTTTAAATATGTTTTATTTTTGAAAAGCGAAATAGTTATTTAAGTATTAAGGGCAGTAAGTGCATTTTACCGGTTGAGGATTATTTTGGAGATTGAAACGAAGTCGCTGAGCATTCTTTTTTTTTTATATTTTTAAACTTAACGTAAAAATTGTAAAATTTTTGAATTTTTGTGAAACTTTGCGCTGTAACACTGTTGTAAAATTAAAATAGTCATATATGTAGGCTTTTTCGTTTTATTTATTCGAGTCTAAAATTCAAGCATAAAATTTGTAGAAATTTTTGCCTGCGCATCCGGCGTAGAGCTTTATTGCATTTTTATAAAATTTTAAATTGTTATACTGTTTTAAAATTAAAACAGAACATCATAACTTTAAAAAAATTGCCTGCGGTGATAAGCTTTTTACGATTTTTTTTAAATTTTATAATAAACAGTTTACACTTTATTTATTTATATATCCCCCAGCACGATAAGGGTGCCAAAACAAGCAAATATGCAGGGCTTTTTAAATTCGTAGAAATTTTCGCCTGCGGCGCTGGGGCTTCCTTTGTTTTTTTTTTAATTTGAGATTGTTAAACTTAAACCTAAAAATAGTAAAACTTTGCATTTTTGTGAAACTTTAAATGTAATGTAATGTTTTAAAATTAAAATAGTATATATTTGTAAAAAATTTCGCCTGTAGCGCTAGAATTTTACGTTTTTAGGAGTTTGTAAATAATTTTTGAAAATTTGTAAAAATTTTCACCTGCGGCGACAGAGATTTCTTGCATTTTAATTAATTTTAAAATTGTATACCATCAAAAGTGTAAAAGAATAGCCTGCGGCGCTAGGGATTTCTTAGGTTTTAGCAAAGCATGAGTTTTTAAATATTAAATTTAAAAAGAAAACGTCAGAAATAAACGTAAAAATTGTATTTTTTAGTCGCTACGGCCCTGGATAAAAAAAATAATTTTTTGGAAATATGAGGGCCCGGAAAAAAAATTTCGTGGGTTTTTCGAGGGTCCTAGCTGGCTCAGTCTGGCCCTGAATACAGCTTGTTCATTAAATATTAATTAATCATTTTTTGTATAATATTTTTTAAAGTAACACTTTCTATCAACTTTTAGTTCGGCTAGCTGGCAACCAAGTTCTTTGTTTTTTACAAAAAAATTTAACACTTTAACTGCCGTGTGATGTGTTTTAGACGCACAACGGCCCCTTACTGTGAGCCGTATACGTCGATTTGCAACACACGTAACGATACATTAAAACATTGTGTAGCTTTTAGATGCACGCCTGTAGAATATAGTATTAATTTCTATGCGGTCCAAAAGTCCCCCCCCTTTTAACTTTTGAACGAGTTGAGATATCAAATTTAGAACTCTTAAATAAGACAACTTAAACTATCTTTTAGCATATATTTGATATTTTCAGCTCTTAACATGTGGGCAGGGGGGCATGGGAGGACATTTTTTTAAATGGAAAGGGGGGTCGTGTGATACATCATATTAAAGCTTATAAAATTCTCTATTTAAACTAACATTTTTATTTTTTTTAAAAATGTTTTTTAAGGTTTTGATATTTCAATTTTTTTTTTATTTATGTCAACTAAAATTAGTTTAAAAGTATAATTAACATTTTTTTATGATGAAATTAGGCATTTTTAAAAAAATATTTGTTTTTTTTAGAGGAATACATTAATACCCATTTTCAACCCCATTTTAAACCAAATTTTTTTAATTTAAAAATATGGAGTTAACTGGAAAATTTTATAAGCTTTAAAATGATGTATTACACGACCCCCCTTTCCATTTAAAAAAAATGTGCCCCCATGCCCCCCTGCCCACATTTTAAGAGCTGAAAGTATTAAATATATGCTAAAAGATAGTTTAAGTTGTCTTATTTAAAAGTTCCAAATTTGAAGTCGATATCTCAACTGGTTCAAAAGTTAAGAGGGGGGGGGGTGACTTTTGGACCGCTCTGTATGTAGTTTTCAAGCTTTAGCATAGTACTTCATATTCCCGTAATGGCTGACAATTTTATTTTTGTTTGGCTTGGGAAATGGTTATTTATGGTACTAGTGGGTAAAGTAAGATATTGCCCATGAGAAAATTAACCTGCGAGGCGTCAGCCAAGCAGGTAAATTTTCGAGAGGGCAATATCGGTTTACCCATGAGTGCCATACAAGGTTTTATCCAATAAATAGCTTAGGAATTCATATTTTTATTAAAAATTTTAATGACATTTACAAGAAATTAATTTGACAAGTGACAGTTGAGTGGGTAAAATAAATAATTATCCACTCAATAAAGTAAAAGCCACGCGGGGGTTATTATTGAGTTTATATATTTAAAATAAAGCTGGTAATTGTCTCATTATCTGTATGTATTGGATAAAAAATATTTTTATAATATAATTTTAATAATTTTATTACATTAATTAGTGGCTATTTAACTTGTTTTGCCATAAAACATTAATAAATAGACAAACAAGCTTTTTGGCGAAAAAAAAAAATGACTCGGCCGAAATGACAAAATTTCATAAAAATCGCGCGGCATTTAAAGTGTTAAAATACTGTAATTTGTTTTTAGTAACAACTATAATAGGTTTAAAAGTTGATAATAGGGGGCCCAGAAATTATGTGGCTCATGGCCCACTGCAAGTTAATCCGGCTCTGATAATAACAATACACAACCAGTAATTTATTTAAAATTTAAAACATGGGCATGATAATGTATAACCTAAGGGGGTACACTATTTGTTATATAGGGACAATTGTGGTCAGATTAATCTGACCCCAAAATATTATTTTTATACTAAAAGTACAATTGGATAGTCTTGTATAAAAAGTGTTTTTGCCCCTTTTGGAAAGAAAAGATAAACATTTATTTTTCTATTTACCATTTTGGTGAATGCGCCTCATTCTTTGTTAAATTTTGCCACTGCCATTTCCCACTGGAAAAGGCTTAAAATACCCCCTGAAAATTACCTTTAAGGGGGATGACGATAACGATAAATATATGTAAATATATGACGTTCGAAAATTTATTCGGGTAATTGTAAAAATAGCAAAAATTAAATGTAATTTTTAAACATCACCTTAACAATTTTATGCAAACATATTATGGAAAACTTCTGCTAGGACCTAATATTATTAATTGGTCCCACTTAGGTATACTTATCATAAGTATCTAGTAATACTAAACAAATAAATATTAAAATAATTTTCGTAAAAATTAGTTTACAATAAAAAGCCTACATTGTTGATTCTATACATAAATGTATAATGTATTGCCTATAGACAACCCAGTATAATTTAAACGACCTTGTTCTGTCTACGGAGCGTTATGCACTGTGTTAGTATAATAAAACATTTGTTTACATTCGAAAATAGACGGAAAACAATAAAAATACTTACCTGAAATAACCATGGCTTCGTTTGGACCACATGTCACCCATCCCCACGTCATTTTTGAACTAACAAGCTTAAGGTATAGTACAATTTATTAATATTTCTGATATTCAGTCGTACAGTTACACCCTAATAGAGCGACAGTCGGCGAGCTTTTGCCGCTTTGGAATGCGCAAGTGTGTTGCGCGTAAAAGTTTAATTTCATTGATCATTCCGTCGCACTATGGTCCGGGCGATACCCAAAAATGGCATTAATTCGGCTGTTTACGCTAAAGTTATAAAAATTGGTGTAGGGAGTTATTTTTGAATTCTAAAACCGAATATGGCATTAAAAATTCAAAATTGCGGGTCCAATATGGCTTCTATAATAGTTAAATTTATAAATAAAGTTTTACTTTAAATTTGTAATATGCTTAAATTCAATTTGACAATAAGAATAAAGAATATAAAATGGCGTATTCAAAATGGCGTCATTAATCCCTAAATTTGAAATTTTGAACTTTTTAATTTTCTTGTACATAAATATATTTTTTTGATTACGGTCTTTTCTAATTTTTATTATTTTATCGATTTTAAATTATTCTAGATACCAAATTTCATGTTTCTACGACCTTCCGTTCAAAAGATATACATGTACAGGTCGGCCATCTTATTTTTTGTTTTGTTAATTTTTGTTTGTCATTACATACGAAATACATACCACCCTACATACCAAATTTCAACGACCTCCCGTTCGAAATATATGATTTTGAAAGGTCGACCGTCTTGGTTTTTGGTTTTGTTGATTTTTGTTTTTCATTGTCCCACTCGGCATGTAATATTACGTACGGAAATGTTGTAATATGTCTGAAATATTTCAGACCTCTTTCATTTGAAATATTACAAACAAAATATGTCTGAAATATTTTAGACATATGTCGTTTGTAATATTTCAGACATATTTCATTTGAAATATTATAAACGAAATATTTCAGACCTCTTTCATTTGAAATATTACAAACGAAATATGTCTGAAATATTTCAGACATATTTCATTTGAAATATTATAAACGAAATATTTCAGACATATTTTATTTGAAATATGTCTGAAATATTTTGTTGTTATATTTTAAATTAAGTATTAGTGATTTAGTTAAATATTTATATGAAATAATATTTATATGAAATAATAATAATAATAATATAATATATTTGTGATTGTTGTGGACTTTATATATTTAAATTTTATTTTAACTTCTAGTTTTTTTTAAATAATGTTTGTTTTGTTCATTGTTTGAAGACTTTATTTATTTATTTTATTTTTATATTTGCAATTAGTTGAAAAAGTAATTTTTCATTAAAAGTTTTGCTTGTAAAAGTCCCATTAAAGAATTTTTAAGCAATTCTAATTATTTTTTAACTTTCAATACGGGCAGTTAAAAGTTTTATTCACTTTTACTACTTTTTATTGTAAAATGAATATTTTTAATGAAGTTTTGCCAAACACGTTTTATTATTCAAATAACAAAAAATATTCATTTTACTACAAAAAAGGAGTTAAAGGGAATGAAACTTTTAACTCTCTGACCGTGCTTAAATATATGTTTAAAACATTACAGTAATATTTCTGAAACGTTACAGTATTATTACTGAAACATTACAATTATGTTTCTGAAACTTAACAGTAATATTACTGAAACATTCCAATAATATGTCTGAAACTTAACAGTAATTTTACTGAAACATTCCAGTAATATGTCTGAAACATTTCAGTAATATCTCTGAAATAGTACTGTAATGTTTCAGACATATTTCTGAAACATAACTGATATTTCACTGAAACAAATTTGCGGACATTTCTATATTTCAGACATATTACTGACATATGACCTCACTGGCGCCGATTGCCTTTTTCAGTTAATTAATAATTGACATTTGGCGAAGGCGTACTCCCTAGATATATTGGTTCGAAAGTCAATTAAAGCCGGTGGTTCCCTCTACTACTAGCCCACACAAGTCCTGGACTTAGGGGATGCTTAATTAAGTAGAATAGTACGAGGTTAAAAACAAACATTTCAGAAATATTTCAGTATTATAACCGAAATATATTATATTTCAATATAACATTTCTGACATATTTCAGAAATATTTCGTGCCGTGTGGGGTATCCCTAAATTTCAAGTTTCTGCGATCTCCAGTTCAAAAAATGTCACTTTCACAGGTCCGCCATCTTGTTTTTTGGTTTTGTTGAATTTAGTTTGTTATTGTACCCTTACATACTAAATTTTGAGTTTCTACTCCCGTTCGAAAAATGTAAGATAAATGCATAGTCCATTTTTTTAATATTTAGCCGTGCATCATTTTACGTATTATTTTTTTTGCGAAACCAAAAAATCGACAAAAAGCCACCACTTTTTAAGAAACGACTACGATTTGGTGCAAAAAATCTAAAAAATCCTGTGGGACTTCGGGGAACTTTTAAACGAAAGCATGTCATAAGCTAAAAAGCCCAAAGATCAATAAAGAAATAGCCTAAGAATTAAGTACAAAAATTCCTTTTTATATATATTATTACGTTAAATTATAGTTCATATAATGATGTAAGTCTACAACCAAAAGAAGGGGAGGTACAACTATTGCCTAAGAGAATATACAATTTACAAAATGAAAATTTAAATGAAATTTTTTAAATAATTTTTAAGTTTGTATAAGGGCATATCCACAGGCACGCATAACAACATAGTACATAAGAATGCGATGCCGTGATTG
The DNA here is from genome assembly GCA_958510825.1 of Brachypterus glaber. NCBI lineage: Eukaryota > Metazoa > Arthropoda > Insecta > Coleoptera > Kateretidae > Brachypterus > Brachypterus glaber. The sequence goes on along the minus strand of OY294045.1, from coordinate 77,890,378 downwards.
GCTTGAGGGGCCGCCATGTATCTTGTAAGCCAATCACGGCATCGCATTCTTATGTTTTATGTTCTAATGCAAGCTTCTGGATAGGCTTTGAGTCTCAGGCATAAAGTACTCAATAAATGTATGTCATATTTATGATAAACATAGTTTAACTATCCATAATTATAAATATATAGTTAGTCTTAGTCGAATTAATGCCAAAAATGAGGCCTTCCCGGACCATAGTGCGTCGCTTTCGATGACTCGGCGCCACTTTTCTGAGCTTTATAGCGGGGTGGCAGGGGCGACCCGTGGCTTTTTTTGTGGGGGGGGGGGGGCAGAACCAACATTTGCCAACTAAAGACTGAGAAATTTTCTTCTGAAAAAAGCTTTACTATTAGAGGAAAAGATAAAAAAATAAAGCCTCACCTGTGAAATAGTATATTACGCACTGAGTTCCGCGAACCTAGTTTTTAGTGCGTCGAGGTGCGTATACTACTTTTCCTACGACCTAATACCTACACATAAGAAAAACGGTAAAATTAGTTTGTCAATTTTAGGTTATGTGTTTGACGTTTACTAACTTTCTGACAGCAGATATGTAAAATCAGCTGATTGTCGCTTCCCAACCGTTGTCATAGACAACGGGTGGGAAATAGGCACTACCTACCGACTAGGTCGTAGAAAAAAGGCTGTACCCCTGGAGGAAAGGTTTGATGACTAAAAAAAAAGGTTTTCATCCCTCCGATTTTCCCAACTGATACCTACTACAAATTTCCCAACTGTACCACTTAACCACTAAATTTGATGCCTAATGAGAAAAAACAGCTCATCGCCCCTACAAATTTTCCAACTATCCCACTTTGTATTGTCTCCCAGCCTAACTACCCAACAAACAATGGTTCGGCAACCGACGCACACAGGTAAAAAATACCACAAAAACGGAAAAAAATCATGGAGCGTCGAATGTTGAATATTTATAAACCTTATAGTGTCCTCTAAATGATTTGACTATTTTTTTTTGAAAATGTTTGCGGCCTTGCGTAAAAAATTTAATTTAAGTGGCAGACTGCATACCGTATAAAACAGGTTTTTGAAATTTGGTACTAAGCTTCAATATCAAAGCAGATTTTTTTTTCATCCACACCCTTAGGCGGGAGAGGGGGTAACTTAAAAAATTTAAATTGGATGGGGGTGTTTTTTATTCAGATTCAAATTCAGTATAAAAAATTACATAATTGACCGAAAGTTTTTTTTTCAACCTCAAATTAGGCTGTTAAAAAAAACTGAAATAAAAAAAACGCCATTTAAAAAATTGAAAAATTTGAATATTTTAGGTTTATTATGAAGCTGAAGTTTGCAACGTTTTTTGCATCGAAAATTTAATTAGTTTGTTAAAGCACTTATTCAATAACACGTTTTTAGCTCACTAGTACTTTAGAAAACTCGCCGCAAGCAGCTTGTTTTCTAAACTTGTACTCGTGCGCTGAAAACGTATGTTATGAAACTATTACTTTAATATACTATTTGAATTTTAGTTGCAAAAAAACGTTGCAAACTTCAGCTTCATGGTTTATTTCATTGTTTTAAAAATATACAAAAAAAAATCAAATCTGAATGGAGATAATACCTTTCTATGATTTAATACCCCATATTTGTACTATATTTTAAAATTCAAAAATACAGCCCTAAAAAAAATTAAGTCTAAGATATTGTATACGAAATGTGCCACTTAAATTTAATTTTTTAAGCAAGACCGCAAACATTTTCAAAAAAATGTATATACATCATTTACAGGACACACATAAGGTTTATAAATATTCAACTTTCGGCGCTTCGTGATTTTTTTCAGTTTTTCTGTTTTTTTTTTACCTGTGTGCGACGGGGGGAAAAGATGGCAATTGCCATCATTTAAATGATCATCGATTTTTGACATCGGAACAACGTCTGATCGCTGACCGGTAAAATGATGAAAAATGAAAAGACAGGACAACAATTTATTTCTGTCGGTTGGTTTTGGCCCATCACTGCATTTGTATTTAAAAAGATCCTGACGTGATGGGCCAAAACGGACGACGGATTCGTGTTCAGCGACCAAAAATACACTTAGAAACCCGTTTTTGATCTACTGCAACCGACAGAAAAATTGTGTGGTCCTGTATAATCAACATCGGTCCAACGTCGGGCCATTGTTGACTAAACGGCCTAACAGCGGCATATATATGCCGACTATAATTGCATGATGGAAAATGAAAAGACAGGACCACAATTTATTTCTGTCGGTGGGTTTTTGCCCATCACTGCATTCGTATTTAAAAAAAAATGCGGACGTGATGGGCCAAAACGGACGACGGATTCGTGTTCAGCGACCAAAAATACACTTAGAAAGCCGTTTTTGATCTACTGCAACCGACAGAAAAATTGTGTGGTCCTGTATAATCAACATCGGTCCAACGTCCGGCCATTGTTGACTAAACGGCCTAACAGCGGCATATATATGCCGACTATAACCGCACTTTTGATCATTAATCACCATTATGCCACCGTTTAGCCGATTACTTACTTTTTTTATAAAAATATACACCCAATAGTTGAGAAATATTTGATTGTTTTATAAACACCGTAGCGAAGAACATTTTGTGGGGGGGAGAAGGTCAAAATTTACAACTTTTTTAGCCTAAAACAATTTTTTTTCCTCGAGAAAAAAGTTAATAACTAAAAAAAAGTCCTCACCTCCAAAAAGGCTTTGTTCGTAACGGTGTTTGTACCCCTAACCAAAATTATTCTCGAAATTATTCACGAAGTTATTTCTGAATAGCCCTGTGCCGAACCCTGTAGATGGATGTTTACTTATCTTTGCCAATATACAGTGCGGTCCAAAAGTCACCCCCACCTTTTAACTTTTGAACAAGTTGAGACATCGACTTCAAAGGACATGGCACAATTTATAGGGAATTTTGGCCCTCGGTGAAATTCGCTAAATTTTTTATATGTTTTAGTTTATACTTTTTTAAAAGGAATTAGGAACGTTTCAAGCACTTTGTATGTACAGTTTTTTTTCTATAAGGAAAATAAAAAAATATTTTTGCCCTACACTCCTCATAAATATATTTTTCTAGTAGGCATTGTTTCGTTTGACAACTTGTCAGTGAAGGATATTCTGACGTATTTTTGAAGTTTTTTAGACTAAATTGTCAGCTTTATTGGGAAAAAGTAATGAAATACATATTGAAATTGGACAGAATAATTAAATAAGATGAAGAAAAGTGCAACAGAAATACTTCTTAAGGACTAAATTAGTGAAATACGTGAAATAAGTTATTTGGTAACCTGGTAAAAAGTACTAAAACGTATATAAAATTGAACTAAAGAATGAAATAAAAAGAAAAGCAGGATAGAAATACGTTTTAAGGGAATCGTTTGTAAAATAATAAGCGATTTTAATGCCGAAAGTGTATCCCTTATTTTTTGTACGGCAAAAAAAAAACAATTATTTCCAAAATTCTACATAGAAGAAATTGAATATGTGTTTTTGTAATATAATGTACTGGAACCCATGTTAAAACTCCAGAACTTAATAAAATAATAAAATAAGAAGTAAAACAGAACAGAAAAACTAAGTTGAAAGTGAAATACTGTGTTTCTGCATAGAATAAATTATCCAATATAACTATCATACCGAGGGCTTCATAACAGGGCTGTATCAACCGTGTTAACATGTAGGAGATATGTCCCTTTGCTATGAAGCCCTCGATATAATTTAAAATATGAACACTAAAAAAAAGGATCAATGAATCAAGAAAATGCATCTTTCGATTATATTTTAAGCCAAATTCTCTTATTTTTGGACTAGCATTTCTTATGAACCTAATAACTGGCGCGGGTCTTTGAATGGAAATCCGCGCTCTTCATTTAAGATGTTAGCCTTAAAATAAGAGAATATGGTGTTGTACTTATCAAAAGACATGTGTCCTTGATTTAATTCTTTTTAACAGTATTACATTAGGACATTTTTATAAAAAAATAAATAAAATGTTTTCATTTCCTCCCATTCGGGGTATCTGCTGTTGACCACCTTGACGGTTGCATACAAAGCAATTTACTTGAAAAAAGGTTCTAAAAGCCATGCTAAATTAATTTTATATTACTAATAATATATAAAAAAATTGACAGACATCAGTTTGACTTATACCAATCAAGCTTTTTTCTTAATCATTAAGCTAATTAAACTTATTTTTATGAGGAGTTTGGGGCAAAAATATTTTTTTATTTTCGTTATAGAAAAAAAACTGTACATACAAAGTGCTTGAAACATTCCTAATTCCTTTTTAAAAAGCATAAACTAAAACACATAAAAAATTTAGCGAATTTCACCGAGGGCCAAAATTCCCTATAAATTGTGCCATGTCCTTTAGAACTCTTAAATAAGACAACTTAAACTTTTTTTTAGCATATATTTGATATTTTCAGCTCTTAAAATGTGGGCAGGGGGTATGGGGGGACATTTTTTTAAATGGAAAGGGGGGTCTTGTGATACATCATTTTAAAGCTTATAAAATTCTCTATTTAAACTAACATTTTTAAATTTTTTAAAAATGTTTTTTAAGGTTTTGATTTTTAAATTTTTTGTGCTAAAACATTCGATTTTTTAATTTTTTTTTTTTATAAATTTTTATTTATGTCAACTAAAATTAGTTTATAAGTATAATTAACATTTCTTTATGATGAAATTAGGCATTTTTAAAAAATTATTTGTTTTTTTAGAGGAATTTTGACATTAATACCCATTTTCAACCCAATTTTTTTTTTTTATTTAAAAATATGGAGTTAAATGGAGAATTTTATAAGCTTTAAAATGATGTATTACACGACCCCCCTAACCATTAAAAAAAATGTGCCCCTATGCCCCCCTGCCCACATTTTAAGAGCTGAAAGTATTAAATATATGCTAAAAGATAGTTTAAGTGTCTTATTTAAAAGTTCCAAATTTGAAGTCGATATCTCAACTGGTTCAAAAGTTAATAGGGGGGGGAGGGTGACTTTTGGACCGCTCTATATAGCTACATTGATAGACACCTTACAATATAAATACCTAGTAATCACGGGTCGGATCGAAGTAGCCATTTACCGGGGGCATGCAAAAATTAGAATTTTAAAAAACTCTTTTTTCAAGAAAATAGACACTTTAAACTATTGTTCACCAAGCAGATTCATGAGTCACAGAGAAAGACTTAAAAATTGTTTTTGAAAAAAAGAATAATTAATAAAAAAAAACAATATTTTTGAATTAACTATTCGTTTTTTGAAAAGAGAAACAATTTTCAAAAAAAAAATTAAGTCCTTCTCCATGAGTCATGGATCATGTCCAAGTGACTCACTGAGTATTAACAGCGTCGACATGACATTCCGCTTGGTGAACAATAGTTTAAGTGTCTATTTACTTGAAAAAAAAGTTTTTTAACATTCGATCCGACCCGTGCTAGTAATACATAAAAGTTATTAAAAAAAAAAGATTTTAACATAATACAGACATTAAATAAATTTAAAAGTAGATATTAAAATTATCACACGCACACTTGACATAATACATTTATACATTTAATTTTAAAAGAGACTATTGCCAAAGAAGGGTATCGTTTTAAATAGGAGTTTTGGGCTAAAGAAAAATATGTTTTTGTTTAAAAAAGTGCAAAATGATGAAAAGAAATGATAAAAAACTGTGTTATTTGTTGATAAAGAACAAAATGAAAAATAAAAAATAAAAACTAAGGAATTATTTGATATCGTAAACCCGACAACGTCGCATTATTCTTGGGCTAAATGTGACTATCATACTGAAAAAAGCAATATTTTTTGTTTATTTACAAAACCAACATAAATACGTTTAGAAAATCATGGAAATAAACTAATTTAACATGTTGAAAGCCAGATTAAATTACTTGTCTTGGGTAACACTGTCCCATGGAACTAGATGCTTTGGGTTATCGTTGAAGCTAATGGTTTGCTTACAATGTTATTATAGTATAAATACCTCAAAAATAATTCCATAATCGTACTGAAACTTAAGAAACTAGTCACATAAGTCCAGCCTAATTACACATTGAATTACAGTATATTAAATCCGTGAAAACTAATAAAACAACCAAATATTTTAATATTATAGTCCAGAGCAGTGAACACAACACAGACCCACTTTGGCCCCACTGTAGTAGTTAATGTGCAAAGTTATTTTTATTTTGACGAGATGACATTTGGCACTTGAAGTTTCGCGCAATGTTGCCAAATCGTACATTGACATATGTCAAAATTCTTAATTAAAATAATTAATTAAAGTATATTCCGGGATGTAAAAAGGGCCGAAATTTTGGCTAAGTATTTATTTTTTATGTATCTATAAGCATGTAAAGTCTTATCGTTACAGGCGATTTACCCCAAAATGCGATACCCTCCTTTGAATCTAAACCTGCCTAATGTAAGACTGCAGTCTTACATTAGGCAAGATTCATGGGCCATTCAGGGAAAGTAAAATGTTTTTTTAGATATTATGAATTTATTGTTTTTAGTTTTATTTTTACACTCAAAATAAATACACATATATCAGTTAAATGAAACACTAAAAAATTAAATGCATTTTTATATAAAAAGTTGCGAAGTAGATATGGGCGTTTACGCACAAGGCGCATAAAAACAAATATTTTTACAAGCGTACTTTTAGTTAAAAGCGTCAGAAAAAAAAGTACACTATAATAGTGCGTAAAGATTTGCGGTAAACGAATGGTATCCTGCCCTCCTTAGAATGAACGCGGCAAATCCAGATAGCAGTACAGTCGATTTTTATATAAGCGGTCACAGAAATATCGACTGTATTGCTATCTGGATTTGCCGCGTTCATCCTAAGGAGGAAGAGATAATCTCTGAACCTTCTTTTAGGCACTAGTATATAAATGAATGTTACTTCTACGTACATGCTTAAATAAATGTAGTAGAGTCGTCGCGCTATGAGAATGGGACAGCGCCGTCATCAAATTAATGACGACATTGCGCACAACGTTTTAGGTAGAGTGAATGTCCATTTTGGCTTACTGCGCATCTCAGTTAACCAGGCGGAAAAAAATACCTAATTAACTACGTGGGGTTTATTAAACCCCAATCTAAAATTCACAGAAAAAAAAAAACACTATTTATTTCAATAAAAATGATTGTATGATAATTATCATAATTAAAATAATTAAATATGTAATAATTATTATAATTAAATATGTAATAAAGTTTAATTAGAAAATTAAAAAAAAATAAAAAACTCATTTTTTGAATATTTTGAGAAACTTTATAGAATTAGACTAAATATGTTCTTTTATTATTCTATTATTCCATCAATCTATTTTCTAATCATCGTACAGAGTGATATTGGTAGACTGACAGTTTCGGGCTGCTGGCCCTCTTCAGTGCCAAGAGTCAACTCTGCACGCTGATTAAGAAAACGTTTTTAGACTTTACTCGCAAAAGGAATATAGCCATTAGATTGATGGAATAATAAATTAATATTTTTATAATTTTGTTTAAAATTAAAAAATTTCTGTCCTTATTAAATATGTTCTTTGTTTAAAATAAATTTATTGGGGTTTGTCACATCCCACCTGGTTAACGGAGGGTTAATGACGTAACGCGCCGGCTCTAATATGTAAACCGTAGTCAGCTATTCTCAACATTTGTTTTCTTTTCTAATATTGATGTCTTCTGCCATGGTTTCTGATAGAACTTACCAGACATAATGAAAATATACATCCTGCAAGCTGAAAAATAATAATTTTATTATACCGGGTATGCAAACCCTTTGTTGTATATTATAGCCAGGCTATACTGCCGTACTACTAGGCACAGAGGAGGAAACTTGCATTTTTTTTTGAGGCCAATTAATTTTTTACTGGTCCCCCTTTCACTATAACTTGGCCCTAGAGCTACATACAGGGTGTTCCGTGAGGAAAGGGAAATATTTAAAGGATGTTTTCTAGAGGTCAAAATAAGAAAAAAGTTCCCATGAACATAGTTCAATAACGACTCGTAAGGGAGCTACGCCCCTTCAAAAGAGGTTCCAAAATTTTTTCTGCTAACTTTTTTGTAGATTTATTTTTAGAATAGTATTACCAAGGTAAAAACACATAGAAAAGGTACTCTTGTTGTAATACGATAGGATTAACCGTTTTCGATAAAAATACAATTAAAGGCAAAATTACACCTTCCTAGAACCAAAAATTAAACACTGAAATGTTAAAAATATAAATTTCAATAATGCAGAGTGATTCTACATCAAGAGTTTGGGGCAAAAAAGTGATAACACCCATTATTTCGCAAGCCCCTGGTTTAAGCAACTGCATACAAATACCATTGGCTGATAGGCCTTATTAAGAATAGATCAAATGCAAAACCTTGTTGCTATAACACAAAGGGTTCTTATTAAGTTATTAATTAAAAATCAAATTTTTGGAACCCCTTTTGAAGGGGAGTAGGTCTCTTACGATTGGTTTTTGGACATATGTTTATGGGAACTTTTTTTCTTATTTTGACCTCTAGAACACATCCCTTAAATATTTCCCTTTTCTCACGGAACACCCTGTATAGAGAATCAATTTTTTAATTCAATTTCCTCCTGTACTATACTGCCCTACTACGCTAGAAAGCCGTAACTCCAATTTTTGTGGATTTTTAATTAACCTTACACTTAGTTTTGGATTTCCATTGGCTATTTATTGAACCAATCAAATTTGAGTAAATAGTTTTATTTATGCAGTTATAAACTTATGAAAATTGCAGTATCTCCAAAATAAGGGACTGTTACTAAGCTAAAAAGCAGTAACTCCAAATAAGTTTTTTATTATGAAAGAAAATATTAGTGGTATATCGGACAGACAGTTTTTTATTACCTAATATATTAAAATAAAATTAAAAGAATGTAAAGCATTAATAAAATAGTTTCTTTTTGCATTATTATAGCTTTTGTATGACGCTTAGTTTTCCCGAAATAGCCAAAAAAAACTGATGCCCACAAAATAATACTTTTTCCTGTAAGTCTTTGTTCATTAAAACAATTAAATTAGAAAACGAAAAAAAAAATTAAAATTTTTTTTTGAAATTTTTTTTCCTCAATTTTTCAAAAAAAAAAATAAAAATGTTTCTTATTTCGAAAAACTAAAAAAAAAACAAAAAAATAAATGTTTTTGAAAAAACTTGTTTTAACCTTGTTTTACTTCCTTACCCCACACCGAATTTTATCAAAAACGATCTGAGCCCAGAATTTTGGATAATCAACCTATGGTCCAAATTTGAAGTCTTTAGCTCAAAGCGTTGTCGAGTCATCATATTTTTTTGTATATAAAACGTCGACAAACGTGAAAAAAATCAATGCAATTTTTTTAATTTTTTTTACTAACTCCAGACTTTCCTTGGGGAAAGTAAGTAAAATTTATTTTTAAAAGGAAATTTAAAAATATATATTTTTTTTATTTTTGGGTTTGTTTTCTCCTTATCTTGTCACATACTGCTTTTTAGTTTAGCATTCCTAAAAATTTTGACTACGAGATACTAAACTAAAAAGCAGTAAGTGCCATTTTTTAATTTAAATAAATAATTAATGATTGCGTACTTGTGTTATAATAAAGGTGCTTTAAACCTAAAGTTATACGCCCACTTTCTAGATTCTAGCTATAACACAAGGCTGTGGCTAAGACGATTTACTGTTTTTGCCATTATCTCAGTTTTATTAAATATGGAGTTACTGCTTTTTAGGGTAGTAGGGCAGTATAGTATAGTATACTCACCTCTGTCGATGCAATTGCTATTACAACTATACCAATTACTTTGATCGAAGTTTTAAGATAATCGTAAAATACATCTGCACATTCTATTGAATCTCTACAATTAAACTAAAAAATAATATTTGATTTAGTAAACGAAATAAAAAGGCAAAATAAATGTGATATATCACTATTTAGTTCAGTCGAACGGTCGCACACAGGTAAAAAATTCCAAAAAAACGGAAAAAACTCATGAAGCGTCGAAAGTTGAATATTTATAAACCTTATAGTGTCCTCTAAATGATGTATATACATTTTTTAAGTGGCATACTGCATACCGGGTGGGCCATTTAAACGGTTATCTCAGAAACTGTATAAGATAAGTTTTTAAAATTTGATACTAAGCTTCAATATCAAGGGGGACACCTTTTTATCAAAGCAGATATTTTTTTCATCCACACCCTTAGGAGGGAGAGGGGGTAACTTAAAATTTTTAAATAGAATGGGAGTGTTTTTTATTCAGATTCAAATTCAGTATAAAAAATTACATAATTGACCTAAAAAGTTTTTTTTTAAACCTCAAATTGGGCTGTTAAAAAAAACTAAAATAAAAAAAACGCCATTTAAAAAAAATTGAAAAATTTGAATATTTTAGTAGTTTTCTATTGTTTAGGTTTATTTAATTGTTTTAAACCTAAAAATGTACAAAAGAAATCAAATCTGATTTTTTTCCAAAAATTTAAATGTTTTTACCTGACGCGTCCGGACATGGAGATAATACCTTTCTATGATGTAATACCCCATATTTGTACTATATTTTAAAATTTAAAAAATACAGCCCTATAAATTAAATTAAGTGCAAGATATTGTATATGCAATGTGCCACTTAATTTAATTTTTTAAGTTAGACCGCAATCATTTTCAAAAAAATGTATATACATCATTTAGAGGACACTATAAGGTTTATAAATATTTATTTTTTTCCGTTTTTTTGGACTTTTTTACCTGTGTGGGTTGTGTAAAAGGGCCTCACCTTGCGGTGATATGCACACTCTTTGTTTTATTTTTGTCAAAAGGGGTTCGTTTGGAAAGCATAAAACCAAACCCCTGTGCGAGTTTTTTGCACAGCCATGGGCAAAGACGCATTTGTTTTGTTTTTGCTCTGTAACTTGGCTTCAGCTCATCGCTCATCAAAAAATAAACATGGTATTTGTTCCTTATTGAATTCTCTACAATTTATATAAATAACTTTTTTTGTTTAAACAATTAGAAAAAAAGTTACAGAGCGTTGAAAATTTGCAAACATTTTTCGGTTTATCGAAAACAACTGGAAAGAAAACTAATCATTTTTTGAATATGATGCCTATTTCATTAACTTTAACGCTCTGTAACTTTTTTTCTGATCGTTTAAACAAAAAAAGTTATTTACATAAATTGAAGAGAATTTAATAACGAACAAATATATTGTTCATTTTTTGTTGAGCGACGAGCCAAAGCCGAGTTACACACCAAAAAACAAAACAAATGCGTTTTGTTGCACATAACTGTGCAAACAAAATCGCACAGTGTGTGCATATCACCGCAAGGTTAAACTACCGTTCGACTGGGCTAATAGGTATATCCCACAAAAAAAAAGTCGGGATTCAGTAGGGTTGTCAACCGTCCAGACTAGCGATTCACATCTTATGTGGTGTGATGTTATAATAATTATTATTAATTAATTAATTAATTAACTTCGTGAAGTTAACTTCACGGCACCCAGTGGTGAGTTATTTTCATTGGCTTTGTTAACTTAGTCCAACTAAATCGCGTTCACCGGTCATGCCATCACACAACATCCAGATGAAATATGAATCGCTCTACTGGATTAGGGCTTTTTTGATGCGTCCTTCCTAAATCCCCGAAAGGGTGCAAAAAAGCCTGTATATCATTCCTTAAAAACAATTATATCGGGCTTATATTTAAAAAAAAATTAACTAATTTGTTATTGTTTAACTGAAAATTAACAAAATTACTACTAGCTTTTATCATTAATACCATTTGTGTTCTACGAGTGCCTACTTTTCAAGTGTTATTTGTGGTGTTGCTCTAGGGCCGTAACTAGGGGGGGGGGGGGAGGGAGGGGGGCTAACCCCCCTGGCCTTGGTTTGAGCCCCCCTGGCGTTTTTTCTGAGCCCCCCTGGCTACCTATGTACTTTTACCCTTATATAATAAAAAAATCTAGAGATCAGACATCCAAGCAGGTCCCAAGTAGCACCATAGTGACAAAAACTGATACTGCAACTTCGAGTGAGTAGCTATAACGTAATAACCACTAAATCTACGTCTATACAGTAAAAATAGCTTTACTTTATATTTGCGTAGTTGTAATCACGTGAATATCACCGCTGTTAATCACTCCAAAATTGTATACTTTCTTGGTGCCACTGAAGGTGTTAGAAACGTTAAAATTACTAACCGGGATCACCTCAAAGTTGTCTAAACTTGATATTGAAAATAGTTGTTACGGCCACCAAACGATATCACTTAAATATTACTAAAAAGTGGCAGTGATTTTAAAGTGGGTGTGATAGTTTCGACCATGTTTTGGGAACCTTTAAAATACCTTTAAATAGGCGGCACTTGATTATATAATTGCGGTAATGCTTGCCACGTTCTTGCCACGTTCGTAAGTGATTTTCACATAACAGATTGAACCAAATTTACTTTAAAGTTGCAATAACCTTTAAAATTCACTATAGAGTAAGCTTTGCCTATTGGTGACCTCCGTTTTACAATGTCCATTATATCCAAACGAAATAAGCCTTTAAGGTGTAGTCGGTCTGTGCGCAAATAATTTTATATTTAGCCTCATCCAGAGTGCGTTTGTTTGTAAGATGGATAACAAGAAGCGAGAAGCCTCGTCAAAAGAAGACTTTCCGACATTCGACAACGTTTTATAGAAAACTTAAACAACAAATAGAAGGTGCCAAAGCTATTAGGCATAATTACTTTTTAGTGGGCAAGCAGCCATTATCCTTAAAACATAAAAAATATAAATATTCTCAGGAATTGCCTTTACCGTTAGAACAAGTAGACAGTGAACCTTGTATGTTGATCAACAACACGGAAGATGATTCTACGTCTTGCAAAAAATTGCAGATGAAAGAAACTTTTATTATGATGACAACATTTATAACGATGGGTTGTTGAAGATTTTGTGGACGCTTTGAATGAAGAATTTTAAGGTTATGTCCAATGTAACTTTAAAATGACAAAGAACGCTGGCTGCCATGTGGCTGCCACTTTTAAGTGGTGAAAAACTCGTTGGGCAAGTTTCGCTTGCCACTTGATTGATGAACATAGCTATAGAGTAGCATATTTTTGGTTTCTGCCACTTCAAATACGCAGACATATTAGCAGCCATTTTTAATACCGTCGCCATTATCAGAAAAATAAATACACGTGCTATTGAAAAAAAAATTCGTCGTTACCGCTTTAAATATAATACATCCATACATAATTATTGGTTTTAAGTAATTAACATTGATAAAAAACACGGTTTGTGGCATCTAAGTAAATAATTTCCGAACCGAAAAATTTACAAATTTTTATCTTTTTGCTATAATATGAAATATTCCAGTGGCGCGTGTCCATATTTCGAGGTACAACACCTATATTTGGCAGTAAACTTCCAATCGTTCTAAATTTTCGGCTTTCGGAATTATCTTAAACCATTATTCTTATGTTTGAATGTAATAATATAATAATTATCAGGTTTTTAGATTACCAATAATGTCAAGTTAAAAAAAGCAAGGAAAATGAAAGGAATAATGTACAGAATAGAGACCGAGATACATCTACCTATCAAAGACAAGCGCAGTAAACAAAGTTTCGTATTTAGTGTCAACCACCACACACCCACGTTTTTGCCAAGTAACCACAACGTGGCTTAAACGTAATTATATAAAATTTAAAAACGTCGCTGGAACGTAGCCGCCACCAAGAAAGTGTTCCCCATTTTGGTCACCTCCACGTGATAGAACCGTTTCTATAGCGTGGCAGAAATTTTGGCAATACACTTTAAAGTTTTCAGTCTCGTGGCCGTTACGTTCTTTCCACGAAAAATGCTACTTGGGGTAAAAATAATATTAAAACTAACTTTAAAGTTATTTTAACCTCCGGGTTACTATTTTTTTTGCCTGCGGCGCTGTAGATTATATATGTTGTAATCACAATAAACAAGCGAGCCCCTACCCCAGCCAAAATCTTTTACCAAAATCAAATGTATGAGAAAATTGTAATTAAAATAATTTGCTTATACCTAAAGGGTGTTTTACCTAGCACCCTGGGGGGGGGCTGATCCCCTTGATTTTTTTCTGGTTACGGCCCTGTGTTGCTTTTGTAATCGGGTTAAAGAAAACTGGCCTAGATGTCTTTGCTTGGACGTTAAATTATAAAAAAGCTTACACTTTGCCGAAAAGTATTAATTTAGAGGAAATTTTTTAATTGTACTTGTTTTTTGTACTTAAGTATTTTAACTTTTTATTTATGTTAACGAATAAAGAATTAAAAAGCTTACAATGTGAATCCGATTTCTTTTATTTGTGATGATTATGAATAAAACCATTACCATACAAAACTATACAAATACTTTTCTAGTACATTTCAGATGGCTCAAAAATCATTCCTAAGGGAGCTACGTCACTCTTAAAATACATAATGCCTTTAAAAATAGGGCATATCTTTTAACATTTTTAAACGGAAATGTATAGCGAACATATCACTTTTTAAATCGTCGCAATTCGACCCATAGGAGCCGACAAAATAAAAAAATAAAATAAAACGGAAACACGAAAAAATTATTATTAAGTAAAAAAAAGATTGCGGACCCTGCACAGAATGGAAAAAATAGAGTTACAGACTCTTTTGGATGTCTAGAACAAATTAGAAAAAAAAACGCGCTATTACCAGATTTTTTCTTTTTCATAAAAATTTCCGGTTATATCGTCGCCTTGCATACAAAGGGGCGTATTTCAAATATTTTTAATTTTTTGAAAAACTGGGAAACTTAACTGAAATTTTATATTAAAAATTTTAAAATGTTTTTCCTGTAAAATACAGATTTTTGAGATACGCCCCTTTGTATGCAAGGCGCCGATATGACTCCAATAATACAGGGTGTATTTGAAATAGCGTAGGAAATTTTAACAGGTGATTCTACATAAAATATGACAAAAAATTCCTATAAACATATGTCTAAAAATGCGTCATAAGGGAGCTACGCCCCACAGTGTTTCCTAAATCACTTTTTGCGGCCATAAATCTGAAAAAGTACCTTTTAAGGGGTTTTCGGGGTCGCTGATTACGAATCTGAAGTCAAAATTTCAAAATTCAAAATGGCGGATTCAAGATGGCGGACACTTTTTTGTTTATTGAGTTTTTTCTTAATTTTTAAATGTACTTGGGGTTTATTGGCCTTGCTAAAAACGAATTTGACATCTAAAATTTCCAATTCAAAATGGCGGATGAAGGCTAGAGTTGATATTTTATTGTATTTAATAAAAAATTACGAAAATATGCATTTGGGTTCGTTTTAGTTCAAAGAAAAAGCATTTGTTCGCAAAAGTTGAAAAAAACTTTGACAGATGTCAAATATCGATTTTTGGCAAATGACCCATTTTTGCATCAAATTTCGGCAACTTATGAAATTTTTAAGAGTATTTTTGGATTCTGCGTCAAAAAATCATTTTAAAACTTTATTTAATTAGTAAAGAGTTCAAATAGTTTTATTTAAATAAAGCTTAATTCAAAAATGAATTTATGACAAATACCAGTTTTCATGTATTTTTTCATTTAAATTTGTATAACTTTTTACCGAAAGCTGCCGATGACGTAATTTTTAGTGAAGTTGTTCCTTATTATATATAGAATAATTCTTTTACATAATTGGCTGCCACGAGGTGCCTCTGCAGGGTCCACCTGCATCAGAAAATTAACAAAAGAATATTTATAAATTTTTTTATAATACAAGATGCTTTTGAAATTGCCTTGAGAACTTGGGCCGTAAGGGAGCTACACCCCTGTAAAAGGGGCTAAAAAAATAGTTTTTATTTAATAACCAAGGAACCATTTGAGCTATATAATAGTAAATCTATAAAAAGCCTATGATCTAAACCTAATAAGGCCTATTATCTTATATATAGTTATTTTAAAAACGGGTGTGCGAAACGGGGTACCTTGTCACTTTTTTGCCCAATTTTTTTTTCTGTGTAACTTTTTCATAGTTTTTATTAGAATATGAGTCCAGGTTTTTACCATAAATAAGTACCCTTACTGTGATTAACGGTTTTTTTTTCATATTTTTTTATGTAGTATATGTACCTTCAAGGCTGGACGCGAATTCTGGGACACCCTGTATATTATAAGAAGTTAAAAAGTACATAATTCCATCTAGATGCAAATAATTAATTTGTTTATAAAATAGGGTCCATATTTACTTTTAAACGTGTTTAGAGAATAAATTAAACTTTACACCTATATAGTAGAACATTTTGCAACATGATTTATTTTTTACTATAGCAAAATTTTGAATTATATACTAATACGTGCTTTTTTGAATTATATAGTAATACGTGCTGTAAAATTGAATTTAATATCTAAATACGTTCAAAAGTTAGAAGACTTTTGAACAGCTTTCTATAGATATTTTTTTATATTTTAACTCATAATTGATCATTTCAAAAGACTTTCTACTTTTGAATCAATGTCATTGGACTTGCGTTTTATTTTTCTTTGTTCTTGGCGCAAACTAGTTATGAAAGGGTCAGATGAAATTAATAAGATGTATAATATCTGCGTTACTTGACTCACGTGAAAATTTTCTACTATTATTAAGCCTAAACTTTTTAAAATCCTTATTTCGGGCCTCTTGAGCTTCCTCACTCAATTTTCCGATAGGTAAAAATGCATTTTTAATTACCTCCCCTCCATGACATAAAATTTTGTGTAAAGAAGAGGGCATATAATACCATTTATACTTTTTTATATATAATTTTGCTGTGTCGTTTGCATAAATATTAAATAAATTACTATCAATTTCTTCCCCGGATGCCAAAGTCCTTAAAATTACTGATAACCTCTCTATTAGTTCTTCCTCTACACCTGTTATTTCCGACGTAATTTTTGGATTTTCGAAAAACCTCCTGTATTCCCATCATTAGTTGTTCCCGAACCCTGTTTTGGAATGTCGACAAGTAAACCCAATTTTGCATAAAACTCTTGCTGGATAAAAGCCTTTCGAATTTTAAATATTTCTTTATCTGCTGGAGCTCTAACTGCCCAAGTTTTTATTTCCAGTCTATAAGCTATGTTTAAAATACACTCCATCGATCTTATCCACGCATGAAGTGTGGATAATCCATATTCCAATGCCTTTGGATTAACAACTTTTTTATATAACAACTCCAGGTTGTTCATTTCCGTCGGTTTAGCTTGGCAAACAGTACAACATGCTGAAGACGATGTTCCAGTTATTGCTTGACATACCTTACCATCAATCATGGTCAAAAAAAGTTCATGTGTTACATTAAAAGAATAGCCATTAATCATTACATGTGTGACTGTTAATTTTTTTATTTGGTCTTCAATATTTTTTACCTCCAAAATTGTTTTTTCTTCACTTTCTTTGGCAAATTCGAATTTAATGGGGCGGCAGTATCTAGTGGAAGAAGGTTTAGGATTATCCCAAAATATAATTTCATTATCCTTTTTTGAAAGCTGAATTGGAACCAAGGACATCATAAATAAATATTGGTCGGTAATTTTGTCATTATTAAATTTTTGCTTATAAACACTTTGCCCAGACGCACCAACACAACCCCATTTCGAATATAAAACTAAATCTCTATTATATTTTGCTATACAATTTTTTGAAACAATTTCAGTTTTTAAAAGTCTGATTACTGTAAAATCTAAAAGTTGTTGTAGATCAAGCTTAACTTCATTTTCCGCAATATGGGAAATAAAAGGATAACAATCTTTTTTACATATTAAAATCTCCTTGTAACTAGGATAAATATCGGCATTTTTTGCCTTTGAATGAGAACGTATATAGTTATATTGATATGTTGTTAAGTTTAAGTCAACTATTAGGGCTAAAGCCTCTTCCTTTTTAAATAAAATAATTTTATCAGGCAAATCACGATATTTTTCTGTTCCGTTTCGCATTATATCATGAATTAGATCAGCTTCATCCTTCTTTCCACTTTCTCTTAGTTTCTTTTCAAAAATTGCCTGTATTTGATTTAAAGTCATTTCTTGTTTGTCTGAAACTTGTTGGGTTTTCCTTCTTTTTGATCTGTCAGAAGACTCTTCATATTTCAGCACAGGTCTTCCTCGTTTCTCAGTTTTTTTACAAACAAGTTTAAAATCTCTTTGCAGCCAGTCACTAAATTTTGTATTAAAACGATCCTTTGTTCTCTTTACTTTTTTCCACTTATTATTAAATTGTGTAACAAATGTTTGGTTCAATTGTTGCTGAACCTCTTCCAATTGTTCTCTTGATAGATCATAATTTTCAGTAAAATATTCTTCCCATAATTCGTTGTATGGTAAATTATTGTCATTACTTATTAAAATGTCTGATAATACACTGTTTTTAATAATAATCTCCTCCATTTTACTATCAAATTAGCGAAAATAACATTATTCAACTTCAATGAAAATTAAAGTTACTTAAGTCAAAAATGTAAACATAAGCCCTCTTATTTTTTTTTATCGTAAGATGTTATTTTTGTATTATAATGATTATTATTTAATGTTTGTTTACATATAAAAAACTTTAAACTTTAAAATTAGCGCAGGAGGGAGGGCTGAAGAGCTGCATCAAACCAGTTTTAGGACTGATAACTTTTGCTAATATCCAGCAAAAGATCAATATGTATTAAATATTGTCTTAAGCTGACTAAAAACTATAAATAATTGTAATAAAAAAAATCAAAATTTACAATAAATTTTTATTTTCTGATGCAGGTGGACCCTGCAGAGGCACCTCGTGGCAGCCAATTATGTAAAAGAATTATTCTATATATAATAAGGAACGACTTCACTAAAAATTACGTCATCGGCAGCTTTCGGTAAAAAGTTATACAAATTTAAATGAAAAAATACATGAAAACTGGTATTTGTCATAAATTAATTTTTGAATTAAGCTTTATTTAAATAAAACTATTTAAACTCTTTACTAATTAAATAAAGTTTTAAAATGATTTTTTGACGCAGAATCCAAAAATACTCTTAAAAATTTCATAAGTTGCCGAAATTTGATGCAAAAATGGGTCATTTGCCAAAAATCGATATTTGACATCTGTCAAAGTTTTTTTCCACTTTTGCGAACAAATGCTTTTTCTTTGAACTAAAACGAACCCAAATGCATATTTTCGTAATTTTTTATTAAATATAATAAAATATCAACTCTAGCCTTCATCCGCCATTTTGAATTGGAAATTTTAAATGTCAAATTCGTTTTTAGCAAAGCCAATAAACCCCAACTACATTTAAAAATTAAGAAAAAACTCAATAAACAAAAAAGTGTCCGCCATCTTGAATCCGCCATTTTGAATTTTAAAATTTTGACTTCAGATTCGTAATCAGCGACCCCGAAAACCCCTTAAAAGGTACTTTTTCAGATTTATGGCCGCAAAAAGTGATTTAGGAAACACTGTGCGCCCCTTTGAAATTGGCAAAAAAAATCGGTTTTTATTTAATAACTCAGGAACCCTTTGAGATATATTAACGAGGTTTTGCACGTGAATTAATCCTAATAAGGCCCATCTTTGTATGTCATTTTCACGTACTTATTTAAACCAGGGGTGTGCAAAATGGGGGGGGGGGAGGCTTATCATTTTTTTGTCCCAAACTTTTTTCTGTGTAACTTTTTTGCAATTTTATTTTTGAAATATGATTCCTCAGGTCAAAATACATAAAAAAGGTACTCTTGTTGTAATACTGTAGGATTAACCGTTTTCGAGAAAAGTTCATTTGAAGGTGAAATTTCACGGTTCGAGGACGAAAAATTAAATACTAAAATGTCGAAAACCAAAATTTTAATGATGCAATGTTATTGTACATCAAAAACTAAGAAAAAAAGTTTCCATACATGTAGGTCGAAAAAACGCTTTTAAAGCTACCATAGCCCTTTAAAAATGGTGCATATTTAGGAGACCATAGCTTCATTAGGATTGATTTTTGGAAGTACCTGTATATGAGGTTTTTTTCTTAGTTTTTAATGTACATTCGCCCTGCATCATTAAAATTTAGTTTTTCAACATTTTAGTATTTAATTTTTCGTCCTCGAACCGTGGAATTTCACCTTCAAATGAGTTTTTCTCGAAAACGGTTAATCCTACAGTATCACAACAAGAGTACCTTTTTTATGTATTTTGACCTAAGGAATCATATTTCAAAAATAAAATTGCAAAAAAGTTACACAGAAAAAAGTTTGGGACAAAAAACTGATAAGCCCCCCCGTTTCGCACACCCCTGGTTTAAATAAGTACGTGAAAATGACATACAAAGATGGTCCTTATTATGATTAATTCACGTGCAAAACCTCGTTAATATATCTCAAAGGGTTCCTGAGTTATTAAATAAAAACCGATTTTTTTAGCCACTTTCAAAGGGGCGTAGCTCCCTTATGACGCATTTTTAGACATATGTTTATAGGAACTTTTTGTCATATTTTATGATGTAGAATCCTCTGTTAAAATTTACTACGCTATTTCAAATACACCGTGTATGTTTAAAAATTTTCCGGCCCTGGCTATTTATCACAGCTTTCTAAAAAAATACTTACGGTTTCCTCAATAAACTTCATATTAGTTCGCTCATCTTTACTAAATATTTGCTTCATCATTTTTTCTATTTCTTTCTTAAGGCCATCTTCATTTTTTAAAATCATGAATATATAAATTCCCAGTGCAACTTGACATAAGAATAGAACTAATAAAATGACTGAATACTAAAATAAAAATATATTTATTTGTGTTTCATAATAAACCCCGGAATAAATAGGACAAAGGAAAAAATACAGGATCGCACGGGGGCTGTTCAAGAATGACGTCATTTCCATAGGGGTGAGGGGAGGGGTTGGTCAAAAGGTAACGAAAAGTGACGTTACCTTTAAAAATTGTGTACGTATTTTTAAATAATTTTAGTGAAAATACTTATAGTAGAATTTTTATAAAAAAACTACGACATAAAAGACTGGAGTAAATTTTACTTTAGGCGTCGCTCTACAAAAAATTGTAATTATTTTTTTCCTATTCCTTAAAATAAGATTTAACCACCAGGAGCTCTGGGCCTAAACGGCCTGTTCAAAGCTAAGTTGTACCCAAGATTTTGCTTTATTTGTTGATTTATTGTTTTAACCTATAGGTTTAAAAGTTTTAAAATATATTAAACCCGTATTTAACTTTTTATAATTTTTATATATTTTTTTTTTTTTTTTTTTTCAAAAATTGGTCAAAAATAGGTGACGTCATTCTTGAACAGCCCCACGCGTATCAATATGGAAATATAGTTGATATTATTTATCTTAGTAACTAATGTTTAAAAATATGTTTTATTACATAATATGTAATATATTTGAGAAAAATGCTAACTTTGAGAATTAAAGAAAGATTTTTCATTAAATTACAACAGTGTTTTTATTTTATTCATTGCTTGTTTTCATTCAAAAAAGTACACAATGTAACAATAAAACTAAGGCAATTTATATAATAACTTTACTAAATATCGACAAAAAATAGTCAATACAAAAAATTACGTACGACGTACAGCACATCCAAGTACCCTGTTAAAATACCGTATAGATTCCGATAAGAGCTTCAATTGGAATCTATACGATTCTTTTCGATTTTCCATATAGAATACTATAGAAAACGATAGGATCATTTTCTGCAATATGAAAAACGATATATCTACGTACAGCACACCAAAGTGAACTTTATATATAAACGATTACGTAATATTTGATCAGACCCTTATATTTAATATTAAATTTCAAAAATAAAACAAAATTGTTATTCACATTCTCAGATAAATTTATAATAACATTTCAAAAGTATACAAACTGTTTTATAACACTTGTTCAATTAACAGAATATTATAAAGTGCCAATAATTTTAAACCCGGCACTGGTATACAGAGCGGTCCAAAAGTCACTCTCTTAACTTATGAACGAGTTTAGATATCGACTTCAAATTTAGAACTCTTAAATAAGACAACTTAAACTATCTTTAAGCATATATTTGATACTTTTAACTCTTAAAATGTGGGCAGGGGGGCATGGGGCGACATTTTTTTAAATGGAAAGGTGGGTCGTGTGATACATCATTTTAAAGCTTATAAAATTCTCCATTTAACTGTATATTTTTTATTTTTTTAAAAAATTTTTATGGTTTAAAATAGGGTTGAAAATGGGTATTTTTGTCAAAATTTCTCTAAAAAATCCAAACAATTTTTTAAAAATGCCTAATTTCATAATGAAAAAAAGTAAATTATACTTTTCAACTAATTTTAGTTGACATAAATAAAAATTAACAAAAAAAAACTTAAAAATTTATTTTTTTAGCACAAAAAACTGAAAAATCAAAACCTTAAATAACATGTTTAAAAAAATTTAAAATGTATGGTTATATAGAGAATTTTAAAGGCTTTAAAATGATGTATCACACGACCCCCCTTTCCATTTAAAAATTTTTCCACCCATGCCCCCCTGCCCACATTTTAAGAGATAAAAGTATCAAATATATGCTTAAAGATAGTTTAAGTTGTCTTATTTAAGAGTTCTAAATTTGAAATCGATATCTCAACTCTTTCACAAGTTAAGAGGGGGGGTGACTTTTGGACCGCACTGTATACTACCAATGCACAGAGGGCCAGGGAAAAAAATGTGGACAAAATTCTGAATTTTTGCTTACGGCTATTTTTGATACCGCTGATTTCGAATAAAATAATGAAAAAATTCAAAAAATTTTTTTCGCTTATTTTTTTTTTGATCTTTATAAAAATGTGTCAAATGTCTTCTTTTGATTATGTTTATGCAGACCAATGTTCATAACCTAAAAATTCAAAATGGCGGAGTCAATATGACTCATCGGTTTTTGAACCTTTACTGTATTTGCACGAAGTTAGGGCTATTTTTTTTTGAAATGTCTTCAGCTTTGGAGAAATACTTAAAATTAAAGCACTTAATATGAAAAATATATAATCAAACTTAAAAATTTATTTAATCCCCTATTTTTGTGAAAATCTTTATTTCAAGATATTATGCCATCTGTAAAATAAACTATTTTTTTTAATCATAGAATATGTACTTAAGTATCATCAGATATGTCAAAAAATATATTACATAATTAATAAAGTGTCTGTATCGTAATATAAAGGTCCTAAAAACGTGAAAATAATAACTATCAGTTTAAATCATAAATTAAAAAAAAAAAATTGTTAAGTGTGCCTTTCCATGGAGATTTTTCCTTAACTATAGTAATATTATTCTATGGAAAAAAAAGTTGCGGATTTTTTGCGCAACACAGAGAAAAATAATAAAGTTTTTTTATATACGTATTTTTTACGTAGATATTAACAACAGGTTAATGGTAATCCAATAATTTTGGCTTAACGCACGAAATGTTTGATAAAATTAAACTTTATATTTTTTTAATTAAACTTTATTTTTATAATAAATATTTTACTTTCTACTAAATTATTTTATTATTATTTTGTTTATCACAAAACACCCCTTATAAAATTAAGATTTTAATTACAGCTACCATCAGAACTTTAATTGTCATCATCGTCACTATCGTCATCGTCACTATCGTTATTGTCATTGCCTTCAGTACTTGGATTTATTTCTAAGAGGGTAAGTACTTCAGGTAAACAAGGAAGTTTTTTCTTTTTTGGTAATTTTTAGGCTATGAACATTGGTCTACATAAACATAATCAAAAGAAGACATTCGACACATTTTTATAAAGATCGAAAGAAAAAGAAAATTTTGGACCACCCTAGTGGCGCGGAATTTTTTTTTTGAATTTTTTCATTATTTTATTCGAAATCAGCGGTATCAAAAATAATACGGCTAAAATTCAGAATTTTGTCCACTTTTTTTTCCCTGGCCCTCTGTGCAATGTCCTATTTATTCCGAGGTCTGATAATAATAAACCATTATTTATTTATTTATACCGGGTGTCACAGATTCGATATACACCCCCCTAAACTTCTGTATTTGTATACAAATTAAAGTTTTAACCTAAAATAAAACAAAAAAGTTGATTTAAAAAAAATCTAACTGAAAGATTTTTTTCGCTAGTTTTTGATTTCTGATTTCGAGTAGAATCTAGGTATAGATCTAAATAAACATATTTTAATGAGAACAGAGCCTACATTTTTCTTTGTTTTTTTTTGATAAAAACCACTTACTGTAGTCAGCAAACATGTATTTTCTTGACAAGCTCCACAACATCCAAAGAATGCAATTAAAAATATTATGCTTCCTAAAACAATCGTCAAAATGGGTGCATTTTCTAAATGGTTGTAATCATCTGGTATTGCATCTTCAAGTTCTTTCAATCCTAATTTGTAAATTATGCCAATAGCAAGTAATCCCAAGCCTACTAACTAAAAAACATAATGTCATTACACAAAGTAATCTTTTCTGAAAATTTGGTACAGTTGATTTCAACAAAACTGGAAAAGTGGGGTTAAGTAAAATTTCATGTTTTCCATAAAATTTAGTTGTGTGAATGTGGATTATTTAAATGGGGTTATGCCTGTTTGAAAAATAAGGTTAGTTTAACCATGTCAAAAATCATATGTTATTCTATGCATTTGTGTTTAGTAAAAACTATTTGGATTTTGAAGCTTATGTCTATTGTTAATTACTGTAATTCTGCTCTAAAATATCCCTTTTCTAAAATGTCTATTATTAAATCCCCTTATCAATCTTTTTGTATCTAATAAACTTGTTTTAAATACCTTTATTTTTAAAAAACACTACTAGTATATTGGTCTCCTACAACTAGGTATTCCTCATAGTTCCTTAATTTAAAAATTATAATTATGGGTTTTACACCAGTATTCTTCGAGTATTCTTGTTTTTCTGCTTTATCTCTCCCAATTTTAAAAAAATACACCAACATTTTTTGACTTTGACATTGATGTGGCAATAACAATATTGACACTAAATTTATTAACAAGTAAACAAATATTTGTCAAATGAAATATAGTTCACAATGTAATTTTTTTTTATAACCCCACTTTTCCAGTTTTGTTGAAATTAACTGTATGTATCGGACATTCTGCCAAAATTTTTTAAAAAGCATTAATAGGTTTTATTAAGGTGGTCATTGAAATCATACATTTTACAATATAGTTTGATTTTGTTTGACAGGTAAGAATTAATTTTTAAAGTAAGGTTATTTATTTGTCAAATTCAAAACATATCAAAGCAAAAACACAGTATCAAGGTTTTATCAAGGTCATTGAAATTATACAACGAGGGGCTGATTTTTTTGTTTTCTACTAAAACTTTAATTATTTTTGATGTAGAATAAGAATTGTTATCTTGCGATCAATAATAAGCTAGTTATCGCCAAAAATATTAGACATTGTCGTTGGAGATCCGCATTTTTGTAATGTAAAGATTAAAAATAACAAATTTATTATTATATCTAAAATATATCTTGAAATTCAAATTCAACGATAGGCCGGAACGATTTTTTTTAAATTTTCCAAAATTGCTTCTTATGGTGTGTTTAAAATCAGGGGTAGGAAACAAACAGATAAAATTTGCAAAAAAACACTGTGATACGCCAATAACCATGTCGTAAGGCGAAAGCTTTTTAGAAGGCACATAATTGTACCTGTTTTTTTTTTAGTCTTTGAATATACATTTTTTTTTAATTAAATAAGAAATAGAATGCTTTTAAACTTCGGATTGTCAAAAATCTTACAAAATCTTGCAAGGGGGATCTTGGAAAATCTTACGTTAGATTAGGGGGAGGGGGTATGTAAAACTATTACGAAATCTTACATAGGAAGCGGGGTCAAAAATCCTTAAATTTAAAAATGCGTAATAGCGATTTCTCCCGTTAGATTAGACAGGGACAAAAGTTCTACCCAAAAAGGATAGAAGACATACATACACTCCCACTTCCACCCAACCAAACAAATTCTGTATTTGTTCTTTGTTGAACAAATACAATATTTACTTGGCCGGGCGAAAAGTGTATTTTTATTAAAGAAATTACTGGCGCCATCTAAATTTTAGTAGAATTATCTTATTCTACAGATTCACATAAGCTATGTTCGTTCGTGTCGCTAAGTGCTACACTTTCCGGCCAACCAAATAAATACTGTATTTGTTGTATGAAAAACAAATACTGTATTTATTTGGTTGGCTAGAAAGTGTAGCACAAATGAGATAGAGATAGGGTAGACGTCTTTTGTTTCATAATTCTAGTTGTAGAGAGCTCCATTTGTGCATAATTTTTAAATTTTTGCTGAAGGTGTCAAAATGGAGCAATATATTTTTTTGCGTAAGGCGCAAGAGGTGTATATTCGGCTCTGATTGAGCCACCCTGTATAATTGTTTGTTCATAATCTTATCATAATACTGACGGAAACACAAATGTATATCAATATATTAATATTATCTAGGTGAATCATAAAGTTTTATCGAAATCAACAAGTCAGTACCTTGAACAAGTCCATATGGTTTACATATTTTAAGGTGCGTAAATACAATCTCGAAGCCCCCTGAACAAATTAATGAACGTCATTGGCGCACCCAGGGTTTTTCTTGGGGGAGCTCACCCAGGGTCGGCCATAGGATTTTTCATAGGGGGACAAGACTATAGGCACGATTCGCTCACCGCAGTAATAAGAAGAATCCAGCGCATGCGCACTGATTTTCCTATTTTTGTTTTGACGTATGCCAAAAATTATTTTAAGGTTATGTAACATTCTTTGGCAGAATTTTACAAAAATATCTACTTTTTTCTTTGCGAGCTAACGGTTTTTTTTTTAATTAAAAATACTCGCTTTTAATAGTATTTTCGTAAAAAAAATGCGGAATATTCATTAATAAACATTTGATTCTTAAAATATATCGCCTTTTAAATTCTGAAATATCGTATCTGAAAAATGCATCCCATTAAAAAAAAAACACCAAACCAGCAAACTACCACACCAAACCATTGTTAACGTAAACCAACGCCCCCATTAAAAAAATCAAACAGAAATTCGTAGTATTTTAACAATCTTTTGCTATATATTCTAACAAAAAAACTGGATTTTTCGCACCTAATTATATTCAAGACAGTAAGTTTTAGTAATAAAACCAGAAATCAGTGCAAAAATATAGTTCATTTTTGTGGACCTGATGCGCACCGTAACCCCACTCAAATTAAACCATTTCATAAAACTACAACTGCCTAAACGGAAGCCACTTTTGA
Organism: Brachypterus glaber; assembly: GCA_958510825.1. Classification (NCBI taxonomy): domain Eukaryota; kingdom Metazoa; phylum Arthropoda; class Insecta; order Coleoptera; family Kateretidae; genus Brachypterus; species Brachypterus glaber. Next base: position 77,863,112 of record OY294045.1, on the reverse strand, counting down.
CATCCGTCAAAACAAAAATTAGCAAACCATGTGCTAGATTCTTCTCATTGCTGCGGTGAGCGAATCGTCTATAGGCTGTATATAGCTCTCTAACAGTACCAATACAAAGTTTTTGTCAAGTCAGAAACAAGGGCGCAGCAGGCATTTTTTTAGAATTTTCGTTTGGACTTTTTTAGAATTTTCAAATAGGCAGAAGAAGCCGGGTCGAAAATTTTTAGAACTCTTAAGGTTTCACATTTCCTAGTTTGATGAATCATATATTTTATAATAGTATATTATTTACCAAGTGAGAGAAGTTTAACATTTTTGACCTGCGTCAAATTGCGGGATGAGCGCGCTAGCGCGAAGCCCGCAAGACGCGGTCTAAAATGTTAAATCTTCACTCACGTGGAAAATATAGTATTTTTTTCACTACCAGTACAATTAATTAGTTATTTATTTATTTATTTTACTAAAATTTAATGAAAAAGCTTATATATATTTAAAATATCACGCTGGCCGTTCGCGGTCATTAAAAAAACAAATGAATAACTTGACATTTCTGGCAGAAATTTTCTGATCTGCTGAAATTATTAAGTTAGAAAGTGTTTCCGTGTTAAGTGTAATAAAATATATAAAAATGGAAAGTAAAATGCAAAGTGATGATTCTGGTACTCCCCCAGAAATAAGGGGACAGGCGAAAACTGTGAGGGAGAATCTCTTGCCTCAAAATTTATGCAAAAATCAATATATGGGTTGTACCTCTAGTAATTTATGATCCTTACGGTAATATATGGATTGTATAATCTATGGTTGAATATGATGGACCAATGATTTTCACTTTTCGAAGTGTTTTTTTGTAAAACATGTTTTATGGGTACTAATTTAGTTAATATTTTTTAATTTATCATGCAATAAATAAGTTTTGTGCCTAAAGACACTTGTAAATAGCAATGTGATTTAATAATTAAGTGAAACGTCAGATGCCAAAACAGCTGAATAAAAATTCATTATTAACCATGGTGCAATTTCATTATTTTTAGAACCTCTGACGTCATAGGTAGAGAAATAATATTTCTACCAATGAAAAGAGCAGTAATAAAGATGTGGTTTCAGGCTGGTGGTCAAAAAATCTATTAATTAATTTTCGCATTTCCCAGTCACCTCAGAATTTGACATGGAAATAAATGTAATCAGTTTAATAATTAAAATTGTAATATCACATTATTCGTAAACAAGTTAAGCGCCGCAGGCGAAATTTCCTACAAACAGGACAAGCAATTTATAAGAATTTGGAAATGCAAATTACTTTATAAAACTTTGAAATGATTATGGGAAACCTCTTAGGACACTGGATCTAGGTCTTAAGTTACTTACATATAATTTTTAGCGCCACAGGCGAAAGTTAAAAATATTCAGTGCCGTAACTAGGGAGGGGCTAAGCCCCACCTGGCCTTGGTTTGAGTTCCCCTGGCGTTTTCGCTGAGTCCCCCCTGGTATTTTTAAGTCACCTACCTTTAGACGCCAATTTTTTTTTGAAGGGGCGCCAAGTTTGGTAGAAACCGTCAGGGACAAAGCTTTTTTTCTAAAAGGTAATTTTTGATTTTTGGGGCGCCAGCTTTTTATATTAAAGGGGCGCCAAGGTTGGTAAAAACCGCCAGAGACAAAAGGTTTTTTTTCTCGTAGGTAATTTTCTTTCGGGGCGCCAATTTAATTTTTTTTTGTTTTTGGGCGCCAATTTTTTATGCAGGGGCTTTTTTTCTTGAAGGTAATTTTTGCGGGCCATTTTTTTTTGTGGGGGCGCCAAGTTTGGTAGATATCGTCAGGGACAAAGCTTTTTTTCATGAAGGTATTTGTTTGGGCGACAATTTTTTTTTAGGGCCGCCAAGTTTTGGTTGAAACCGTATATCTTAATTTTTAATTATATAAAATGTGAAAAAATAAATAAAAAAGCATTATTATGTCCCAAATGTAAATTTTAATGCGCCTTCGCCAAAATTGCAAAAAAAAATATTTTAGGCTCTCAGGTGATTTTTCCGGGCATGTTATTTTTGTTTATCGGTCAGTTGCCCTTACCTGGAGGAGTAGATAAAACTAAGAAAAAACCCCTTGAGCATTTGGAGTGTTACGCCCATGTTAATGGTATAGGAAAATAGCGTTACAGGGGGGGGGGGTCCAAAATGATCAAAATTTGCATTACGTAATACTTGAACGTTCCCTTATTTCTGAATCACCGTGTATAGATATATTACATGCAGTTGAATACAGAGTTTAAAATTTCAAATATTCCGATATACCGTGCGATTATAAAGTGCCGAACACTTTTTAATGCAAAACTGGCATTAGCGATGAGTAAAATGCAAGAAAGCTGTGTGGTTTTACTGGCTGTTGTACGTAGCAATCACATGGGCTTGTCGCGCACAACTCTCACAGAGGCGTGGCTTCAAATGAAGAGTATTTTTTTTTCAAACTGTTCGGCACTTTATAATCGCACTGTACATACAACATAATATTAAATTTTAATATTATGTTTTAATTTAAATTTTTTATTATTTATATTTATTTAATTTTATATATGTATAATAATAATAATTTAAAAATTATTATTATTTTTTTTTTAATTTAAAAATATATTTAATTTATACTTACGGCAAAGACTATATTAGACACAAACACTAATAATTTTAGTATTTTTGAAGTACAACCCATGATTATAAATAAATGTAAAATAAAAATATGTTTCAAGAAATTAAAGGTTTTTTTATTGCTAGCGAACTAAACCAAACCCCACTAAAAATTGTTATAGATATAGATAAGTAGATATTATATAGGTATTGATAAAAATATATCTACGTACACTGGCTTATCTAGAAATTTGATATTAACGAACGTATGGATCCATAGTGGGGTTATATTATAATAGTAAAAAACAAAAAATAAGGTCCTTTACCCCATATATTTATGAAAAAACACCGACCGGTTTCGAGCTCTTATTAAACTGAGCCCATCTTCAAGGTGGTAACTACAAGAAAAAAACACAATCATAAGTACACCAAAATTACACACTAAGTAAAATACAAAACATAAAACGTATATCAACATATTCTACTCACACTTAAGATAATAAAAATTAAAATTGAGCTATCTCGTCAATAATAAAACACAAAAACATATTTCAAAACCATACATGACAATGACAAGTGCCTGTACTGCACAATTATTTTATATTGGTACAACTTGTGCAGTACAGGCACTTGTCATTGTCATGTATGGTTTTGAAATATGTTTTTGTGTTTTATTATTGACGAGATAGCTCCGTTTTTATTTTTATTATCTTAAATGTGAGTAGAATATGTTGATATACGTTTTATGTTTTGTATTTTACTTAGTGTGTAATTTTGGTGTACTTATGATTGTGTTTTTTTCTTGTAGTTACCACCTTGAAGATGGGCTCAGTTTAATAAGAGCTCAAAACCGGTCGGTGTTTTTTAATAAATATATGGGGTAAAGGACCTTATTTTTTGTTTTTTACTATTATTTCTGATATTTTTTATAAATTATAATTATAGGAAAGACGCCTAATTTCGGATGGTTTCCTAACTTCGGATAGTAGTGTATCTAAGTGCCTATTCACAAGCTCTCATAAGAACATGAAACATAACAATGCGATGCCGTGATTGGCTTGATGGGCCGCCATGTATCTTGTAAGCCAATCACGGCATCGCTTTCTTATGTTTTATGTTATTATGCAAGCTTCTGGATGTGCCTTAAAATAATATCTTGAAAGGGAAACATAAACGTATACTTTTATGTAAAGCCAAAAGTCAAACTAAATCCGTCCTGTAATATGGTAACGGTAGAGCTTCTCCCCGTTTAAATTGCAAATGGCAAAATTATGGATCCTATAGTATTAGTAAAAATTGCTTATCACGTTCGCTGCGTTTCGGGGCATATATGTCCCGAACCATCCCTGTTCAGAGTGCGGCTACACTTTTCTCTGAAATTACCATTGTTGCTTTTGTCTTAAAAAATGCGTTCTAAAAGAATCTAAATATCTTCTTAATTAATTTTAAAGAATACAAAAATGCGTTCTTAAAGAATCTAATTATGTTCAAGTATTTTTTCGTACAATATATACCCCGAAACGCAGTCTGTGACGGACTTCCGTTTACGGAGTGATTCTAAATAAAAAAATATGAAAAAAAGTTCCTTTAAACATATGTCCAAAAACGACTCGTAAGGGAGCTACGCCCTTTCAAAAGGGAGTCTAAAAATTCGATTTTTATTTAATAACTTAGGAACCCTTTGTATTGAAGCAATTGTTTTGCATGTGATCTTTCCTTATTAAGTCATATTAGCCAATGGTGTTTGCATGTAGTTACTTCAACCAGGGACGTCCGAAAGGGGGGGGGGGGGGCACTTTTTTGCCCCAAACTTTTTGCTGCTTAACTTTTTTGTTGGTTTATTATTAAAATAGTATTCAACAGGTAAAAACACATAAAAAAGTACTGTTGTTCTAATACCGTAGAATTAACCGTTTTCGAGAAAAATACAAAATTAGCAAAATTACACGTTTAGAGAAACAAAAAATAAACATCAAAATTTCAATAAGGCAGGGTGATTCTACATCAAAGCTAAGAAAAAAAGTTCTGAGACACCATGTATGCCCCGAAACGCAGTCAGAGCTGGGAACCAAAAAGTGGCTAACGCAGCGAACGTGTTAATGACTAAATTCGAGATTAAATTACTTCTGCAGAACAAAATGCCAAGAAACATAAGCAATGGGATCCAGATCTACATTGAAAAAAAATGTAGGAACCCTTTTTCAAATGCACAAAAATTCTCAAAGTTTTTTTAGTCGTGTTTTGTGCTTCGAGTGCCTATTGCCTCTTCTTCCTCCGGAGTCCTAACTGTAATCATTGCTCAACAAATTTCTCTTCTAAACAGTAACACGTTACCTGTTTCCCTCAAACGTTGTACCGCCGTTAAAAAGAAGCGTGTGGGATGAACTCTTTCGGGGTAGATTTCTTAATAAATAAATAATATACTCTACTTGTAAACATTTTTTTTTGACAGTTTCTTGAAAAAAATACTGCTAAACTTCATTATAAATTTCCATAGCAACAATCAAAATACTTACCTTTAAGTTCAGGTATGTTTTCATAACATCTTAATGAGTAATTTGTTCACGTTTTTAGGTGCATTTAACATCTTCTGGTATTGGTCAAAACTAAATGTTCTTATATCAGTAACCGTTCAAGATAGAGCTTTAATCTTTTTCAGAGAGATTTTTTATTGGCAGATGATTCTGTGGTTTCCCGCACCGACGCGAGTTACTGGACACCCTGTATTAGGAATATATTTTTTTTGCATTTTTAGTACATCTTGACCACTTCAGAGGGTGTCTTCCAAAAGACACTTTATATAAGCGGCTCCACGGTTTTTGGGCTTTCTGTAACACATAGAGTAAAAATTCCAACGGGATTCTATTCATAAGACTAAATACTAGTAACTAAACCTAAAAAATATTCAATTTTTAATATTTTTATCATTTTATAAAAAAAATTCTGAAAAATTTAATGGCTTTTTTTTTTCATTTTTCAGAAAAATGTTTATAAAATGATAAAAATACTAAAAATTGAATATTTTTTAGGTTTAGTTACTAGTATTTAGTCTTATGAATAGAATCCCGTTGGAATTTTTACTCTATGTGTTACAGGAAGTCCAAAAACTGTGGAGCTGTTTAAAAAGTGTCTTTTGGACGCCCTCTGAAGTGGTGAAGATGTACTAAAAATGCAAAAAAAAAATTTTTTTTATATTCTTAATATGTTTTATAAATATGTCCAAAAGAAATCAGTTCAATAAATACAATATTCTTTATTCACAAGCATACAGAAAAACGTTCTTTATATACATGCATTATAAAAAGTTGCAAAATCTATCATTTTTGTCTGTTTTTATTAAACGTTAATAAAGCTTTTCTTATCTAACCCAGGTTAGATATGAATTCATAATATTAGATAAAACGGGTTAGATATTATCTAACCCGTTTTTTGGCTTTTGGTCGAGGGGTGTTTCACCTTAGACAATACATGTACGCTTTGGCTGACATTACTTCGACATTACCTGACATTACGTGACATTACTTGACATTACTTGACATTACATGACATTACTTGACATTACTTGACATTATTCGACATTACTCGATAGTACAGACATTATCTACTAATACGCATGTGCGTAGACATTACTTACTATTTACGCTTGCGCGTAGACATTATGTGTTTGAAAATATCGCGCGAAAATATTATATTGAGTATTGAGCATAGTGGCGAATGTGTAGTGTAGTGCTTACATCGTAAAATTTGTAAAATACTAAGACAAGAAAAACTATTTAAGGGGTGTTTCTACCTATTTATATTCAACGAATACATTTTTTTTTAATTTTAAAGTGCCATTTTTTGCCAATAATTTTTTTTTAAAAAAGAACAAAAAACGGTGGTGGCCATGATTCCGGCCGTTTGGATCTACTGAAAAAAAAGGAAAGAAAACGGGATATTATTCAGTATTGAAGTCGCTATAGCCCGTACTAGAAGAAATTTTTTTGGCCAAAAAATAACAAAATAGCGGACGTTTTTGTTTGAAAATGTTTGAAAAACGTCCGCCATTTTTTTATTTTTTGGCCAAAATTTTTTCTTCTAGTACGGGCTATAGCGAGTTCAACACTGATACAATTTTCAGTTTTGTTTTTTGTTTTTTTTTTCAGTCGATCCAAATGACACCGTTTTTTGATCTTTTTTTCAACAAAATTTTATGACCAAAAAAAGGCCATTTTAATTTTTGTTTTGTATTCTTTGAATATAAATAAATATACCTACACAATTTCACAATGATATCTTTTTTTCTATCTATATAAAACAAAACTTTTTAAAAAGAGATTATTATTAAAATTTGAAGGTAGAAAGACCCCTTAAATTAATTTCTTATATCAGCAAGGATATATAATAATTATAACTATTATAATTAATAACTATTAACGAAAAATACATTTCAAAATGTTTATTTTATTGATTTGGGGTTATAGTCGTATTAAAGGTGCAAGTCGCTTGCAACTCAACTTTACACTACGATATTTTAAGAACGCTTTGACATAGAGATTTGGAATTTGGAACAAATGTTTTTTACTACTTAGAAAATCTTTGTCTAAATTAATATAACTATACATTTTTTTACCGACTTCTTTATACTTTCACAAAAGTCACCCCCCCCCCCTCTTAACTTTTGAACGAGTTGAGATATCGACTCAAAATTTGGAACTCATAAATAAAACAACTTTCTTTTTGCATATATCGAATATTTTCAGCTCCTAAGATGTGGGCAGGGGGGCATGGGGGACATTTTTTAAAAGGAAAGGTTGTCGTGTGATACATTGTTTTAAAGCTTATAAAATTCTCCATATATTTTTAAATTTTTTAAACATGTTTTTTAGGTTTTAATTTAGAAAACTTTTTAGCTAAAAAATTAGATTTTTTAAGATTATTTTTGTAAATTTTCATTTATATCCATTAAAATTAGTTTAAAAGTATAATTTACGTTTTTGCAACTGGAAACAATTCCCTTTCAAAAATTATTTGAATTTTTTAAAGAAATTTTGAGGAAATACCCATTTTAAACCATATTTTAACCCCCAAAAAAATGTCTACAAAAATAAAAAAAGATATGGTCAAATAGATAACTTTATAAGCTTTAAAATGATGTATCACACGATCCCCTTTCTATATAAAAAACTTGTTCCCTACGACCCCTGTCTACATTTTAAGAGATAAAATATCAAATATATGCAAAAAGATAGTTAGTTGTCTTATTTATGAGTTCCAAATTTTAAGTCGATACCTCAACTCGTTCAAAAGTTAAGAGGGGGTGACTTTTGGACCGTACGGTATGTCATTCAATAAGTTGAGGTTTTTATATCTAAAGGTACTGTCAATAAACAACGTCACTCAAAAAAGTCCAAATAATTATTTACTATTAGATTATCTAATTTAGATACCATAATAAAGAGTTAATAATTAGGAAGCTGTTTTACAATTACGTCACCGAAATTTTGCTATACTTTTAAACAGTTTACTTCTTAATTTAATAGTGCAAAATATTCAAATGAAGCCATTTCAACCCTGTGAAATTACAGGTGGTTCAATCTGATATTTTCCTCTAACTATATTCAGATTTTTCTGAATCCTGCAGTGTTGCCGATTAGAGGATAATTATTCACCAATCGGCAACACTGCAGGATTATAATAGTCTGATTTGCGGACTTTTTATGAGTCAGCGGATTTTTAGCTGATCTTTATTTTTTTCGTACATTAAAAGTTTCTAATTAGCGGACATTTTTTCAGACCTCTTAAGAAAAACGACGTTTTTTGGAAAAAAGCTGTGTTTTACAAAAAAATTACCGAAATATCTCTATTATTGTTTTATTTATACTCCTAATTTATAACTTTATATTTTAAATCACAGCATACTATAGTATACGGCAAACTAACAAACAATAATTATTATAATAACACTAGTTTACAAATCTTAACTTTTATTTTAATCCCAAGTTTATATACACATTTTCTTAAATAATTTTTGATGCTGAATCCAAGTCCCTCAAGAAAAAAAAATCGTTGTTCAGTTTTGGAGATAATCCACCCCAAAGTTTTTATAAGGGAAGACTATAGAAATCATATATGTTGGTTTAATATTTATAAAAATTGGTATGAGGAGGTTTTTAGAGTCGCTAAAAACGAATTTAATATTTTAAAAATTCTGTCTTCCATCCCCTGGAACCTACCATTTTTATATTTTTTGTAAATTAGAACCTGTTTTTTTTTTTGGTCTCGCTGAAAATGAATTTAATATAAAAAAATAGTATTTACCCATTTAGAAAGCAGAACCACCAATATTTATATTTTCTTAATTACCCTGATAAAATTTGGTACATGAAAGTTTTGGGAGTCGCTAAAAACCAATTTAATATTTAACAAAATTTATTGCCAACTCTTAAGGGGTTGGAACTACCCCTTTTTATATTTTTTAAATAACCTAATAAAAATTGGTACATGGGCGGTTTTGTGACTCGCTTAAACTTAATGTTTAAAAATTTTTAGATCCACCCCTTAAGGGAGTAGAACCACCTCTTTAAATATTTTTTAATTATCCTGATAAAAATTGGTACAAGCGGTTTTGGGTCTGACTGAAAACGAATTTAATATTTTAAAAATTCTGTCTCCACCCCTCAAGCGAATAAACAACCCCTATTCATACCATTTATTTAAAATCGTTTAAAATCCTCATGTAAAAATTTTTATCAGGCTATAAAAAATACAAATAGGAGTAGTTCTACTTTTTTAAGGAGTATAACAGAATTTTTTAATATCAAATACGTTTTCAGCGAGACTCGAAACACCTATGTACCAAATTTTATTACGTTAATTAAAAAAATATAAAAAGGGGTTATTCTACCCCCATAAGGAGTGGATATAGATTTGGTTAAAAAAGAAATTTGTTTTTAGCGAGTCCCAAAACCCCTATATACGATTTTTTATCACTTCAATTAAAAAATATAAATAGGGGAGGTTGTAGTCCCCTACGGGAGGAGACAGAATTTTTCAAATATTAAATTGGTTTTAAGCAAGACGAAAAACCTCAGGTATTAACTCTTATGACGTTACTTAAAAATTATATATAAAAAGGGTGGTTCAACCACATTAAGGAGCGATGTTAGAACTTTTTAAATATTAAATTTATTTTCTGCGAGTCTCAAACCCCATAAGTACCAATTTTTATAAATATTAAACGAAATAAACGATTTCTCTAACTTTCCCTTGGAAACCTTTAGGGTCGATTATCTTGAAAACTAAACAGACAATTTTTTTTTCTTGACGGATTTGGATACAGCATAAAAAAATATGTAAGAAAATATTAAAATAAACTTGAGCATAAAACCCTTGTAAATTAGTGTAATTAGCGAACTACGAAGTACAAGGGTGTGGAGGCTGTAAGCCAGACCTCTAGGCTACTATGACACTTTTTTCAAGTACGAACTACAAAAGCTCGTACAAAAGTAACGTAATCGGTAAAAAAAAAACAAACTTCAAAAGTAATGTGCTCGGTACAAAAATTTATAAATAATACTTAAAATACTTGATATTCTCTACAATAACCGACCTTACTTGACATTACCTGAAATCACTTGACATTACTCGACATTACTTGACATTACTTGACATTACGTGACATTACTTGACATTACGTGACATTACCTGACATTACCTGACATTACCTGACATTACCTGACATTACCTGACATTACCTGACATTACTTGACATTACTTGACATTACTTGACATTACTGACAATATTTGGCATTTTTGACAATACATGTACAAAATTTTGGCGCTGACACACCCCTCGCTTTTGGTTATACCTCATAGATGGCGGAATATCGCCTTGTCTGTAAACAGTTGAAGTTTGCGAATAAAATAACCTAACATTTTTGTTTATTTCTACGTAAACCAATAAAAATTAATATTTATTTATATATTATATGGTTCATACCGAGACTAATAATAGGAAATAACAACGAGCCACTTATTTAAATGATTATTTAGTTGAAATTTATAGTTAGAAATCTGCAAAATTTCTATAGATCATTTAAAATGGTGAATTTTACGAGGCCAAATAGCATCGCTCGAGTTGGAAATGTTATATACTATTTCACAAAAAAAATTAAATAGCTTATTTTTTCTCAATTATGAAACGAAAAGTCCCCTTAAGCATAATATCACCACAAAGTAAGTAAATAGCAAAAAATATCTTTATCTTTACGCTAAATAGTGACCAATTTAAATTCCAAAATGATAACAAACACATTTTACTAAAATATTTAATTTTGCGTTCCTAACCTTAAAATAATTTTCAATTTATCATTTTTTTAAACAATAAAACTTCATAATTTTCTTGGCCCATTAGTTTTTTTGAATTATAATTATTATTATTATTATTATTATTATTATTATTATTATTATTATTATTATTAGTATTATTCACTAAACATTTTCCGTCGTTACTATTTTGATACCAGAAGATTGTTTTACTTCCAAACCGAAAAGGATATTTATATCGCACCTTCGAAAAAAAAGCTAAACTATTTCGACAAATGTCTATGCACATGTAGCAGTAACCAATAACTACCACACAATTACGTGGCTATGTAGTAACTGTTTTGTAACGAGATCGTTCCGAACTAAGTTACTAACACGTAGCAAGATCGTAAACGTTATCCTTATATTTTTCCCAATATTGGTAGTATCTACGTAACTATAACTAGTAGCCGCTACTTAATCTGTTTCAATTGAGGTAATGATCACGTAGCGGCAACCAAAAATGCTAGTTGGGAGATCCCTATTGTTTTTGAAAGTAATCACCCCAAAAACAAAAAAGTTATACTGGGTTATACTTTTAAAAAAAATTGAAAAAACTTTCTTTTTCGTAATTTGTTTTTCAAAAAAATTGTTTTTCAAAAAAGGATTTAAAATATTTTTTTTTTTAATTTTTTTGCCCCCCTCCAAACAAGACAAAATAGTGAAATAGGCCATAGGCCATAGGCCATAGGCCATAGGCCATAGGCCATAGGCCATAGGCCATAGGCCATAGGCCATAGGCCATGGGCCATAGGCCATAGGCCATGGGCCATAGGCCATAGGCCATGGGCCATAGGCCATAGGCCATGGGCCATAGGCCATAGGCCATGGGCCATAGGCCATAGGCCATGGGCCATAGGCCATAGGCCATGGGCCATAGGCCATAGGCCATGGGCCATAGGCCATAGGCCATGGGCCATAGGCCATAGGCCATGGGCCATAGGCCATAGGCCATGGGCCATAGGCCATAGGCCATGGGCCATAGGCCATAGGCCATGGGCCATAGGCCATAGGCCATGGGCCATAGGCCATAGGCCATGGGCCATAGGCCATGGGCCATAGGCCACAGACAACAGGCCATAGGCCATAAGACAAAGGCCATAGGACATAGACTATAGGTCATAGGCCATATACCTTACCGTTTCGTAAGACCCATAAGCCGTCCCGTCCCATAAGACATTTTCATTGCATATCGTTTTTCTAATTTAATAAAAAATCCGCTGATTTTTATGAAACCTTTTAGTTAAAATTTGGTAAATCAAGAAATTGTTCTGAATCCGATACAGTGGATAGGCCCCTGGAAGTAGCTCAAAATGGGTCAGATTGCTGATAACAGGGGTAAAATTTGCTAAATCGGTGCATCTTCAACCCATTTGCCGGTGTTATCTGGCAGATGGTGGTGGCCTATTTGGCCGTAACGCCGACTCCGCACTTGTCAGCTTCTCGTAACGTGCGCGGCACAGTTTCGTTCTAAACCTTGCCGCAGTCAGATCGCATGCATCTGCAAGAAGAATCGGTTAGACGGCATGTAAACATTTCAACCTGCCGCGGGCGATAATTCGTGACACTTGACTCGTAAAATTAATATTTAAGTGTGTATTGAGGTTAGGGTTTTATGCAATTGTGCCGTGCTTGAGTTATTGTTTGTGGTTATTGTTTATAGCAATCAATTTATTTATTATGTGAAGAATTGTTTTTATTGACACCAGAAGAAAGATAACTTTTTATATGGTGATTACTTCAGAACGTAAGTACCTACAGAATTTAAATTTAATTTCAAAATATATTTGGGAAATGTTACATTTAATAAGCCGTGAATGCTTTGCATTCTTTATTGCCATGCGAAGCAAGAAGGACGTACCTGAAATTTTGAGTTTTCAACTTCTCAGAATCTTTGCTGCAAAGACTTTGCACGCTCGTTGCTCAGAGGTTAACCCGCTAACTCCATTTGACCAAACTTTACAGGAGGCGAAAAATACCTTATAATTATTTCTATAATTATAATAAAAAATCCGAGGGGCTGACTGCGTCTGAAATTTGTACAAAAGAGTTCCTTTTTGCAAAGAGTTCCTCAGAGTTCCTTCGGAGTTCCTTGGGAGTTCCTCCTGTGTTCCTTAAGAGTTCTCTCTGGAGGGGGTAATTTTTGGCAAATAAGCGGTAGAAATTACCGCTATGCAAGCACTACTGCCAGTATGGCACCTTCAAAAAAAAGCTTTGTTCATGACGGTTACTACAAAACTTGGCGCCCCTTCAAGTAAAAAAATGGCGCCCCAAATTTACCTTCAAGAAAAAAAGCTTTTTACCTGACGGTTTCTGCCAAACTTGGCGCCCCTTCAAAACAAAAATTGGCGCCCTAAAATTACCTTCTAGAAAAAAGCTTTGTCCCTGGCGGTTCCTGCCAAACTTGGCGCCCCTTTAACCCTTTCAAACAAAAATTGGCGCCCAAAGGTAGGATGTTTTGATAAGATGTTTGTAACGGCTCATCTAGTTTGAAAATAAAAAAGTTAATCCACGTGGGTAATAAATAATAATTGTTTCTGACCGCGTCTGAAATTTGTACAAAAGAGTTCCTTTTTGCAAAGAGTTCCTCGGAGTTCCTCTGAGTTCCTTCGGAGTTCCTCCGAAGTTCCTCGGAGTTCCTCCAGAGTTCTTCAGAGTTCCTCCTGAGTTCCTTTTGCTTGTACAAAAGATTTCCTCGCGGTCAGCCCCTCGGAAAAATCCGGTTTCTTTATTAGCGCATTTTGGAGGTTCTTTAACAACTATCAACTATAAAAAATAATTTGGGCTTGATTTTTATTGAATTAAAAAGGAGGTTTTCTACTGTTGAGACAAATCAAATTTTTTGAAAAATTGCGTTACGTAATATATGGACAGCCCCTAAGATTATTTAACAGAGATATAGATTTAAATACTCTGCACCCTTTATCTGTGCTTTGAAAAGCAATATCTTTTAACTTTAAGCATTTTACAAACTTTGAAATCTTACTCAAATGCAGGGGTGTCGCAAAAAAGAAGAAGGAGTTGCGTTCCACCCGTGGAACGGGCAACATATATGAAGCTGAAGTTTGCAACGTTTTTTTGCAACGCAAATTCAAATACTATATTAAAGTACCAGTTTCATAACATACGTCTTTAGCGCACGAGTACAAGTTTAGAAAACAAGCCACTTGCGGCGAGTTTTCTAAAGTACTAGTGCGCTAAAAACGTGTTATGCAATAAGTGCTTTAATATATTATTTGATATATTCGATGCAAAAAAACGTTGCAAACTTCGGCTTCATCAACATGTATACATTCGGCTAGAATTTATAAATCGGTAACAACGTTTATTTTACGCATCAAGTATTTTATGTGAAAATGTGTTTGTCAAGAAAATATTAATACTTCGAAGTATCAAAACCGTTCTAACTATTGAAATTGATTTTACAATGGAAAATTTGATGTTTGTGGTGTATTTTCGTGGACGATTCTGGATTAGGGTTGTCCACGTGTTTTTGTGGTTATGTTGAGAATAAATTTTATTTGTTTGAAACGTTTAGAGAGACTCGCTTCAAGTCTCTAATACTTGTATCTGGTCAAAAAGAACGAGAGTTCAAGACCATTAAGACTTTTTGGGTCACTTTAATTTAGTGTCCAAATGGTCATTTTGAAAAAGAAGAAGAAGAAGAAAAAGAAGAAACTGCTCGCTATACTCCCGAATTCCGCCAAGTTTCAAATAGTTAGTTCTCTTAATAAACGTCAAATACGAATAAATAAATGATTTGTTTTTATTTTATAATGGATCATTCAGACTTTAAATTGTAAATACAAAATTGGCATTGATTCAATGTTTCGGTTCTAAAATTGTGTCGTGTGTGGGTTATTTGCACATTACAGGCAATTAATTTTTGATTTATTTTCATCCGCATAATCTTTATAGGACAATTTTTTTTTTGCACAGTTATTATACTGTTTGTTTACCCTTACCATAAGTATAGAGCTGTAAAGAGGATTCATCAAAAATGTACTGGTTTACTGACAGTAAATTACTGTCGTAAACGAAAAAAAGATTTTACAAAAATATATTTTTTTTCAAAAGACGAAAAAATTTTGAAATTTTTTTTTCTAACAAAAATTAATTCAATATATACATATAATCAAAAAGATCTTTTATATGATTATTAGGTTAACTAACCTAAATTTTGACATATATTTTTGGTATTTTTCGTTATGTTTTATGTTTTGTTTTGTTCTAATTATTTATGGACTTTTTGGTATATTTGACTTATAGAAATTGTATTATCGTATTATTGCGAAAAGTATGTTTTTTGAGGTTATGTTGAAAATGGGAGCTAACTTTTAAATTCTGACCTCAGATTCGGATTCAGCGGCTCAAAATACATTGGAATTAACTAGTCAAGTTCGTCGGAGATGCAAGATTTTTACAAAAGATTTTAATTTTTTTGAGGAGAATTAAATAACAGTAAAAAAAATATATGCTTCCATTTAAAAGACAAAGTTGACCTTGAAATGACCTTGAAAACGTAAATATCCGTAAAAAATAAATACGCCATTTTATTTCCTCCATTAAAATAAACAACTTTTGTCTGACATCATTTTTTCTTAAATGCATAGTATTCAAGATATTTGAAACTTTTAGGTTAAAAAAAACACCCGGTATATATAAAAAGTCCCAAGGGGTTTCGCTACTTAAGGTAATTTAAGCGATTTTTTTTTAATTTAAAGTTTTCAGCTCACGCTAATATAAAAGACCCATTTTTCAAGCATCCCAAAACTTTCGATTTAACTTTGGGAGGTGAATTCCTATCAAAAGACATGAAAAAAAGTTCATAAAACTTATGTCCAAAAATGCTTCGTAGGGGAGCTACGGTCCTTCAGTGACAGGCCCGCAAATTAGATTCTCGTTTAATATCTCAGATGAAGCTGAAGTTTGCAACGTTTTTTTGCAACGAAAATTCAAATAGTAAATTAAAGTAATAGTTTCATAACATACGTTTTTAACGCACGAGTACACGTTTAGAAAACAAGCCGCTTGCGGCGAGTTTTCTAAAGTACTAGGGCGCTAAAACCGTGTTATGGAATAAGTGCTTTAATATACTATTTGAATTTTTGTTGCAAAAAACGTTGCAAACTTCAGCTTCATTATCTCAGGAACCCTTTGAGCTACAGAAATGAGTTTTTGCACGTGTTTTTATATCAACAAGGCCTATTAATATTTACTATTTTCATGTCGTAATTCTAGCCAGGGGCGGGCCAAACGGGAAGGCCCAAGCACGTTGTTGCCCAATTATTTTTTCAGCGTAACTTTTTTGCTGTTTTTTAGTTTGAATATGATATTAAATATAAAAATACATAAAAAAGGTAATATGATGTAATCATCTAAGACTTACTGTTTACGAGAAAAATGCAATTAAAAGTAATATCTTAGGCATTAGTTACTAAAAAGTATATCGAGAAAAAAGCAATATACGATTCAGAGTAAAGATTATACTATGGAATGCGAAGCATTACATATCTTTACGGATTTTACTTTTAATTGCATTTTTCTCGTAAACAGTGAGATGATTACATCATATAACCTGTATTTTTATGTATAGGATCATAATCAAACTAAAAAACAGCAAAAAAGTTACGCTGAATAAAGAATTGGGCAAAAAAGTGCTTGGGCCTTCCCGTTTGGCCCGCCCTTGGCTAAAATTAAAACATGAAAATAGTATATATTAATAGGCCTTTTTGATATAAAAACACATGAATAAACTCATTACTGTAGCTCAAAGGGTTCCGGAGATAATAAACCAAAATCTTATTTGCGGGCCTGTCACTGAAGGACCGTAGCTCCATTACGAAACATTTTTGGACATAAGTTTATATGAATTTTTTTTATGTATTTTCATAGGAATTCACCTCGCAAAGATATGAAAAGCTAACTTGAAATACACTGCCCAGTAAAAGAGCTTTCCCATTTTTCACCTCCGCCCGTAAAATGGATTTTTTATTATCAGATTCACTTTCAGTAACCATGAAAACCAAAATATACCAATTTTCACGAAAACTACCCTCTGCCCCTTTAGGGGTAAAGTTAGAATTTTTTTATAATCAGATTCACTTTCAACAACCTCAAAAACCCCAATATAACAATTTTCACGAAAACTACCCCCCACACCTCAGGGGGTGGATTTAGAAAAATGTTATTATCAGATTCACTTTCAGCAACCTCAAAAACCCCAATACACCAGTTTTCACGAAAACTACCTCCACCCCTCAGGGGGTGAAATTAGAAAAAAAGTATTATAAGATTCATATTTGTCGACCCCAAAAACCCCTATATACCAATTTTGAAGAAAATATTAATAATATTGAAAAATATTTACCCCCTCACCCCCTCGGGGGTGGAATTAGAAAAGTTTTTTTATCAGATTCATTTTCAGCAACCCTGAAAACCCATATATAGCAATTTTCAAATTTTTCTAAAAAATGTAATGTAATGTAAAATGTATTTTCCCCATTTGCCCCCCTTGCCGCACCCCAAAGTTTACCAAAAACAATCCCGAGCGAGAACTTTTGGTAACATACCTGTATGCCAAATTTCAAGTCTCTAGCTTAAAGCGTTCTTAAGTTATCGTGCCCACAAGATTTCCCGGACAGATCGATCGATCGACCGACCGACCGACCGAGCGACAATTTTTTTTTTGCTCGAAATTGATTTATATCGACATAAAACGTCATAAAACGCAAAAATACACAAAAAAAAAATTGAAAATTTTTGCACGAATACAAGGCTTTCCGAAATTTTGAAAATTTTCAAAATGGGAAAGCAAAATGGGTCTTGCACATTAGGGTGCATTGGAAACTTTAAAGTAAAAAAAATCGCTTAAATGACCTAAAGTAGTAAAACCCCTTGGGGATTTGACTATAGTGGGCCTAAATTAACGACTGACGTTGACTCTTGCCTAAATTTTCTGTCGCACAGTGTTATTGGATAAACCAACATTAAATTAGTGTATTTTAATTTGTGTAAAAAACAAAGACGTTTGAAAAAAATGTAAATAAATAGTGATAATAAAAATAATGCCGAGCATAAAATTCTATGGATTTGACCATAGTTATCCACAAGCAGCAGAAAAACATGCCGTAAAGTTAGTTAGGTAATGCTACGCATTCCATTATATACTATTCACAGTTAATGGTATATTGCATTAAATTTTTTTTTAATTGCATTTTTTTAAATATTGTTTTTTTCGAAAAACGAAAAATTATGAAAAACAAATTTTTGTTAAAAAAAAATTGTTCCAAAAAACTTTTTATTTTAAATTTTTTTTTTTAATTTTTGTTTTTTCTTAACTATATTTTTGAATTTTTTTTTCAATAATTTTTAGTTTTTCAAAAAACATTTTTTTTTAAATGTAATTTTTTTTTGAAAATATTTTTTTTTAAGTACAAAATGGGAACATGTATAATGGAATGCGTAGTATGACATATCTTCACGGCTTGTTTTAATATCTTAAAATAATATTTTGTTTAGTATATTGTTTTGTACAAAAAGTATTAAAATAGAATAACATCGTATTATGATCAAATTAGTAAGCTTACTAATCTGACCCTAATGATTGGATTTACCTGTAAGAAAATTGGATTCTTCTTAAACCCAAATAACATATTTTTCCAAAAGTTCCTTTGTTTTTACGGATTTTTTCTTTGAATATTTTAAGGTGCGCACGTTTGAGTTGTACACGTGCACAACTCAAAAAATAACAGAAGTTTGTAGCCAATTATCCGGAAGGAAAAAGCTAAAAAATTATTTGGAATTGAAAAATAATGGTTTTGAAATGACTAACCTTTTAGTCTTTACGTGTATTACATCAACTTAAGAGTAGAAAAAATAGCGGAGATCTCCGCTATTTTTTTGAGACCGAAACAAAGTTTGGCTGTTTTTGGCTGAAAACCTAAACAGAAAGAGAAGAGAACCAAAACCGAACAAAAAATATTCTTGCTAGTATCATTACACTAGGCAACACGGTTTCTTGCCCTGATTGGTTTGGACTTTTTCATATGTTTTTTAACTAATTTTGGGTCGCTGAGGCCGAATCTGACCTCAGAATATTTCTATATAGTGGTAAAAAATCCTTATTTTAGCCCTCTTTTGTTCTAAAATCATGGGAGATAAAAATATTCCGAGAACAAATTTAGATTCGGCGACTTAATATTACTAATATTATAATATTATTAATATTAGTTAAAAAATACCCAACAGAATATGGGAACTTTAAATTCATAGGTAGAATAAATAGGGATATTATGGAAAAAAATATTTAAAAAAATGGATCCTGTGACAAAACTAAGTAGGGGTATGGGGTAAGAAGGGTGCATAAGGGAGCAAGCTTATCGCCACGCTTATGCTAAAATTAGTCAAAAATCATCACACGGGGGTCAAAAATGAACTAAAAAAATGTTACGTAATATGGTTCTTATACAGTGCGGTCCAAAAGTCACCCCCCTTTTAACTTTTGAACGAGTTGATATATCGACTTTAAATTTAGAACTCTCAAATAAGACAACTTAAACTATCTTTTAGCATATATTTGATATTTTCAGCTCTTAAAATGTGGGCAGGGGGGCATGGGGGACATTTTTTTAAATGGAAAGGGGGGTCGTGTGATACATCATTTTAAAGCTTATAAAATTCTCTATTTAACCTAACATTTTTAAATTTTTTAAAAATGTTTTTTAAGGTTTTGATTTTTCAATTTTTTGTGCTAAAACATTCGATTTTTTAAGTTTTTTTTATAAATTTTTATTTATGTCAACTAAAATTAGTTTAAAAGTATAATTAAAATTTTTTTATGATGAAATTAGGCATTTTTAAAAAATTATTTGTTTTTTTTTAGAGGAATTTTGACATTAATACCCATTTTCAACCCCATTTTAAACCCAATTTTTTTTTTTAATTTAAAAATATGGAGTTTAATGGAGAAATTTATAAGCTTTAAAATGATGTATTACACTACCCCCCTTTCCATTTAAAAAAATATGCCCCCATGGCCCCCTGTCCACATTTTAAGAGCTGAAAGTATTAAATATATGCTAAAAGATAGTTTAAGTTCCAAATTTGAAGTCGATATCTCAGCTGGTTCAAAAGTTAAGAGGGGGGGGGTGACTTTTGGACCGCTCTGTATAATAAAGTAACATTTTTATGATGTAGAACCATTAAAAACTACAAAAAAATACACAATATTTTGTATTATAAATTATATTTAAATTGGCATTATTGCCTGTACTAAAATTTAAAAAATAAGACCTGTTGGATTTTTTTAAGGTCAACTTCGGATTCTGCGCCTTTAAATTGATTTTTGGGCTCGGGAAAAAAGTTTACACTGTGTGTTTTAATTTTATTTCTTTTTTATTTATATACTTTTTGCGTAATAACTTTTTTGTTTTAAGGGGGGATTATTTTCAAAAACAAAAGGGATTCTCATAGAACTCGATTTTTCCTGAAAATTTCAAGGCTATCGGCTAATTCGTTCTTGAGTTATCGCATAGACAAAAAACGTGAAATCAGACGGACAGTTATAATAGTTATTTATATACCAAGGGACTAAACTGGCTGTTTTAGACCCGCTGCATTAGTGTTTCCTGAACGAGCGTAGCCAGCGAGGGAAACAGAAATGCAAGGGACTAAAACAGCCAAGTTTAGTCCTGAGGTATATACACTGTTTTTTGTAGGACCAAACATAATTTAGGTAGGTAGATAAAATTAAAATTAAAAACCACGCGTCTAAAATCGGTTGTTTTATTTTCGTAATTTAATTAAGATGCCTGTAAATTGCGAAAAGTCATTTTCACGGCTATCGCGATTTCAATTGTTTTTTAATATGGTTGACACAAACAAAAAAATGGACGAAGATGATAAATTTTTAGTTATATATAAATTGTTATAACAATGTTATTTTTAAAGGGTTTCTTTGTTAAAATCAAATAAATTGGTTTGAATCGCTAATTTATTACAAAACATCACCAAACTTATTTTTTGAACCAGCAAAGCACATATTAAGTATAATATTTTAATATTATCAAGGTTGCCGTGAAGTTTAGTCCCGAAAATGAAAGCGTAAAAATAGGTTTTAGTCTTACTTTTTCATTAATCATAGTTTTTTTTCGTCTAGGAAGTTTTTTGGCGATTTTGGAAAACTAATAATAGTACCTGAGCTATCAAATTTATTTATAAAGTATAACAAGGTTGGATAAATTGTTTAATAAGAGTTAATTTGTATGTACTAAATTCAAATTATAAATAAATAGTTCAATATCTTTAGTTTGTGGTTAAGTATTGACCCAAATATCAAGGGTACACAACTACCAATAAATGCAAAAAATACGGTAGTATACTAAAAAATGATAATTGGATAAATAAACAAGCCGTGAAGACATGTAATGCTACGCATTCCATTAAATACTATTCACAACATTGACCTGATCATTTCAGACAAGAATTCCCTA
Source organism: Brachypterus glaber (assembly GCA_958510825.1). Lineage (NCBI taxonomy): Eukaryota > Metazoa > Arthropoda > Insecta > Coleoptera > Kateretidae > Brachypterus > Brachypterus glaber. The sequence continues at coordinate 77,841,670 of OY294045.1, read as the reverse complement.
GACACAGAACTCCTTAAACTAACCAAAGCCTTGACCATGAACGGTTATACCAAAAAAGACATTAATAAGACCATATACAAATACAGAAATCCCAGACCCAAACAACAGGATAATAGTGACAATGACAGACAGACACAAGTTATACTTCCCTATGTAAGCGGTATCACGGATAAAATAGGTAAACTTTTGAAGAAGTCAAATATTAAGCCTATATTTCGGTCCAACCAAAAATTAGGTCAATGTTTGACTTCAACAAAAGACAAAATACCCCTGAGTTCAGAAGGCGTATATAAAATACCCTGCTCCTGTGGTACGGTTTACATAGGTGAAACTAAGAGAAAAATTTCTACAAGACTTCAAGAGCATGAGCGCAATATAAGAAAGAAACAAATTTCCTTATCGGCAGTAGCCGAACATGTACATGAAACAGGTCATAAAATCAATTTGTCTGAAACAAAACAAATATTAACAGAAAACAAAAAAATGCCAAGGAAGATACGGGAATCGATAGAAATCATCAAGCATCCTAACAATATCAATCGGGACACTGGTTACCACTTACCTGCAATATGGAAGTCTTTGATAGGAAAAACCTCGTCACGGGTGAATAACCACACTCGTCATAAATAGTGACACAAGTTGATTCGAAACTTAGTTTCAGATTAATCCCTGAAGATGTCTCTAGTAGTAAGAGACGAAACGTCGGAAAGTGAAAATCCATTAACACGGTCTAAACCCGAAAGTGAAAGTTCTTTATATCTTAATGGCCGTGAAAGCTTAAAATCTAAAATAATAAAGATATGAAAGACCACAAAGCTATATCAATGTTTCCAGTCTGGGGTTTCCAACTCTGAATCATTAAAACAAGGGACATAGAACTCTAAACAAAAAAAACAAAAAAAACTAAACCACTGGACCATTTTTTACTAACAGAAGTCTCTTCCTTTGCAGAACTTTAAATATTTTCTCTAAACGGTTATTTATTTCGAAATCCTACTTTTTGCATTTTGATTACAAGAAGTTCCTAAACCAATAAAGCAAAAAAAAGAGAAAAAACTAATAAACTTACCTTACATTTCCTTACCTAAATCTACAAATAAACTTTCAGTTTTGGCATTTTCACATAACCTCAAATATTTTTATGTTTACACGGAAAGAAATTAGTGGGCTCTGCGCTATACATTATAAGATATTTGGTAACAGTGGCAAATTATAGTGATTTAAGCTATAGATTATAAGGGACACAATAACTAATAATGTTAAAAATAAATTGGAAACGATTATATATATTACAGACACGATTATATTTATTACAGGCACTATTATAAATTTACAGAAATTTTATTATATTATAAAAATTATTAGCACGGACAATAATTAAATCTATTTAAGCTATAAATGCCATACTATTTGTTATATTTTATTATTCACTAAACAATTAAAGTATTTCATATAAATTTTTACACTGACTGCCATAATTGTAAGAGAAAGCCTTGTATTTATATAATAAGCGATTATAATTTGCTTGGTATGTGTGTTATAGCGCTCCTAGCTATAATTTTTTTTTTCCGTGTAGCGGTAAAAATGAATTGCACTTTTCTGTATGGTAATTTTTACCCCTCCTAATTGATATTCAATTATTGTTTACTAGATATCGCTGTCTGTTTCTTACTTAACGTTGGGTTTCAATATATCCACAGGGTTCCATATTACCACCTTCTCCTCTACCTATAACAAGAGTTTAAAATTTTGCGCCTTCTGGGAATTTTGGGCTTTACGCCATGGCGTTATTGGCATTAAGAACTATACAGAATCTTGCACAAGAACATAAAACATAAAAATGTGATGCCGTGATTGGCTTACAAGATACATGGCGGCATCACATTCTTATGTATTACGTTCTTATGCGAGACTGTGGACATGCCCTTAGCCGAAATCCTTTGCTTAGACAATATACGCTTCGATTAATATTAGGAGAAACTCAAAAAAAATATATTGAGCCCGTTTTTTATCGATTAAAAAATCATTGAGTTTAAAAAGGGGGTTGCGTCCTAAGCATTAATATACAGGGTGAGTCAGAAGTAGATACATTAATTTGAGGAGGTGATTTTACAGGTTATTTAGAGTCTTTTGAACCCTATATTGCCTTATCCAAAAGTTATTAGTTTTGGAGATATTTGATTTTTTTAAGTTTTGGTTAAAAATCACGTCCAGGATTACATTTTTCAAAATTTCTCGAAAAGTATTAAGGATATTTAAACGATTCTTTTTTTATTAGTTAGTATACTTAGTGACACATGTCACGCAGTAATAGCTTTTCCAAAAAAGCTTTATAGGACATCAGTACAACACTATAAAATTAATTTTTATTCGCTAATTTTGACGACATGTTAAGTTCATCATGATTTTTTTTTTTAATTTTACTATACACTTTGCGTGCAAATTGTTTAAAAAACATCTTGATTTATAACCTTTAAAATGATGTATAATATGTCAAGAAAAACTAAATTTGATAGGAAATGTCACATTTGTAAGACACATGCGGGTTTTACAAAAATCAAATATCTCCAAAACTAATAACTTTTGGATAAGGCAATATAGGGTTCAAAAGACTCTAAATAACCTGTACAATCACCTCCTCAAATTAATGTATCTACTTCTGACTCACCCTGTATAAAGTAGCATAAAATGCGTCTACCATGAATATCACCACCAAAAATTGGCGGAGTACCAGGATACAACCTCAACAAATTTACCGGTTCAGCACGTTCTATTTACTATAACAAAAAAAGTTTTTAAGGTATATGCGACCCAGCACAAAGAAACCCGGTTAGTGTGTCAAATTTTTCGTATTTTTTTTTTGTCGGATATTTATGTAAAATACTTTTCTAAAGATAAAGATAAATATGACACACTAACCGGGTTTCTTTGTGCAGGGTTACATATATATTTTTTTATATGTAAGAAAATTTAGTTTAAATCAATGGTTTGCAAAAAATTTGTCTTTTCTCTAAAACAACTGTTATGGACATAACCCCCTTTTTAAACACAACAATTCAAGTAATAGGTTCTAATAACCAGTAATAGGAATAAACTCAGTTAATTGAAAATAAACACAGAAACATAGGCTTACGGAATAATTTTGCCGAATTATGAGGAAAATTTTTATAAAGGTCACTAAATATTTGACGACTAATTTGTTACACACAACAATATTGACTATACATATTAACTAAAAATATTTATATATATCGGTGTTTTTCGAAGAAAATAAAAATGTAAATATTTAAAAACTCGCGTCAACGCTATATACGACGCGGCGCCTATGCGAGAACTGGAAATTCGCCGATTGCTGCTAATAACTGATATCAGATGTGATATATCAATGGATTAAATTTCATCCTTATTCTACAGCTTGATATCAAAAACCGATAGAATTTTATTGCGAAATTTACTTCAAAATCGCATTTGCGGACTGTATATAAAATAGCAGACATTAACCACTGTAACTAATAAATTATGCTAAAATGGCTATAGTAATATGTCGATATTACAAATTAATTCCAATGCAAATATGGGTTTTCCACCAGAATACAGGATCTGCTCCAGAAGGTCAGGGCCGTAACAAAGAAGATTTAGTGGGGGGAACAACTTTTTTAGTCTAAAATTTTTCCTTCGACAATAAAGTTGATGCCTAAAAAAAAGTTTCCGCTACTACTGTATGTCTTGTATTTGTTTGGGGGGGGGGGGGGGGTGTAGGGCTCTTAAATAAAATTGTTTTTGTTTGAAATTCCTAACTTGTAAAAATTGCAAAAATACAAAAAAAAATATAGGTACCTATAAAAGTTGTAAATTTTACACCTTCTGGTTAAAATTTTTTTTTCCAAGAGCTGGAATTCTCAACTTTTTTAAGACTTAAAAATCAAAAAGTTGTTAATTTTATAGTATAAAATTTATACCCATTGGTAAGTAAAACCATTTATATTTTTACACAGAAATTTAAAATGTCCAAATTTTACTTTTTTAAATAACAAAAAAGTTATAAAAATTACGAAAACGTTGAAAATTTCATGAATACAAAAGTTGTAAATTTTATGTTAAATTTTACAACTTTTCCAAATACTAAAATTACGTAATCACGAGTAGTCGGCGAATTTCCAGTACTCGCATAGGCGCCGCGTTGAGGCGAGGTTTTAAATATTTACATTTTTATTTCTTTTTATCTTGATGTTTTTTAATGATTCCATTTAAACGAGTAAGGTGGGAAAAAAAGTTATCGACAAATAAAAATTAAAAACTTTCGTATTCTTAAAAGATAACAATCGAATGTCGTTTTTTTCTTTCAAAAACACCGATATATATATATATATTTATATATACGTATGTATGTATAGTTAATATTGTTGTGGGTAACAAATTAGTCGTCAAATGTTTCGATTAAAAAAAAAAATCCCTCATAATTCCGTAAGCCTATGTTTCTGTGTTTATTTTCAACGTTCAACTGAGTTTACGCCGAATACTTGCACTATACTAGCTAAAACTTGATTTAAATATCGATTAAAATAGAAAAGACTTAATAAGGACAGAAATTTTTAATTTTAAACAAAATTATAAAAATATTAATTTATTATTCCATCAATCTATTTTATTATCACTCTGTACGATGATTAGAAAATATATTGATGGAATAATAGATTAATATTTTTATAATTTTGTTTACAATTAAAATTTTCTGTCCTTACTAATTCTACGTCTAACCACCCGTTAGTGGTACTATGTGCTTGAGACACACAAGTCTTCAACTTGCTACCATTCAGTCTCCAGACTAGGAGAGGTATGAGTAGTTTTCTACATCTAGAAATAGATGGTGCACAAGTCTACATCAATCTAATGCGAATAAAGTCTACCAATATAACTCTGTACGATGATTAGAAAATAGATTGATGGAATAACATAGAAAAGTCTTACTTAAGATTTCCCTTGTAAGGGATCGTAAGATTTTTGAAAACTCCCTGTCCCCTAAAAATCTTACGTAAATTGTGCACGACCCGCAATTTACTTAAATATAAGTATTCCAAGGTCCTAAATCCTATATTCACACGCGTCTAATGGATGTAGACGAATGAAAATTACGTTCATTTATTGTTTTAATTAAAGTTTTAGAATTTCCAATTTACATTTAAACATGTTTAATAACGATTGGCAAGTTTAAAGAGCGTTTTAAAAGGTTTTATAGATACACGGGCAATGCCTATTAGGCACCATGCGCACATTAAAAAAATCGTCGGAATTCGAAAACGTATTCGCAAATGTACCTACTTTATTTAATTCGTTCTTTAAATTCCAGAGAAATATAAGCTGCGAAATATTTTAAATAACCAACATCTTTTCAAATCAATATAGTAGTAGTATATTGAAATAAAAATAGAAAATATATAAATTAGATATTAATAAGTACCTATAGGTACCTGGATACCATCCATAAATTATATTACGCTATTTTTTGGCTGTTTGTTACACTTCGTAACGTTGGTACAGATAACTAGGGATCGACCGATACCGATATGACATCGGCAATATAGGCAAAAATTCGTTATATCGGTTATCGGCCGATATGAAAGTCCATATCGGCAAATGGTAATTAAAAAAGTTGTACATTATAGTATAATATAATTATATTATATTAATATATTATACATATTATTTATTAATTTTGCGGTCTAAAAGTCACCCCCTCTTAAATTTTGAACGACTTTTGATATCATCTTCAAATTTGGAACAGTGGCAGACTAACATCTCTACTCTAAATTTCTCTACTCCCTAACATCCCTACTCCATAACATCCCTACTCCACAGCAACTCTACTCCGTAACATCTCTACTCCATAACATCTTTACTCCATAATAACTCTACTCCACACTATAGACACTCGACTGCAAAAATAAAAGTTAATTTTTTGTAAAATTTTATTTATATCATTTAAAATTGGTTTAAAAGTTTAATTTACTTATTTACATTGATGCATAATCATCAAAATAACCATTTTTCAAAAATTGATTGATTTTTTTAAAGAAATTCCCATTTTCAACCCTATTTTAAACCCCCTAAAAAAATTAAAAAATATATTGTCGAATAGAAAATTTTATAAGCTTTAAAATGATTTACCATACGACCCCCTTTTAATTAAAAAAATGCCCCTTATCTTCTAGTCGCATTTTAAGATAACATTAATAAACAAAAAAGTTATAGGGGTGTACCACTATTTTGTGGCACCCGTTATTGGCCTTATGTGCCACATTCTTCTTCTGAACCTGAACGATAAAAATGGTTCTTATGAAATTGGTTTTTAATTTACAATTTTTTTCAATATTAAACATTGCAAAAAAACTTAAAAATAGACAAATTAACCCCTAGAGCCCTATACTGCCGTTCTACGCAACAAGGTCGAATTTGAAAATTTAAGTTTTCCACTTAGTATTATTGCACCTTACTTCAACTCTTATGCTACGAAAAAAAAATCGTATTTAACATTTTCAGAGATTAATTCACTAGATATATTGCGATATGTCGAAATTTTGTGTTATCTGCCACCATTCTTAATAAAAAAGTAAATTTGTCTTAAAACGAAGATGGAGATACGACGTTCTTGCTTTGGAGTACAGTACAGTACAGATAGAGATAGATAGATATAGATAGAGACGTTGATTAAGGGGAAGAGTTTTTGGTTGCCAGACGTAATTTTTGTATGTTCCCCTACATAACATGTATATTATAGGCACACATATTGTTAAACAGATTGAAATACCTATTAGTTAATTAATTTTAATGTTTAGTAGACAAATTATTATAATAAATTGTTTGTTTAGAAAATGATTAAAAATTTGATTACGTTTTACTGTTTAAAAATATTGCATAGAATAACAGAATTATATACTTAATTACATATCCTCAGTTAGTTTGAATTAATAAAAAAATGTTATAGGTATTTTTAATTATATTATTGCAATTTACATCAATGACAGTTAATTTTTTCAAGTTATATTTTTAATATACTGCATATTAGTAATTATACAGGATGTCTCAACGAAGCTGAGTCGGTTGATAAAGTATCCACTTTAGAGAAAAACTTCAATACGAAAAGTTGTATGGTTTTAAAAAAGGCACATTTTAAAATTTTGCATTTTTAGTGATAAGATAAAACCTTCTCCAATTTCTTTGTTTTTTTGTCAAAGATTAATAAAATTTTGCAAGCTTATCTTAAAAGGGTGTATCTAATTACTTTATGTGCAAAAAATAAAATATTTTATACAGGGCGTTCAAAATAAATATTCAAACTTTTGGATTTTCAAACATAAAAGACTCAATTTTTTTTAATGGAATGCTATATTTTTTAGTTACTCGTTAAATGTAGAATGAAATTTTGCATAAAATGATATAAGATACTTTTAGCGGTTTTTAAAATAATTGAGTTTAAAAAATTAAAGTTGTCAATTTTAAGAATTTTATTTTATTTTTTTTAATAAGAAGGCCGTGGAATTTTTTTAAATCATTTTTACACTAGGATAATAGTTTTTTTTAAATAATTTATACAAAAAGAAACCTAACTTGTACTCAACGCTAACGAGAACCATCTCTAAAACTCGAGTTCGTTAATGAGTTGACTCCATGATGTATTGGTTTTGGCGCTATCCACAGGCTCGCATAACCATAAGACATAGCTTAGTGCATATACACAGGCTTGCGTAAGAAGCATAGTACATAAAAATGCCATGCCGTGATTGGCTTGATGTGCCGTCATGTATCTTGTAAGCCAATCACGGTATCGCATTCTTATGTACTATGCTTGTTATGCTAGCATGTGGATATGCACTAAGCTATGTCTTATAGTTATACGAGCCTGTATCAAGAAAGCGCTACAAAATTAGTAAGAATCGATACTTAGGTCAAAATATGAAAAAAGTGTTTTATCGGTTTTTGCATGTTTGCTCCACGCATCTTGTAGGGATAATAAAATATTAGAGGCGTAACAATACATAATATTATCTTAACATTTATTTTATTTATGATCAAATTAAATTCGAATAAAAATTAAAACTCTATTCAGTATTAGAAAAGGTCGTGTTAGATGCCAACAATAATAATATAAAATAGGTATATTACTGATCCAGTGGTTCATGGTACAAAAGATGTCGCTTCTAAATTACAAGTTTTAATTAAGGTACACTGAAAAAAAATATGTTTGGGGCAACCAGATCAATAGTTAAATACGGAGTAACTATTTTTCAGGTTGCTGCTACCAGAAATCTGGCAGGGGCAACAATACAAATTGTTGTGCTTACCAGATCCTTAAAATCCAGGTTTTGTTTCTGGTAACCACAACCCATATAGCACCGGTCGTCCAATGGACGTCCATTTTAGATCCCTTTTAAGTACATTGGTCCACGGACTAATAATGGATGTACTATGTACGTCCATATATTTACATTCTTTGTACGACTATTAGTGGACGTCCATTTAGTATCCATTTTACGCGAGGGGTAAACCGCAGAGGAATTCAGGTGTACAAATTAGAGGTAATATGGAAATCTTTAAAGATTTACTCTTTTTGGGAGGATATCTTTGGAGGTAATCTGGAGGAAATCTTTGAAGATATCCTCCTAAAAGGAATTCAGGTGTACAAATTTTTTTCAGCGGTTTACGCCTCGATTTTACCCATCATTTGGCCAATATTTTTTTATGCAATATTTCTCATGGTGCCATATACATTGTAGTATATATAATTTTAAGGGCGGAGGGATTGGGGAAAATTTTTTGTATAAAATTGTTTTGTCAACCGTGTTAAGCATGTGTACAAAATTTTAGATTTCTAAGTGGGTGAAACAGAGAGGGGGTTAACTTAGACTTATACGCGGGGGGTGATGGGGAGACGAGGGGGGATGTAAAATTTATTGTAAAATTTTATTATCACTAAATGAGTTGTAACCTAAGTTTAGTTTTAAATTATCTTGTGTGGCTAAAAAATGGATTTTTTTTAATTTTAGGGGTGGGGGGTTGTGGGGTAAGTTTTATATAAAATTGTATTGTCAGCCAAGTTAAGCATGTGTACCAAATTTAAGTATATTGTAAGTGATTGAAAAAGCCTTTGGCAGATTTGCCCTAAACAAACAAACAACAACAAACATTGCAAGTTAAATAAAAGCTTGTAAAGGGGTTCTATTAAGTTTTTCACAGTCGCAAAAACCAGTTAAAGTAACTAAAAATGCAAGTCCTGTGGATGCTGGATGGATGGTTTGAACGGACACCTTATGGATGTCCACAGTTGTGTCATCTGGACTCTGAACGGATGTCCATGGGACGTCCATAAAGAAAAAATGGGCAACCTATGGACATACAGCCGTCCATGACAATACGTCCATTAGACGTCCATAGTATCACTTTGTGCTATCTGGGAACAAGTTGCGTTGTTGCCCCTGCTAGATTTCTGGTTACAGCAACCAGAAAAATAGTTACTCCGTGTTTAACTATTGATCTGGTTGCCTCAACCACATCGTTTTTTCAGTGTATAATTCAAAAGAGGAATTTTGTTAACAACACTTAAACTTTTTTGTGCCCTTTGGAACAAGTAATTGACGCCCCTGTCAAAATGACAGTTTAAGATCATATTTTGCTAACTTTTAAACACCTTGACTAAGAAACATGAAATTTGGTATGATGGCTTTTTGCAACAAGAGCAATCGACTCAAAAGTTAAAATGACGATTCAAGATCATATGTTGCCAACTTTTAAAGGCCTTGACGAAAAAAAAATAAAAGAGAGAAAACACAATATACTATCACTACATTGTGAAGAGTATTCTGTGGAATGCACAGCATTACATATCTTCACGGCTTGTTATCCAACTATCATTACGCCTACATTATTTGATTTTAATTTTACGCTCAATTTCATACTTGCAAATTAGTCCAGTCAAATAAGAGGAATTCCTGTTAAATTGCAATAAATGTGCACGGGCTGATATTTTAAAGGGTAGTAGTGGATAGTAACAGAACACTCCTGTTAATTTTTCAGCGGGTGATTTGCGTAAGTTTTGTCCGCTATCTTGAATTTTAGGGGTGAGTGCGGTTATCTCGCTAAATATGCATCTTACATGAAGCTGAAGTTTGCAACGTTTATTTGCAACGAAAATTCAAATAGTATATTAAAGTACTAGTTTCATAACATACGTTTTTAGCGCACGAGTACAAGTTTAGAAAACAAGCCGCTTGCGGCGAGTTTTCTAAAGTACTAGTGCGCTAAAAACGTGTTATGGAATAAGTGCTTTAATATACTATTTGAATTTTCGATGCAAAAAAACGTTGCAAACTTCAGCTTCCTCATCTTACGATAAAAATGCATATAACCAATTTTGTTAAGGAGAAAATTTCAAAGAATTCTTGTTTGGATTATTTTTTATTATAATAATAACAATCGAGTTATAAACATTCAAATGTTGGGGGTGGAATTGTTTTTTTTCGATTTTTTCAGCCAAATTATTCATCGGAGGATGGATGGTTATGAGCAAACTTGTAGCTCTTGAAATTCTCTATAAATTTTATACATTATATATTTTCATAAGTATTTTGTTACGGTTACAATGGGCGCTGAAAGTCGAGTTGCGCCCTCTGTAACCGTACCAAAGTACCTATGAAAATTTATAATATATGAAACTTATAGAGAGCTACAAGTTGACCATAACCATTTTTATCGTATGATAAATAATTTGGCTGAAATATGGAAAAAAAACAATTTCACCTCCAACATGGCTATTTTTAAATTAACTTGATTGTTATTATTAAAAAAATCATCCAAACAAAAATTGTTGTAAATTTCCTCCTTAACAAAATTGGTTATATGCATTTTTATCGTAAGATGCATATTAAGCAACTCACCCCTAAAATTCAAGATAGCGGACACCCCTTACGCAAATCACCCGGTGAAAAACTAACAGGAGTGTTCTGTTACCATACACTACTACCCCTTAAAATATCAGGCCGTGTAAATTTATTGCAATTTAGATTTATTATTTGACTTGACTAAATGTTATGGCAGAAATAAAAATTAATTAAACTTTATGCTAGTTGTTAGGTGTGTATTTTTGCCTACAGAGTAAAAACCGCATAATTTAATGAGAGGTAGGTTATATCATTACCGCCTAACAGGCTGTTACAATCTCCTTATAAAACGACGTAAAGCATATTAAATATAAAAGAAGACAATATTTTCATTATTTTTTTAATGGTACACTGTAAGGTATATCTTAAAAAAGATGGCCAAACGCCTATGACGTGCCGCTGATTACCAGTAGTCGGCGAATTTCCAGTACTCGCATAGGCGCCGCGTCGACTCTAGCGTTGAGGCGAGGTTTTAAATATTTACATTTTTATTTCTTTTTATCTTGATTTTTTTTAATGATTCCATTGTGGTGGTGGTGGGAAAAAAGTAATCGACAAATAAAAATTAAAAACTTTCGTATTCTTAAAAGATAAAAATCGAATTTCATTTTTTTCTTTGAAAAACACCGATATATACAGTGCGGTCCAAAAGTCATCCCCCCTCCTTTTTAACTTTTGAACGAGTTGAGATATCGACTTCAAATTTAGAACTCTTAAATAAGACAACTTAAACTATCTTTTAGCATATATGTGATATTTTCAGCTCTTAAAATCTGGGCAGGGGGGCATGGGGGGGACATTTTTTTAAATGGAAAGGGGGGTCGTGTGATACATCATTTTAAAGTTTATAAAAATCTCTATTTAAACTAACATTTTTATTGTTTTTAAAAATGTTTTTTAAGGTTTTGATTTTTCAATTTTTTGTGCTAAAACATTCGATTTTTTAAGTTTTTTTTTTATAAATTTTTATTTATGTCAACTAAAGTTAGTTTAAAAGTATAATTAACATTTTTTTATGATGAAATTAGGCATTTTTTAAAAATTATTTGTTTTTTTTAGAGGAATTTTGACATTAATACCCATTTTCAACCCCATTTTAAACCCAATTTTTTTTTTTTAATTTAAAAATATGGAGTTAAATGGACAATTTTATAAGCTTTAAAATGATGTATTACGCGACCCCCCTTTCCATTTAAAAAAATGTGCCCCCATGCCCCCCTGCCCACATTTTAAGAGCTGAAAGTATTAAATATATGCTAAAAGATAGTTTAAATTGACTTATTTAAAAGTTCCAAATTTGAAGTCGATATCTCAACTGGTTTAAAAGTTAAGAGGGGGGGGGGGTGACTTTTGGACCGCTCTGTATATATACGTATGTATAGTTAATATGTATAGTTAATATTGTTGTGGGTATCAAATTAGTTGTCAAATGCTTCGATTTATAAAAATTTCCCTCATAATTCGGCAAAATTATTCCGTAAGCCTATGTTTCTGTGTCTAATTTCAACGTTGATGAGTCATAACTGAGTTTACGCCGAATACTGCTGATTACAAATCAAAACTTTTCATGATCTGAGCTGACGACTCCGGGGCCTCAACTATAGTTCAAACCGTAAATACTTTATAGTGACTCATGCTTAAATCGTCTTCCCCCTTTAGGTCTCGTTCACTGCAAGTTGCGGTCTGCAACCTTTATACTTCGCCTTCCCTCTTTACATTTCGTTCACCGCAACCGCCATACTTTATAAATTAGTTACTCTCACGTATTTACGGATTAAACTATAGAAGTAAACGCAAATATTAAAATTTTATTAAAAGTGCTGTAGAAGTTGTAGTCGCTGGTTTTAACCCCTAACAAACTTTTACTCACATGCAAATGAATAAAGAAACCTGCAGACAAATGTAAATAATTTAGTCACCTAAATTTATTTTAATGCAATTTTATAAACGTTTATATCATGGCTGTGGTAAGTCATATATAAGAAAATGAATGTCTTAATTTATTTCATGAACTTAAAAGTAAAAATAGTGCTGGCAAAGACGAAATATCTACTAATATTTTAAAACTTTGCAAAAATGAATTGTGCAAACCTGTAACCCATATTTTAAATAACTCCTTAGCATATGGGGTATTTCCAGATGCGCTCAAGGACGCTATTGTCATACCCATTTTTAAAAAGGGCGACCCTGCCTTAATGCAAAACTACAGACCGGTAAGTTTATTACCATCCTTTTCAAAAATATTTGAATTAGCTATGTGTAAACGTATTTTAAATTTTTTTAACAAACACAACCTTTTTAAAGATACACAGCATGGATACCTAAAGGGGCGATCTGTGGAGGCTGCAGTACATAGCTTCATATGCAGCGTGCTGGATGGTTTTGAGGAAAAGCAGGCCATTTTAGGCATACTATTAGATTTAAAGAAGGCATTTGATTGTCTAGACTATAAAATTCTTTTTGAAAAACTTTTTCGGTACGGTGTGAGGGGACTAGCGCTGCAGTGGCTGCAGTCCTATCTAAATAACAGAAAACAACAGTTACAAATTATAGAAGAATTTATTAAATACTTGTCTGAAGCTAAAAGTATTGGGGCAGGAGTACCACAGGGTAGCATCCTCGGGCCCTTGTTATTTATTATATTCTTAAACGATCTATATGTCACCTTAAAAAATAAACAACAAATTTTAGTTAGTTACGCAGATGACTCAAATTATTTAGTTAAATCCCATATGGAAAGTTTAATAATAGAAACAGAAAATCTTATTAAATCTGTAAAAGAATGGTTTCAAAAAAACAAACTTATACTAAACGAGGAAAAAAACAATTTTATTTTATTTAAAATGATAAATCAACCGGTAAGAGAAATAAATATTGAAAATACACAGAAAGAATTACAAGAGAATGTAAAATTTTTAGGCTTGCACATAGACGAGAACTTGAGTTGGTGCTCACATATAGATCGTTTAAGAATAAAACTAAACAGAGTAAGCTACTCTATCTATATATGTGCTAATGAGTTATTTAGACGTAGACACTCTAAAAACTATCTACTACGCAAATTTTCAAAGTCTCATCAAATACGGCATAATTTTTTGGGGTAAATCAGTAGAGATAGAATCTGTTTTAAAATGCCAAAAAAGAGTTATTAGAACCATGTTAAAAATGCCGTATAAGAAAACGTGTCGTAACATTTTTAAAACTCATAATATTCTGACGGTCACAGGTCTGTATATATATGAATGTATTTTATTTTTAATTAAACATAGAGAATTTTTTTCCAAATATGAGCCTACATCAGATAGAACTTTCAATTTTAATTTTCCGAATCACAGGCTAGCTACTTTTGAAAAGGGATCATTGTATTCTTCAATACAATTCTTCAATTTGTTACCTATCTCTATAAAAAAAACAGAGAAATAATTTTAGGTGCTTTAAAAAAGCTTTATACAATTTTATTTGTGAGATAGAACCTTACAATACTTTAGAGTTTAGAAATGCATGTACAGGCAGAGTTGCATAACTTAGCTATATTTCTATTCTATATTTTGTTTTGTCAATATTTCGTTTTAATGTTTGTATAAGTTACCTTGTATAAATTTACTCTTTGAAATAAATAAATATTATTATTATTATTATTATTATTATTATTATTATATAAGTACCACGTATATACCTTATTGGAAATGTCCCCGAAAAGTCCAAACAATTTTTATTATCCAGATTTAATGGCGATTTCTCCCGTTAGATTAGACAGGTACAAAAGTTCTACCCAAAAAGGATAGAAGACATACATACACTCTCACTTCCACCCAACCAAACAAATTCTGTATTTGTTCTTTGTTGAACAAATACAATATTTACTTGGCCGGGCGAAAAGTGTAACAATTTAATTTTTATTAAAGAAATTACTGGCGCCATCTAAATTTTAGTAGAATTATCTTATTCTACAGATTCACATTAGCTATGTTCGTTCGTACCGCTCAGTGCTACACTTTCCGGCCAAACAAATAAATACTGTATTTGTTGTATGAAAAACAAATACAGTATTTATTTGGTTGGCTGGAAAGTGTAGCACAAATGAGATAGAGATAGGGTAGACGTCTTTTGTTTCATAATTCTAGTTGTAGAGATCTCCATTGACGTTTTTAGGTTATGTTTGTTTAAACGAAATAAATCCGGTAACAAGCCACACTCCTGAAATAACCGTCGATTCTCTCTTGCTATTTGAATGACTATATGCAATTTTTCACAAAAAAAAAATAAAAATAATTTTTATACATTATAGAAAGACTAGACAATTTCGGTCACCTCCGTGTAACACGGAGGCGCCCGAAGTTGGAATGCTATTAAAATCATTTGACAACATCACAAAGTTTTTTTATATAATTTTAAGAGCATTTGAATAGTTTTTTAAGATAATTTTTTCCTTAGGGTTCGTGTACGTCGGACATGGATATAACCTCTTCCTTTTTTTAATAATAATAAAAAAGGTCGACCACATCCTAAACCGTTTTTTTAAAGACACCTGTCTTTTCGTATAAGATCTTAAGACCATTGTTTTAGTTATTATACTCTTCGCAGCGCGTAACCGCTAGAAAAGTATAATACCGTAGTTTCGAATTTTCAAAAATCGCCAAAAAACGTACTAAACAAGTAAAACATTCGTGGGTATCTACAAATGTGTTTCGTGAAAAAATAAAAGACTGAAAATTTCCGTCTGTCCGTCTGCACTAAGAGCTCTTTACCGTTAAACGTTTTTGCTTATATGGAACCTCACCTCATATGGTTGTTACAGTAATACTTAACGTTGTTATAGTTATGGTAATTGTAACAACCAGTGAATGTTAACTACACTTTCTTGGGGTTCCATATAAGCAAAAACGTTTAGTATTTGCTACGGTAACCAGCTCTTAGTGTGGTGGCACGTGTTTTGTGTATACGATAACTCCAGAATGAATTATCCGATCGACAAGAAATTTTCAGAAAAAATCAATAAGAGAAAGATCTCTTTTGGTTTTAAAAATAATAACCACAAAAACAAAAAAGTTACGGGGGGTTTTAAAAAAAATCGAAAAATAGCTGAAGAAAAAGTCGAATTACCGCCACATTTTAATGCTGTATAAAAAATAAAGGACATATAAGAGATAACAGCAATTATATTTTGGTAGAAAAGGAAATTTATTATCCAATTATATTTTGGGAGAAAAGGCAGTTTATTATCCACTGTAACGAGTATACCATGGAATGCGAAGCGTTCTGCACAGCGCATGCTTTTCGGAAAAACAAATTTTTTCGAAAAAATTTTTTTTTATTAATTTTTTTTTGTTTAATTTTTTTTGTTTTCCAAATGTTTTAACCTACAATATTATTTTGTTGGCAGCATTTTTTTTTGTTATTGTTTAATTTATTGTTCTTTTAATACATGGTGTGCCACTTACAGCACATCTATAGATATATTTTTTTAGACATCTGAAACAGGTTCTTTTCTCATAATAAACAAATATTGACTGCTTTTCTAATAGGTGGCACCACAAATAATGAAAAAACCGGTTCGTGCCATAAATGAGAAGAAAAGTTAAAAAAAAAATCATTTTATTTTTTTTTAATCTTTGGTTTTCGTAATTTTGCATTTTTAAACAAAATTAGAAAAAAAAATTGAAAAATTTACAATTTTTTTTAATTTTTTTTTGAAAATTAAAAAATATTTTTTTTTTTGAAAATGATTTTTTTTAAGTATTTGGGAAAATGCAATATACCATTTACTGTGAATAGTATATAATGAAATGTGTAGCATTACAGATCTTCACGTCTTGTTTTTTATAACCGTCACGCTTGTTCACTTCCTTTGTCTTCGACTACTTACGTGTTTAAATTTTGGGTGTTACGCCCAGGGTGTACCTGCCTGACTAATCATTCCCAAAATAACCAAAGAATTTTATTTTTAAAATTAATATGGACAGATTTTTAAAATTATTACGTATAGTTTTTAGTTTATACCGTGGTACCCCGTACCGGGTGCCCTAACTTTTCAGTCCCACGCAATATCTTCGTTTGGAAGAAATTTTAATTTCCCTGTAATTACCTACCCCCTTAGAACCACCCAACTTTTTGTAACCCTAGAGAACCTACGTGGGGGTCTGCTGGATCCCCATTAAACTGTAAGCTGTAGTTCAGTGTATACGTATTGTTTACTCAATATCAATGGAGCTTTCTACAACTAGAATTATGAAACAAAAGACGTCTACCCTATCTCTATCTCATTTGTGCTACACTTTCCAGCCAACCAAATAAATACTGTATTTGTTTTTCATACAACAAATACAGTATTTATTTGGTTGGCCGGAAAGTGTAGCAGTGAGCGGCACGTACGGACATAGCTAATGTGAATCTGTAGAATAAGATAATTCTACTAAAATTTAGATGGCGCCAGTAATAATGCACTTTTCGCCCGGCCAAGTAAATATTGTATTTGTTCAACAAAGAATAAATACAGAATTTGTTTGGTTGGGTGGAAGTGGGAGTGTATGTATGTCTTCTATCCTTTTTGGGTAGAACTTTTGTCCCTGTCTAATCTAATGGGAGAATTCTCCATTGGCACCAACATCAACACTAGTGTTACTATCTATTATTTTTATTAGCAGACCCCCAAACAATAAAAAAAAACATTAAAAGTTAATTAAAGTATAATAATAATAATAATAATAACAATAATAATTATTATTATTTTCTACAATAAAATCAAATGATTAATTGAGGGTATATCGACACCACACGTGGGTACTTGTTGACCACAAGGGTTGCCAACCGACCTTTATTTTTAACTTCTGTCATTTGTCCTTTATGAATCCCTTAAAGGGTGCTATCAGATATATTCAAAAACATATTTTAGGTCGTTTTATTTGCGATTTCCAAAAAGTCTCATCTCAACTCGTTCAAAAGTTAAGACTTTTGGACCGCACTGTATATGAACTAAGTATGATCTATGGTATAATATAATTTTTAAATTTTCGTTTACTACAGATAGATCAAACCAAAAACTCTAAGAAGAACTGGTTTTCACCCTAGACCAGGTATCTTTTTGTCAGCGCACAAGGGGCGGATCGGCATTTTAAACCTGCACTAGTATTTATATTTAATCATTTATCTGTATAAAACAAAAACAGATATATTCTTTTTGTTAACTAGATTAAACAAAATTACAAAAAAATACAAAATTGGTTTCGCATTTTTGCCTTTTCATCGTTTAGCTGGATTCAATACGCAAAAATAGCAGTCTGCGTCTGTGGTCTCTTGATTCCCGCCAAATTCTCGACACTTACAATTTCATAGTGCTTTTTTCGACTCGATGCCAACCTAAAATACACTGGCCAGTAAAATAGCTTTCCCATTTTTCCATTTTTAAGGGAAATTTTATTAAAAATTTTCAAAAGGAAAATGCAATATTGTATATATTTAAAATTTATTGCCCTCTGTCCAGTGGGGGTGAATTAGATAATTTTTATTATCAGATTCACTTTCAGCAACCTCAAAAACCCCAATACACAAATTTTCACGAAAATTATCCCCGTCCCTTAGGGGGCAGATTTGAAACAATTTTATTCCAAGATTCAGTTTTAGCGACCTCAAAAACCCCTATATACATATTTTGACGAAAATATTGAAAACATTTATAAGAAACCAATTTACTGTTTCTATTAAAACTATTAAATCTGTATTATTACTATAAGCGAATTTAAAGACAAATAAAGAAATCATAAAATAAATCTAGGTACAAGAAAAAATATTGTTTTTATTGTGTTACTGTTACATAAAAAAATACGTTTACTGTACTTAACATATTTATTGTAATTTTTTTTAATAAATATTATTATGTTATCAAATTCTCAGTGTAGACTTCGCACCAGCGAGATTTAATACATCATTTACTGAATGAGATTCAGCGTTCCAGCACTTTTTTTCAACTTTATGCGCATTCGTTTGCCAGCACAGTCCGCTCCTGCAGCCCGAACAAGGCTGTCAAAAATTCTTTAAAATGTAGGCAGTCGTTAAAAATTTAAAAGATCGTGGTATTATTAACCACTGTAATTACCTAAAAAATTATTAACAACTGTAATGACCTGAAAAATGATTGAAGGGTGTAAAATTAATTATAATAATATTAGTGGTTATATGTAAGGCAATCCTCGAGGTAATCTTTTTACTTTCTTCATCATAGCACATAAAAAGTGACGAAGTCTTGCGTCATGACGCTTCAGTAAGGGGGAGCTAAGTAAATATGTTGTCGTTTTATAATACATTTGAGTATTTCTCTTAGTCCGCCATTTTTACCTTTTAAACGTAAAAATTTGTAAACAAAGGTTTTTCACATTTTTACAATTCTTTACAAAACAAGTCATTTTTAAGTTAAAAATTTTTACACTATAAACAAAATAAAACTAGAAATACACGCAAATACTACAAACAACGCCACAAACAAAATATCACCAATTATTCGATTTCATAACCAAATGACAGAGTGCAGCGTTGTTGGACCTCCTACCCATGTAAATTTACGTTTGCTTGCATTAAAACGGTTTGAATGTAAATTTATGTTATCTTTGAATGTTTTTATTAAAATTTGTAGCAAAATATTGGAAATTTATTGGTTTTTATAATTAAAAATTATAAGGTTGAAATCGTGTTGGCAACGTAGAACCGCCATTTTTACCGTTTAGATGTCAATTTTCTATCTATTGTTATTACGCAGCGCAGAACCCTGCGCAAACGTTTATTTTCTCTATATATTCTCTAACCATGTGGTATTTTCCCCCTTATTTTCATTTGGGGAGGTTTTAAGTTTCATATGAATAATGTTAGTATGAATATTGCTAAAATCGTGCCCTGCATACATTCAAAAAACGTCTAAAATACTGCAAGTTGACTGTCGAGACGGTTTATTTTTAGTAACAGTTATATTTATAATTGGTACATTACGAGCAGTCCATAGATGCAGACTTAATATACAAATTTATTATTAGACTGAGTGTAAAAAATATAATTTTTAATTATAGTAAATTATTAGTAACAATGCAAGTTTTTAATTCAATGAAAAATTGCACTGTAAAAAGTAAACTGAATATTTAGTTATAAATGAATAGAAAATCTGAAGTTATTATCCTATACAATTGTACTTTAATTTTTGTTAAAAACACGCAACATTTCATGTTCGTTCTTAAATATTAAAGTACGTGACTTTAGAACCATAGTGTTTTTAACAATAACACAGGTTTACAAAAAAAAAGTCAGGACTATTTGACCGGACCATGGTATTCCTAGGTATTTTGGCGCCCTGAATCAGATCCCGGGGTCAGTTTTGCCCCATCACGTCAGGAAAACGAGATTTCAAGGTCATTTGGAGGTCAAAATGGTGATTTTTTGGGAGCGGCCCCGGAACAACATCTCAACGTTCAGAAAGTATTCAAGACCTATACAGTTACCCGTGAAGTTAACAGGTCGCTTGAGATATTGTCCCGGGGCCGCTCCCAAAAATCACCATTTTGACCTCAAATGACCTTGAAATCTTGTTTTCCTGACGTGATGGGGCAAAACTGACCCCGGGATCTGATTCAGGGCGCCAAAATACCTAGGAATACCATGGTCCGGTCAAATAGTCCTGACTTTTTTTTTTTGTAAACCTGTGTAATTAAAGTACATTCGTATAGGATCACAACTTTTTATCCAGTTGTAATTAAATATTCAGTTCTTTAATATTTAACAGGTAAACTGCCATGAGAGACGAACATGGTCTTACACATACTTTTGATTTTCTGGCCGCGTGAGACATATTAGGCGAAAAAAATGGTATCGGCCTCTGGTGCCGAAATTTTTCCAACCTGTTAAGGACGAACATAAAATGTTGCATGTTTTTAACATTTAAAGTTCAATTGTATGGGATAATAACTTTCGATTTCCTATCCATTTTTAACTGAATATTCAGTTTTTTTTTTACAGTGTGTCTCGTTAAACAAAAATTTAAATGGGTGTCTAATTGTTGGCCAACAAGTCAAAAATTGGTTGGAGCCGATTTAACTATTATTTTCTTTCAATTTTTTTTTTGTTTGGGGCCCCTCTGAGTCTTAAATGGGTGTCTAATTGTTGGCCAACAAGTGAAAATTGGTTGGAGCCGATTTTACTATTATTTTCTTTCAATGTATTTTTTTTTGGGGTTCCTCTGAGTCTGGAGCCCTAAGCAGTCGCTTACTTCGCATGACGCTGAAGTTTGCAACGTTTTTTTGTATCGAAAATTCAAATAGTATATTAAAGCACGTATTCCATAATACGTTCTTAGAGCACTAGTACTTTAGAAAACTCGCCGCAAGCGGCTTGTTTTCTAAACTTGTACTTGTGCGCTAAAAACGTATGTTATGAAACTAGTACTTTAATATACTATTTGAATTTTCGTTGCAAAAAAACGTTGCAAACTTCAGCTTCATTACTTCGCGGGCCCTCTATAGCGCATACGGTTTAGAACTTTATAAAGGAGACTACCAAGATTGGCCTGTTGAAGATAAGTTACAATGTTATAACCACTGATGGTTTTAGATGGATCATCATGTGAGCTTTTAAGGGAAACAAAGCAATCTGCGGGAAAACGCTTAGTTCCGTAATGAATGGGATGTAAGGCCAATATAGTGTTTAAAACAAGTCGTGAAGATATGTAATGCTACGCATTCCATTATATATTATTCGCAGTAAATATATATATATATATATATATATATATATATATATTTTCCCAAAAAAAAATAACAAGAAAAATTAAATTTTTTTAAAAAAGATCTTTTTTGAAGAACGTAAAATTATTAAAAAAAAGTTTTTTCAAAACAAACGTTTTTAAAAAAACTTATTTTTTTAATTTAAATTTTTTTTATTCAATTTCCTTTTTGCGAAAAACTAAAATAAAATTCGAAAAAATTTTTTTCGAAAAAATTACCTTAATCAGAATTTTCTTTCACCATTTTTCGATTTTTTTAAAAGTTTAACCCCCCATAACCTTTTTGTTTTTGGGGGATCACTTTTACAAACAATAGGGATCTTCCCCTCATAAAACTTGATTTTTCATAAAATTTCAATACGATCGGATTATTTGTTCTTGAGTTACCGTGTCTACAAAAATCGTGACATCGGACAGACGGACTTTTGCTTATTTTTTCATGAAACAAATTTATATCCAAGAATTTTTTGTCTATGACGATTTTTGATTTTTTTTTGAAAATTCGAAAATACCGTATAATATTATTCTAGCTAGCACTGGCGCTGGGAATAATATAAAAACCGTTTCCCCGCAGATTGCTTCATGTCCCTTGAAAGCTCACATGATGATCCATTTAAAACCATCAGTGGTTTTATAGTATATTAAAGTACTAGTTTCATAACATACGTTTTTAGCGCACGAGTACAAGTTTAGAAAACGAGCCGCTTGCGGCGAGTTTTCTAAAGTACTAGTGCGCTAAAAACGTGTTATGAAACGAGTGCTTTATACAATTTTTTCTATTTTGCTCTAAAATTAAAAAAAACTTACATTTAAATTGATGACTGATTTAGGGATTTTTGTTTTGGATTGGCATTACAGTTTATACCATGTTTAAAATTCTAAGAACAAATGATATTTTGATATATTTTATAGTCATCTCTTCTCTTTTTCACTGCAATTAACCAAGCCACAATTGTAACACGGTAAAAATAACCTAAACACAAAATTTTGTAGAAAATTCAACTTTAAAGCGACATTGACATTTGCACGGATACGTCAAGTGATAGGCTTGCCAACCCAAAAGAACAAAAATAACAGACCTCTTATGGGCCTATAAGAACACGCAAAATGCGTGTGATTATGAGCTTATAAGAGTCGCAAAATAGAAAAAAATTGTAACTTATCTTCGACCTGTTTCGAATAAAAAATCGCCAGTCTCATTGAACTTTAGACCCCCTTTTCAATCGTATTTCCATCATCCTATGGAACTCAAATTAAGTGCATACTAATCAGTTCAATCCACCATCCTCCTACAGGCCACTCCCGATAGGGAGATCTCGGTAGTCTCCTTTATAAACTTAAGGTTTTTAGGAAATTCTTTACAGTTTATTTAAATATTTTTATGCCGGAGTCTGCAATGGCTTTTATTGGAATCGGGTTTTTTTCTTTACAAAGTATTTTATTAAAGGCTGATCGGGTCCTTTGAGCAGGGTTGTGAAAAAGTACTTTTTTTGAAATTGTCCAGGCTGGTGGACAAAACCGGACAAAATTGGATAAAACTGGACAAAATTGGACAAAACTGGACAAAATCAAAAATTATCCCTCATATCACATGGTCACGGAAAAAATATTTCAACTTCCAACTGTTTGGTTGAAACAGACAGGGACAAAGCTTTTTTTTAAGGTGTTTTTTCCTAGGGACGTCAAGGTCAAGGTTTGCTTCAGGGCACCGAAATGCAAAGGCAGGCACTGATCCTATACTATTCTTATACACTCTGAAGCGCTGAATCCTAATCTGGCTTCAGAATTTGCCTTTATGCTCAGGATTTTAAGAAAAATGGGTCTGAAAATATTAAAAATTATTATTCTTGGCCTTTTAATTTGATTTACCTTGGAAACCAGACCAAATAAATTAAATATAGTGCCGATGAATTCAGCAGCTTAAAATTTAAGCCTGTGTTGGATTTAGAAACCAAAAAGTTTGCTACTTTGAGTTTGTTGTTGTTTTTATTCGTGCTGTGTAACTAATAAATTATAAGTTATGGAAAGGCAACACATTTAAGAAAAAAATCAATTTTTAAAATTTATAAATGACGATTATTTTCAATGTATAAGTATTTCAAACAGAACTTTTAGATTATTAGGTTAATTATAATATTTCTTGTTCTTTTTTATATAAAATAATGAAAAAATCTTGCTATTAAGAACACTTTAATATATATTTATTTTTTTTATTAAAGTGTTCTTAATAGCAAGATTTTTTCATTATTATTAGGTTAACTAACCTAAATTTTCTCACATATATTTGGTATTTTTCGTTATTTTTTATGTTTTGTTATAATTAAAGTGTTTTTTATGTTTTTATGTATAAATACGTGTTTTAAAATTTATTTGATTTTTTCCGAGATTTTGTCCATTTTTTTATGTTTCCATGTATAAATACGCATTTAATAAAAATAGTTACGTGTTTTATTATTATTATTATTATTTGATTTTATTTCGATTTTGTACAATTTTTTTTAATGTTTCTATATATAAATATATTTATACGTATACGTATACGTATTTATTATTTTAATATTTAATTTAATTTTGATTTTGTCCAGAATTTGTGGACTTTTTCAGTTTTTTTGATTTTGTCCAGTCCGCCAAAATTTGATTACTTCCGTCCAGTTTTGTCCACCCGGACAAAATCAAACAACCCTGCCTTTGAGAAATATTTTATTTCTATTTGGGGACACGCGTTGAGTTGAAATGGAAGCCAGCAAATCTATAGAAAGTTTTGATTTAATGAAGTTTTCCTATTTTTACCATACTCCCCGCACCCAGAGAACCGGAATAAGTAACCTTATACCCCATTTAACTCCCGTACCCGGGCCTGGTTCTTAGTTTACGTGTAAATTTCCCAAGTATAATTCGTGTTATAATACCGGGTGTCCCAACTCTATTTACCCAGAGATTTTCTCGTAAACTAAAAGAGGTAATCAAGTTCTGAGAAAACGTTCTTAAATAAGACAACTTAAACTATCTTTTAGAATATATTTGATACTTTCAGCTTTTGAAATGTGGGCAGGAGGGCATAGAGGGACATTTTTTTTTAAATAGAAAGGGTGTCCTGTGATACATCATTTTAAAGCTTTTAAAATTCCCCGTTTAACTATATATTTTTTAAATTTTTTAATTTTTTTTTTGGGTTTAAAATAGGTTTGAAAATGGAACGTAAATGGAACTTTTAATAATTTTAATTGACATAAATAAAAATTTACAAAAAAATCTTAAAAGATCGCATTTTTTTAGCACAAAAAATTAAAAAATTAAAACCTTAAAAAAATTGTTTAAAAAATTAAAAAATATATAGTCCAGTAGAGAATTTTATTTGCTTTAAATTGATGTATCACACGACCCCCTCTTCATTTAAAAAAATTTCCCCCCATGCCCCCCTGCCCACATTTTAAGAGCTGAAAGTATCAAATATTTGCTAAAAGATAGTTTAAGTTGTCTAATTTAAGATGGTTTTCGCAGAACTTGATTATCTCTTTCAAATAGAGTTGGGACACCCGGTATATTACTTATAATATATTACTTCCCATGAAGTTTCTGTAACCGTGGGATTTTAAGGGTTTGCAGTTTATTTGTATAATGTGTATTTATTGTATTATAATTAATTATGTGTGTTTATTGTATTATAATAATAATTATTATTATCTATTTACATAGGTATATATTTTTTAAACAGGGTGTCCCAGACTTACTCGTATTTGTCCATCTTGTGAACCTACACTGATGAAAAAAAAATTATACAGTCGACCGTGTAGACCTGAATTGACACGGAATCGTGTTAAATTGTGTAAAAGTGTGTAACATTAACACCGTTTTTCGTAAAATTTACACAATTTTACACATTTTAACACGTTTCTGTGTCAATTCAGGTCTACACGGTCGACTGTGTAAAACGTTTTTCTTCAGTGTAGTCGGATAAAAAAATGCTTCCAAATCAAACGACTCAAATTATGATCAATAAGGGGCGCAAAAATGAGAAAAGTTGACGAACAAACGCTAAAATGTGTATAAAAATGAACCCAGTAGTAGAAACAATGGGGTAAAGAGTGCCATAGCAAAGATGTACTTAATTTACACCACTATATTTTAATAGAGGATCACAAATATTGTCTATAACCATATTTTAAGTCCAGGTACTTTTTATCTTCTTAAGTATCTCTGGTATCTGTAAACAGAAATATGCAGATAAAAAGTTTTTTTTTAACCGAAACTCAAAATATAGTCCAGGTTTTTATCTCTGTTTTCTGTAAACAGAAATGGGCAGATAAAAAGTACCTGGACTTAAAATATAGTCCTTGTGCATAACTATTTATTTATGTGTACGATACATACTGTGTCATGGAGAGCCCCAAATAAGCATATGCTTGTGCTAGGGGCTCTCCATTAATTTTGATTAAAAAATGTAAAAATTTCCGGTATCTTCCTGTATCTATTCAACCGCTGCCAATATTTCTTCTGCTTCTTAAATTTGACTTGATTATAATTCTATGCATTCGAAAGCCATAAGTATGCGCATGTTGAGCATAACAGAACAGAAATTCATGATTTTCCAAAATTTGGATATTTTTTCAAAAAATTATTGGTTTTAAACTCTTAAAGTCTTTATGCTAGAAGAACCAGAGTAAGGTTAAAACAATTTATTTAGCTAGGGTACAATGGCTAATGACCTTTTATTTTTTTTTGTCAGAAAGAGCGCAACTTTAGGCCCACTTCCCCTGTGTAAATGCCTTAGTCTCCGAGGTGAAGCAGTGTGTACACGTTTTTTTCTGTTGCCATATAAAAAAGCCTTATTAATAACTTTAAAAATAGTTTTTATTCAACCGGATTATCTACTGTTTCTAAAATGTAGCCTGGAAAATTACACAGGCCCACAAAAAAAATAAAAAAACGTCAATTACAACATTGTGAAATGACAGCAGGTTACAAAACATTTTACCCAATATCTTGTAAAGGAATTGAATTAAAGATGACATATTTTGTACATGTTCTGATAGATTAATAAGTGAAACAAATGCTTAATTTTAAGTATTTTAGTCAAAACGTTTAAAAGTTATTAGGGAAAAAGTTCAACAATTTACTGCCATCTCACAATGTGGGTAAGATGGTTATTCTACAACACAGTCTATTTGAGAGTTGTGCCCATGGACACTTATGGTCAGAATGTTGAGAACTAACATATCCAAAATTTAGGTAAATGTGACCATTTTTCCCTAATACTGAAGCGTTTTCCTTTAGGGGGCCCGGGAGCTTTTTTATTGTTAAATTCGTTTTCCCAAAAATAGGTAGTGTCAAGCAGTCTTCAGCTCGAGCCTACACTGACTTGAGGTCTAGGTTGGTGCGGGATTGCCAGACCCGTACTTTTCCTAACAGGTCTGGGATGCCCTGTATTAAGGTTTATTTTTGGGTGATGACGGATAATTTATCACTGATAAATTATCAATAAACATTCATTATTGCTTAGTAATAAACAATTAAACAATATTTGTGCTAACAAACTTATAAATATGTTCATGATTTTAAATAACGGTGATTAAATAAAAATTGCATTGCAATAATTAGTCACGCACAGATTAATTTTAATTCATATATTAATCATTAACTATTAATATAATATTCCTGGTAAAAAGTCCAAATATATATTAATAAGTTACAATACTAAAACCATGCGATAAGGGTAATTTTGTTTAATCTTTCCATGAAATTGAGTAGTTTTCAAAGGTTTTATTTATAAAAGGATATAATTTTCTTTCAAAACCTTACTATTTTGGAATATTTCCTCCAAATTCCATAAATAAACAATTTCCGTATCTATACCGGGTGAGTTTCAGTCCATGGGCACCCTCTTAAATGGAATTGTTTTTAATCCGATCAAAGCAATTTTTTTGTAGCTTTTATTTCTTAACAAGGGCTATAAAATGGCGTACAAAATTATTTTTTGCACTTCCGGTTTTGCCGGAAACAAAGGCAATTTAATTTTTTATAATGACACTCCCTACATATTTTTGTATTTTTGAACTCAGAAAACAATTTTACATCTAAAAAAAACAATTATTTTTTTATTTATTAAAAAAACCTTAATCGACCTATTTCCGGAAAAAACGGAAAGAAAAAAAAGTACTCCATTTTGTAACTCTTACAATAGCGCACCAAAAAGGTAAGAGAGGCCAAGTGGGTTGCCATTTGAAAAAATTAAGTTATAAAGGAAAAACCGTTTTAATAAATTTAAGGTACAAAAAAAAACCAAATTTTGGTTTTTACATAAAATTTATATTATTCCCACATTTGGCAAATAAATTAAATTGTATTTATAAAAAAATAAATCTTGTATGTTAATAAAAAAACGCAATAGAAAAATAAAAAGTTTTTAAATGATTTTTTTAATGCAAATTTGTTTTTGGATCAAAAAATGCATAAATATACAGGGGGTATCATTTAAGAAAAATAATTTAACTTAGTTTCCGACGAAATCGGAAGTACAAAAAAATAATTGTATGCCATTTTGTAGCCATTATTGAGAAATATGTATATATAGCTTATATATAAGCTGTGAAAACTTGCTTTGATCGGATCGAAAACAACCTAATGATTAGGTTGTAAATTTATTTTAGGGGGTGTCCATATGTTTAACCCATTCACTGCGACCTAAAACGGACGTTTACGACCCAGGTGCGCTGGGTTTTTAAAGTTTCACTATCTGCCATTTTTGGGAGTTCACAGAAAAAACGCTAAAAATGACTGTCGCCAAAACAAGTGAATAGCAGAAACGCACCCGTCTAAGTCGCGAGCCTGGCAGCCAATACAAGCTGAATGCACCCCTACCACAGTGGTCCCAGAAAAATATCTGTTTTTTGCATAGGATCATATTTTGCACCTCTGATTACAAAAAAAATAGGGAAAAATCTGAAAAAATTAAAATAATAAATCGGCCATATTTATTCCACCATTTTGAATTTTGAGTTTTTGGGTATTGGTACGCATTAATAATGCCAAAAGAGGCCTTTATACCAAGTTTTAGCTAAATCGTACATTTTTCAAAAATTTTGAACCACCCTAATGTAATTTTTTTTTTCAGATTTTTCACTTTTTACGTAATCAGCGGTGCATGGCCCTATGCGAGGGGTGTTTCACCTTAGACAATACATGTACGCTTTGGCTGACATTACTTCGACATTACCTGACATTACGTGACATTACTTGACATTACTTGACATTACATGACATTACATGACATTACTTGACATTACCTGACATTACTTGACATTACTTGACATTACTCGACAGTACAGACATTAACTCCTAATACGCATGTGCGTAGACAGTACTTACTATTTACGCTTGCGTGTAGACATTACGTGCGTGAAAATATCGCGCGAAAATATATTGAGTTGCGAATATGTAGAGTAGTAAAATTCGCAAAATACTAAAGTAAGAATAACTTTCTACCTTCAAACTTTAAAAATAATTGTTTTTCTAACATTTTTTTTTATATAGAAAGAAAAAAGATATAATCACGAAATTTTGTAGGTATGTTTATTTATATTCAAAAAATACAAAAAATTTTTTTTAGAGTGCCATTTTTTGGCCATAAAAATTTTGTGAAAAAAAGATCAAAAAACGGTCATGATTCCGGCCGTTTGGATCGATTAAAAAAAAAAAGAAAACGGGATATTATTCAGTATTGAAGTCGCTATAGCCCATAATAGAAGAATTTTTTTGGTCAAAATATAACAAAATGGCGGACGTTTTTGTTTGAAAATGTTTGAATTTTTTTTGCCAAGAAATTTTCATCCTTTTCATCTGATTTCAAAAAAAAATTATGACCAAAAAACGGCGCTTTAAAAAACTAAAAAAAAAATGTATTCTTTGAATATAAATAAATATACATACGACATTTCACAATGATATCTTTTTTCTTTCTATATAAAAAATGTTTAAAAAAATATTATTTTTAAAATTTGAAGGTAAAAAGATCCCTTAATTTGATTTCTTATATCAGCAAGAACATATAATAGTTATAACTATTAAAATTAATAACTATTAACGAAAACTACATTTCAAAATATTTATTTTGTTGATTTGGGGTTATAGTATTATTATTAAATTAACTTTACACCACGATATTTTAAGAACGCTTTGACATTTAATATGACTATACATATAATTTTTTACCGAGTTCTTTATACTTTCACACGTATTCAGACTTATTTCAATTATACCGTGCGGTCCAAAACTCGCCCCTCCCCCTCTTAACTTTTGAACGAGTTGAGATATTCACTTTAAATATGGAACCCAAAAATAAGACAACTTTCTTTTTGCATATATTGGATATTTTCAACTTCTAAAATGTAGGCAGGGTGGTCATAGGGGACATTTTTTAAATGGAAACGGGGCCGTGTGATACATTATTTTAAAGCTTATAAAATTATCCATATATTTCCAAAAAAATTAAACACGTTTTTTCAGGTTTTAATTTAGATTTTTTTTTGCTAAAAAATGAGATTTTTAAGATTAATTTTGTAAATTTAATATAATAATTATATTTATTAAAATTAGTTTAAAAGTATAATTTTTTTCAACTTAAAATTATTCACTTTTCAAAAATTGTTTGAATTTTTTAAACAAATTTTGACGAAAATACCCTATTTTAAACCCCCAAAAAAATGTCTAAAAAAATAAAAAAATATAGTTGAATAGAGAACTTTATAAGCTTTAAAATGTTGTATCACACGACCTCCTCTATATTAAAAAAAAATGTTCTCTAAGCCCCCCTGCCCAAATTTTAAGAGCTAAAAATATCAAATATATGCAAAAAGATAGTTTAAGTTGTCTTATTTCTGAGTTCCAAATTTTAAGTCGATACCTCAACTCGTTTAAAAGTTAAAAGAGAGGTGACTTTTGGACCGTACGTACGGTATTGTCATTAAATAAGTCCATAAACAATGTCACTCGAAAATATCCAAATAATTATTTACTATTGGATACCATAATAAAGAGTTAATAATTAGGACGCTGTTTTACAAATATGTCACCGAAGTTTTGCTATTCTTTTAAACCCTTTAGTTCTTAATTTCGTAGTGCAAAATATTCAAATCAAGTCATTTCAACCCTGTGAGATTACAAGTGGTGCAATCTGCTTTCTCCCTCTAACTGTGATCAGATTTTTCTGTATCCTGCAGTGTTGTCGATTAGCGGATAATTATTCACCAATAGGCAACACTGCAGGGTTATAATAGTCTGATTTGACATTTTTAGCGGATCTTCATTTTTTTCGGACATTTTAAGGATAGTTTCTAATTAGCGGACATTTTTTCGGACGTCTTAAGAAAAACGACGTTTCTTGGAAAAAAAAGCTGTTTTTTACAAAAAAATAACCGATATATCTCTATTATTAATGTTTTATTTATAGTCCTAATTTATTACTTTGGATTTTAAATCACAGCATACTATAGTACCTATACGGCAAACTAACAAACAATAATTATTATTATAATTATAATTATAATTAGCGAACTACAAAGTTTAAGGGTGTGGAGGCTGTAAGCCAGACCTCTAGGTCACTATGACACTTTTTGCCAGTACGAATTACAAAAGCTCGTACAAAAGTAACGTGTTCAGTAAAAAAAAACTTCAAAAGTAATGTGCTCGGTAAAAAAATTTATAAATAATACTTAAAATACTTGATTATACTCGATATTACCAGACATTACTTGACATTACTCGAAATCACTTGACATTACTCGACATTACTTGATATTACGTGACATTACTTGACATTACGTGACATTACCTGACATTACCTGACATTACCTGACATTACCTGACATTACTCGACATTACTTGACATTACTTGACATTACTTGACATTACTTGACATTACTGACAATATTTGGCATTTTTGACAATACATGTACAAAATTTTGGCGGTGAGACACCCCTCGGCCCTATGCAAAAAAAAAACAGAATTTTGTCACTTTTTTTCTGGGACCACTGCGTACGACTTCGGCGCATTGAACGTGTTAAATGAAATTACCTTTGTCCAAAGAAAAAACTCACTTTAAACACCACATCTTTTTTGGGAAGTTTTATCCATTTTCTTTATAAATGGAAATATTTATTTAAAAATCCACAAAAACTTATCATAATAATAATTTAATCAATACCTAGAACTTCCTTTCAAAACTAATTTTATTAATTTTCCATGAATATATATTAAAATGTGTACATTTCTATTTATTTTAAAAGGCTATACTTACCTACGGTTTACAAAAAAGGAAATGTATAAATAGTGTTAAGGCCTTGATAATATCCTTTAAGAAAACGTGGTAAATCCTTTAGAAAACGTGATGAATTCCTTATAATTTCTATTAATAATCTTATTGCCTGGAATCGCACGGAAATCGGTCAAACGCCGCGGCACTTTCTGGTTCTGTAGGTGCCCATTAAAAATTTTTCCCAAGAGAAATATATTAAATAAAATAATACTGCCCTGCTCATCAATGCAGTCGTATCTGCATATGCGCATGTTTCGTTGTTTTGAGAAAATCGACTTTTTTGTTAAAAGCGGCGGCAATTTTGCAGATACCCAGGTAGCAAGGGATGTTATATTACAAGAAATTAACATCACTTTTGGGTGTATTTTTAAACTAAATCATAACATCACATAATATTGAAAAATAACATGTATTTAACATCACATTTGCAACGTAACACGTGTGACGTGACAACCATGTTATTAATAACAAATATTTAGCAACGCTGTGAATATATCGCATGTCACATATTAACGTGACTTTCACGTGAATGTCATGTTATTTTGCTTCTCACCGACGTTCGAAGCAAAAAAATCGATATAAGATGATGTTGATAGAGTAAATCATTATAAGGAAATTGTATACACAGTATCCGATTTCCAATGGATAGGGGGCTCTGCCGGGCTTCTCAAGACCACGGACACGGATTATATTCTCCGCTTAATCTGCAATTTCGTATTTAGAATCTATCTTTTTGAATATGTGATTGTTTCAATTACTGATTGATTTTAATTCCGATTTTTTTATAGGGTTATAGCGTTTTTAATGGTTTTAATTTAGAAAAAGCTAATATCCTAGAATATTATTTAAATATTAAAGTACCAGTAACGGCATCCATAAGATATTAGATATAACAGGAATGTGGATTTATGATGTCACAAACACGTTATTTTCGGGATGTCATTGTGTGATGTTATTAGGGGCGGACTTAGGACATCCCCACCATGCTACATTCTTGTTAAATAGGACTACAATCTTAACATCACATGTCACATATTAACGTGACTTTCACATGAATGTCATGTTATTTTGCTACCTGGGTATAGTAATAATTTTCACTATAGCCGAGCGTGCTCTCAACTTTACGCTTTAACCTTCGTAACGCAGGATGCGTGAAGTGTGAGGCACAATAGTCTATAGTAATGGAGATCTCTACAACTAGTATTATGAAACAAAAGACGTCTACCCTATCTCTATCTCATTTGTGCTACACTTTCCAGCCAACCAAATAAATACTGTATTTGTTTTTCATACAACAAATACAGTATTTATTTGATTGGCCGGAAAGTGTAGCACTGAGCTGAGCGGCATGAACAAACATAGCTAATGTGAATCTGTAGAATAAGATAATTCTACTGAAATTTAGATGGCGCCAGTAATTTCTTTAATAAAAATAATACAGTTTTCGCCCGGCCAAGTAAATATTGTATTTGTTCAACAAAGAACAAATACAGAATTTGTTTGGTTGGGTGGAAGTGGGAGTGTATTTTGTCCCTGTCTAATCTAACGGGAGAAATCGCCATTGCGCCGGCTATATTACAATATGTCTAATTGAATAAATTTCTCAAAATGTAATATAGGCGATTTTTTTTCGTAGCATAATAGTTAAAGATACAAATATACTAAGGGGCCGTCCATAAAATACGGCACGCAAATTGACCAAAATTCATACACTTCATACCCCGTTTCTCACGTTATTAAAGGCTATATTTTATATTTTGAAGAAAAATCTTCAAATATAATATTTAAAAATTAATAGTTACACAGTTAAGACCACTTTACACGGAGCAATTTGTACGCAAGTTTGATGCTATGCAAGTTTGTTGCAAGAATTATTCAGTCACTGCGCATGCCTTCAGGTAAGTTTGAGGCTATTTTCGTGCCATCAAATTATTTAGAACATGTTCTATTTTTCGGCGAAGTTTTATGGTTATTTTGGTTGTACCAACCTGGAAAAAAGTTACCAAATCGATTTCATTTTACTAATATAGTAGCAACTGCACATGTTAATAATTATTATTATTAATAATAGGTCGGTCTGTCTAACTAAAAAACTTCCTTAAAAAACCAAATGCTAGGTTATATTTTTGTCAACAAAAGCAGAGAAATGTCAAAATTGTCTGGTTGGCAGCACTGTATACCTTGCAATATATAGCACCAAACTTGCGTACAACTTGCTTCGTGAAAAGGCAAATTAAAAAGTCTAATTGTCATAATGCTATATCTGGCAGCAAACTTGCATAGCATCAAACTTGCGTACAAATTGCTCCGTGTAAAGTGGTCTTTAAATATTTTAAGCTCTTTAACACTTTAACTGCGGTGTATGTAGTTTTCAAGCCTTGGTGTAGTACTTCATATTCTCCTAAAGGCTTTTGTTTGGCTTGGAAAAAAAATATTTGTATAATATAATTTTAATCATTTTATTACATTATTTAGTGGCTATTCAACTTGTTTGCCATAAAACATTAATAAATTAACAAACAAGCTTTTTGGCAAAAAAAAATGACGGCCGAAATGGCAAAATTTCGTAAAAATCGTACGGCAGATAAAGTGTTAACATGACTTATCACAACACCTACACTGATAAAAATAATTTATTTGGATATGGCCAATTAAATTATCTGTTGGTAAGAAATTTTATTTGTGTCAAATAAGTATTTAGTTCATGTAAACAAATATTTTAATTTCAAAATGATTTATTAATGCACTGAAAAAAATTGGCTCTTGGCTCAAAGTAGTCAACACTCTTGGCAGTTATTCTTTTAGCTTAAAAGATGTGTATCTTTAAACAAAAGTATTTATCTTGTCTCAAGAAAAATGTCGCTTTTGAAATATTTTTAAAATTCTCTTGGACCTGGCGCATTTGAGGCAAAAACCATTTATCTTGTGTTAAGATTGTTAAAAATTAAATAATTTTAAATACTTTGGCCCAAGAATTTTTCTTTTGAGACAAGACCACTTGCATTTCACACAAGATCAAAGAATT
Source organism: Brachypterus glaber (assembly GCA_958510825.1). Classification (NCBI taxonomy): domain Eukaryota; kingdom Metazoa; phylum Arthropoda; class Insecta; order Coleoptera; family Kateretidae; genus Brachypterus; species Brachypterus glaber. The sequence continues at coordinate 77,806,648 of OY294045.1, read as the reverse complement.
TTAAGTTAAAGAATCAGAAAGATCTTGGCAAGTGAATTATATTTTCATGTTAAGAGAAGTCGCTTTTGGACGTTTTCAAGAGTGCGAAGGATTTGGCCTAATTTCATATTCCATTACCGCAAAGGATCCTTTTTTTCAGTGTGGAAACAAAATAGTTTGACAGAAATAACATTTATCTGTCAAAAACCAAATAATTCAATTGGCCATATCCAACCAAATATTTTGTTGACACAAACGTTTTATCAGTGTAGGGTGCTATTTGAAATATTGTTCCTCATTGCCCCCCTTGCGCCACCTTACCAAATAAAAAATTGAAAAATATGGCAAATGATAATTTTTATTGTGTGATTTACATATTCCAAATTTAAAGTTTATATCTTATTTCATTTAAAAGTTACGGGGGCTGTACCATTTAAAATAATAACCCTGTATACAAGTTTAAAAATAAATGTTTTTTAGTTTTTAAACTTGTAAAACTTTCATCCATGTATTATCAAAACCGTAAATTCGTAAAATTAAAATGATCATCAAGTTCATTATTAAAAAAGGGAAGTAATTTTGTAATTTTACTTAGTATTTTTCGAAGATACCCATAATACATTCTCCAATAAAATACGTGACCAATATCTTAAAAAATAAAAATTCATAATAACTAAATTGCTTACTTTCTTTCTTTCTGAAGGCATGTGCATAATATTTTTTTAATTTCAAGTGAAATGGCAAATAAATTGTGCTATGTGTCTCAACCTGCCAATTGTATGGAGTTCCCACGGTGCTCAGTAATCTTCAATTAAATAATTATATGTATATGACTATATTTAATGCTATTGAAGTCTACAAGTATACTATTACATTTGTTTGTGTTCATTTAAGACCACTGAAGAGCCTCTTTAAAAAAAGGAATGTATTTTCTAAATTAAAATTAAGATTTCATTAATGCTTAATACTTACGTCAAAAATGCCTTGCTTGTAGGTATTTATCCACGGTGATTCAGAATGGAGATCTCTACAACTAGAATTATGAAACAAAAGATGTCTACCCTACCTCTATCTCATTTGTGCTACACTTTTCAGCCAACCAAATAAATACTGTATTTGTTTTTCATACAACAAATACAGTATTTATTTGGTTGGCTGGAAAGTGTAGCACTGAGCGGCACTAATAAACATAGCTAATGTGAATCTGTAGAATAAGATAATTCTACTAAAATTTAGATGGCGCCAGTAATTTCTTTAATAAAAATAATAGTTACACTTTTCGCCCGGCTAAGTAAATATTGTATTTGTTCAACAAAGAACAAATACAGAATTTGTTTGGTTGGAAGTGGGAGTCTATGTATGTCTTCTATTCTTTTTGGGTAGAACTTTTGTCCCTGTCTAATCTAACGGGAGAAATCGCCATTGGTGAATCAGACGAAAATGGTAGATTCCCCATGCGAAAATAAGACAAAAAGTTCATATAAAGGTTGGTCCTAAAATGAGCCCTAATGGAGCTACGACGAGCAACATATTGTTGCCCCAACCAGATCGTTTTTTTTTTCAGTGCAGAATTAATTAGTGCAAAGAACTGAAAATCGATATGTTTAGATACGAGTGTTAGAAAGTAACAAGACTAAATGTCCCATGTTATTTAAACCGTTTCAGACCCATTTCGCCAACGGTGGCAAAATAAAAAAATCTCGATTTTATACCAAGTTTGCCATACCGGGTGAGTTTTATTTATGTCCACCCCCAAAATTAACACTAATCTTGATTCGATAAAAGCGAAACTTGGGTAATTTATATAATTTTACATCGGCTATAAAATGGCGGATTTATTTTTTTGTTTCTCTTCCGGTTTCGCCGGAAAGGGCATAGATATGTTTTTTTTAATGGAAAACCCTGTAATTTTTTACATTTTTGAATTCAGCCGATAATTCTATGCATAAAAACCTGATTGTTTTCTTTTTTTTTTACTTTTTTTTCGTTTTTATTTTTATCGTATAAAAACGAGATACACATAATTAACCTTGTTTTGATTACTTATGTCTCGTACCTCGTATACCTACATAATATCTATAAAATAAAATCTATGAGATATCTGTCTGTCTGTCTGGCTGTCCGTATGTCTGTCTGTCCTTCCAGAAGTTTTTTTTTCACTTCCCAAACAGCTAAAAATCCGAAACTTGGTATGCACATCAGGAATCTGGGTCTGCTGATAAAAAAGTCTGAAGCCTCAATTTATTTTCAAGGGGGTTCTGTGGGACAAAAAATATATATAAAATCATTTCAAAAAAATGAACAGGCTTTAATACAGTGTGGCGCAAAAAGTCACGCAATGGTTTAAATAATTCATAACTTTTTTTATTTACAAATTTAATATTTTCTTTCTGAGAAATAAAACATATAATTTGATTTTTTTTTTCACACTAGTTGCAGAATATTATATCCTTTAAGTGACCGCCATTTTCGGTCTCAGAAAAAAGGGCTCTTTTGAGAGTATTTTCTATTACTTTTCTATGAATTTCTGGCTCTAGTGCTCGGATTTAATTTCGGAAATTGGCTTTGATTTCCTGCATCTCTTCTGACTTGTTTACGTAAACACTTTCCTTGAGGTACCCCCAAAGGAAGTAGTGTGAGGCTGAAAATGGCGTTCATTTAAAGAACATAATTTTCCACGACCGATGTGAATTTTTTTTTCAAATTATATTTTATTTCTCAGAAATTAAATATTAGATTTATTTGTAAATAAAAAAGTAATGAATTATTCAGACCAATGCGTGACTTATGCGCCACCCTGTATGAAATTTCCTGTTAAAAACAGGGTTAACGGCTAGTGATATGATAATATAATGTCCTTATATGCTGTTGCAGGGCCGTAACCAGAAAAAAATCTAGAGGGGGCTTAGCCCCCAGGGTAAAAAAAAAGAAAAAATACCTTCATGAAAAAAAGCTTTGTCTCTGGTGGTTTCTGCCAAACTTGGCGCCCCTGCAAAAAAGAATTGGCGCCCCAAAAATTACCTTTACGAAAAAAAGCTTTGTCCCTGGAGACGGTTTCTACCAAACTTGGCGCCCCAAAAATACCTTTACTAAAAAAATCTTTGTCCCTGACGGTTTTTACCAAACTTGTTGCCCCTGCAAAAGAAAATTTGCGCCCCAAAAAAAAATACCAAGGGGGCTCAGAGAAAACGCCAGGGGGCTCAAACCAAGGCCAGCGGGGTTTACCCCCTGCCCCCCCTAGTTACAGCCCTGTGCTGTTGTTTAGGATATAATTATGTCAGTTTGGACTTTTTATGTTATATGTTATAGTAATATTACTATTTAAATGCGATCCTGGCGTCGAACGCGTAAAATGGCTAGTGAAGTTATATGCCGGGCTTAACATATTTGACCGAGAAATCGTTAATTTTTATTTACGGACTGCACGGGATATTTGCGAAAGAAATTCTCTCGTAAGTGTCTAGTTCGTTAAAGTAACTTATGCTACAATTCCTGCAAATGCATGTAATTTTCAAAAGTACAAGTACCCAGTGTACTTTCACATAATTAACGACATCTAAAGCATAGGGTATTACGTGGAAAATGTCTCTTATCGTGCCTCACTTAGGAGTTGCATAATAGCAAGCTAAAAATTTAACAGAATAAATTATTAACAGGGAAAGGAAATATGTAAATAGACGCGTTTATCATAAATTGTTAAGCAGGTGTCGAACGCAAATTACTTTTCTTAGAAATAGTTGATTCCGCAGACTACACTGTTAAAAGTTAACTAAATTTTACGACATCGAAATTATCTGAATTTTGTGCTTTTCTTTAACTTTAGGAGCTATTTTGCTATCCCATTTTGAAAATTTTCAAAATTTCGGAAAGCCTTGTATTCGTGCAAAAATTTTCAATTTTTTTTTTGTGTATTTTTGCGTTTTATGACGTTTTATATCGATATAAATCAATTTCGAGCAAAAAAAAATTTGTCGATCGGTCTGTCCGGGAAATCTTGTAACTCCACCCCCAAGGGGGTGGGGGGGTAAATATTTTTAAATATTTTCAATATTTTCTTCAAAACTGGTATATAGGGGCTTTCAGGGTTGACAAATTTGAATCTGATAATAACTTTTTTCTAATTTCACCCCCTGAGGGGTGGGGGGTAGTTTTTGTGAAAACTGGTATATTGGGGGTTTTGAGGTTTCTGAAAGTGAATTTGATAATAAAAAAAATCTAAATCCACCCCCTGAGGGGTGGGGGGTAGTTTTCGTGAAAACTGGTGTATTGGGGTTTTTGAGGTTGCTGAAAGTGAATCTGATAATAAAAATATTCTAAATCCACCCCCTGAGGGGTGAGGGGTAGTTTTAGTAAAAATTGGTATATTGGGGTTTTTGAGGTTGTTGAAAGGGAATCTGATTATAACAAAATTCTAACTTCACCCCCAAAGGGGCAGAGGGTAGTTTTCGTGAAAATTGGTATACTAAGGTTTTTATGGGTGCTGAAAGTGAATCTGATAATAAAAAAATCCATTTTACGCGCGGAGGTGAAAAATAAGAAAGCTCTTTTACTGGGCAGTGTATTTTGTCTATTTTTGGATTGTAGATAATGGTACATTTTTATACTAGCAGAAAAAGTACAGTAAATATATTCTGTAACAAGTAACAATGAAAAGTTTTAATACAAAAACAATAGATTACAGCCAATAAATTAATTTTCATCTAATAATTTAATATTTTATATTAAATTGTGTATTATTTCGTTGATTTAGCTAAAAATAAAACCCTTACAGATGTGTCATATACCGTCAACCGCTTACGGAATGTGCTATATACCTTAAGAGTTTTTTGTGCGATTTGACTAACATTCTAATACAGTCGTAAGAAAGAAACTTTTCCCTGTCGAATTTATTAGACAGACGCTTTGAAGGCTTTTCGTATTAGTTACCAAAGTTTTGGTCATAGGTTTGGTATTTACCGCTTGATTACGGAATGCTTTGGTTACGTGCAGTTAAACCAATTGGTAGTAAAATCTGTTATTATTAATCTTTTTCTATTATCTTCTTTCTTTCTTTCTTTCTTTCTTTTGTTTAAACATTCCCAGTATAAACTAATGTTTTTTTAATCTTAACATTCCTATTTACAAATTAACCAAATTTTTGTATTTTGATCAAAATCTATCGACTATTTATCTTGAGAGAACAAACAAAATACACTACTTATAGGTTATGTTTACTATAGTAACTGTCAGTGTAAACAACACATCAGATGTTACATCTAAGATGTATTGGTAAATAATTTGAACCAATCTATTACCAATCATAAATTATGATTCATAACCATAACCGCAACTTTGGTAACTAATACGAAAAGCCTTTTGACAGTCAAAGCGTCAAAGTTTGCCTGGCGCTGCCATCTATGTGAATTTGTGTGTCTTAAATAATTTATTTACTGTGAGCAATATTAATAATAACATTTATGTTATAATTATAATATAAATTATAATTAATGAATTATTTTTTACAGAATCCAGAGTTGCAGTGAGGATCAAAAAGTGAGTATCTAACGAGGTATCTAATTTAATTTAGCGTAAAAAAAATGTTAGTTCTTGATTTTTGATAAAAAAAGTTGATTAGAAATTCAATAAATAAATAAATAAAGATAATAAACGACAAAAAAGATATTAGCACGACAGAATAGGCATTTTCATAGCCAAAAAGATGCTTGCACTGCAAAAAAAATAAATAAAACTAATGATCCCGTTCTAGACAAAAAATTCTTGGATATAAATGTGTTTCATGGAAAAATAAGTATTTTTAAATAGCTTTAAAATGGTTCGTCTGTCCGTCCGTTCGTCTGTTCGTCCGATGTCACGTTTTTTGTTTACACGATAACTCAAGAACAAATTATCCGATCTACTCGACATTTTTAGGAAAAGTCAAGTTCTATGAAAGAAAGATCCTTATGGCTTTTGAAAATAATTCCCTCAAAAACAGTAAGTTAAGTTTTTAATAATTAAAAAAAAACTGTCTTACTCATTTTTTTATTTTCTCGTTTTTAGATTTTTAAATTTTTTATTTATTTTTTTTTTTTTACTTTTTTAATTCGGCACTTTGTGGTTGGTTTAACACGTTCGCGCCGACGGTGTTTTCGGTATAACTCAACTATACAACTGTTTGTATTTTGTTAACATCGTATATAATCCATATTTTCGGCCGAATGCGAAAACCCTAGTATACCAATGTATACAAGGTGTATTTGAAATAAGATTCGAAATTTTAAGGGGTGATTCTACATCATAAAATATGACAAAAAGTTCCTATAAACATATGTCTAAAAATGTGTCGTAAGAGAGCTATGCCCCTTTGAATGGGGCTAAAAAATCGGTTTTTATTTAATAACTCATGGACCCTTTGAGACATAGTAACGAGGACATAACTAATTTTAATTAATATAAATAAAAATTACAAAAAAATCTTAAAAAATTACATTTTTTTAGGACAAAAAATTGAAAAATCTAAACCTTAAAAAAATGTTAAAAAAATAAAAAATATGTAGTCAAATAGAGAATTTTATTTGCTTTAAAATGATGCATCACACGACCCCCCTTTCCATTAAAAAAAACTGCCCCCATGCCCCCTGTACACATTTTAAGAGCTGAAAGTATTAAATATATGCTAAAAGATAGTTTAAGTTATCTTATTTAAGAGTTCTAAATTTGAAGTCGATATCTCAACTCGGTCAAAAGCAAAGAGGGGGGGGGGGGGGGTGACTTTTGGACCGCACTGTACAATTCAGTTAAGTTCTCGCGGGCCAAAAAAAAAACGAGAAAAAATCTCTGTTTTTTCGGTCACTCTTTAACATTTCTCTAAGCTTATTTAGAAAGATTTTCTGTGTAAAAAAACTACGCAGTGACCTATATGCGGATATAAACATCCAATATACGGAAAAATTGCTGCATCAATCTTTCTATTTCTCTCATAATTGATTCACATCATTTCAAATATAAAACTCTGTGTCATACCCTTATCATAAACGTTTAGAATAGTATGGATTTTTAAAACGCTATAAATTATGAACAGGTGTTCCATTGCTATTTTCACATATCTAACAAGCGCCTAAATGCAGCTCTCTGTGAAGGAGTTTGTTTTGGTTTTTTCTTGGTTTCGTCTTTTTTTTTAATGAGGGGCCTTGGTTTTCGTTAACGTTGGTTTGGCGTCTGTTTGGCGTTTTTTTTTTGTAAAAAAGTGTTTTTTATTTAAAATAACATATTGAAAAATGGTCAGCGCATGCGCAGTTTATCAAAACGCTGCATAAAGAGCTGCACATAGGCGCTCCTCATATCTAAAACAAACTGCTATTTTTTCGGGAACGATTGGGCCTACTGTACGGTTACATAAAGGGTACTTTTTTGATGAATTTTTAACCAAAGAATCATGTTTTATTGAGAAATTGTCAAAAAATTACAGATAAAAAAAATTGTGTGTGTCCCTGGTTAAAATTGCCAAATAAAAGTCACATAAAATTATAGCTCTTATCAATGTAAAGGTATGTGCAAAAATTCGTTACTGTGGTTAATAGGGTTCCAGAGATGTTAAATAAAACCCAATTTTCATATGAAACCTTAAGAGGGCCAAAGCACACCTACATAAAATAAAGAATGTCTGCTTTCCCAGACCCAGACTGTGAATGCGGAACAGGAATCCAAGATATCAACCATATTTTAATAGAGTCCCCAACACATACCATAGAAAGAAACACACTATATAGAAAGCTCAGTGCAATCCTTGAAGCTCCCTTATCCCTAAACTCACCTTCAGAACCATCAGTAAAATTAGTAATGGGATTTTTAGACAAAACTCATCACTCTCTTTAGTAATCATAACCCGCATAGTAGAAAAACTAGTCAACTTCCTATTAGATAGCTTCCTATATATTAGTAAAAATCCTACTACACCTTTTCAAGTTGTAAATAGGAAAGTGTAAATTGATATTCAGAATTTCAAGTTAAATTTCAGAAAGTATAAATTGTAATTCAGATTTGCGTTATATTTCAGAAAGTGTAAAATGTAATTCAGATTTTCAACTTATATTTCAGAAAGTGTAAATTGTAATTCAGATTTGGAATTTATATTTCAGTAAGTATAAATTAAATTTCAGAAAGTGTAAATTATATTTCAGAAAGCGTAAGTTGAAATTCAGAAAGTGTAAATTATACTTCAGAAATAATAACTTTATATTATTATTACAGAGTAAATTGTATTTCAGAAAGTGTAAATTGTATTTCAGAACGTGTAAATTAAATTTCAGAACTATTTATCTATCGAGAAACTTATAATTTATTTTTTATAATTTATACGTATGTAATATAATGAAGTGACCTAGCCATTTAGAAATTAATTTTGATAAATGTTTAATTTTATTTAAAAAATACATTTTTTTTTAAATTTTAATTTATTGCTGTTCAATATTTAATACCGAATATATGTATAATACATAACTGCTACTTTTTTTAAATTTTGTTAAACAATACGTTCCGAAATAAAAATTATGATTTCTGATTTATTAATTACCGTTTCCTAAAATTAATTTACACTTTCTGAAATTGAATTTACAGATCCAAATTTAAATAAAATAACACATTCTGAAAATTAATTTATATTTTCTGAAATATAATTTACACTTTCTGAATTTCAACTTACGCTTTCTGAAATATATATTACAAATCTGAATTTCAATTTATACTTTCTAAAATATAACTTGCAAATCTGAATTACAATTTACACTTTCTGAAATATAATTTAAAAATCTGAATTACAATTTATACTTTCTAAAATTTATTTTAAAAATCTGAATAACAAATTACACTGTCTGAAATTAATATCACACTTTCTAATTTACAACTTGAAAAGGTGTAGTCAGGTTCAATTTAGTCAGTTCATCTTAGTCAACTTCATCTTAGCCAGCTTCATCCTAGTCAGCTTCATTAGGCTTTTTAAACCCAAGTATAAATAAAAATAAAAATTCAAGGACTTACCCCAACCCCGAAATATTCAAACAATTGGCGGATATGGCTCAATAGGCTAACGCCGAAAAACAGGAAGAAGAAGAGGGGAATAGCTCCTTTAGGACTCATTTCCGGACTCACCTTAGAAGAAACTTTTTTCATATATTTGGACCTAGAATCACCCTTTAAAATTTTATTATTATTATTTCCGCACCCTGTACACTATGGAATGTGAAGCATTACATATCTTCAGGGCTTGTTTCAATTTGTTTATGGTGTTAAATGGCCATTTTGGATCGTTATCACAGCATTTGAATGCATTCCGTGGTAGTTCCCTCAGCATGCTACTACGGCGTGCCGCGATATTGGCCATTGTGCACCATGGTGCGGGCCGCTCCGTGCGACATAAGCAAATTAATATTACGAAAAAATACACTGCCCAGTAAAAGAGCTTTCCCATTTTGGCGAACATTCCCCAACGGCAAGTGAAAGGGGAAAACATTTTCCCCGCGGGGATGAGGGTAAATCTTTTTAATATTTTTGTCAAAATTGGTAGGGCGTAAAATAAATTTTTTATTATTAGATTTACTTTTAGCAACATTAAAAATATACCAATTTTCACGAAAACTACCCCCCGCCTCTTAGGGGGTGGAGTTCGATCTTTTTTATTATCAGATTCTCTTTCAGCAACCTTAAAAACCCCAATAAACCAATTTTCACAAAAACTACCCCCCCTCAGGGGGTAAAGTTAGAAAAATGTTATTAAAAGATTCAGTTTTAGCGACCTCAAAAACCCCAATATATAAATTTTAAAGAAAACTACCCCCTGCCCCTCAGGGGGTGGAGTAAGATTTTTTTTATTATCAGATTCACTTTCAGCGACCTTTATTTATTATTAATAATAAATTAAAATTTTTATAATTCATCAAACAAAAATTGTTTGATTTTTTTAGAATTTTTAACGAAAATTCCCATTTTCAATACTGTTTTAACCCCCTAAAAAAATGTTAAATTTTCATTTATATCATGAACGAGATTCATGTATAATCGAGGGGTAAACCGCTGACAAAATTTTATACACCTTTGGGAGGAAATCTTCAAAGATTTTGAACAATGTGCAGTGCATGGTTGCATGCAGTCTTATTTATTCTACACTGCTTCAACTCGGTTATAATAATAGTAATTACCTTGCATAATCTACTATATCTGCCGCTTCGAGCGAATCGCCTTGGGTCATGGGTCACAAGATAGACCTTGATTTTCACCCCAAAAACATTCTTACTTTTGTCTCGTTTTAAGTTGGATGTGGTCGTTTAACGATCATCGTTATAAGTGTTTATATTTGGTGTTTTACGAGGGGTTTATTTTATTCAAGTGTTCAGGGATTGTGAATACAAACGATTGTGAAAGATTGTGGAAGATTGCAGATGATTGTGGAGGATTGTAGATGATTGTGGAAGAAGGAATTGTCAAAGATTGTAGAAGATTGTTCTATAGGTGTGCAAAGATTGTCTAATAAATAAACCCCTCAGTACTTCATTTACTAAAAATGCGATCGGTGGGGTATGTTGGGGTTGGTTATTTCGCCAAATATTATTTATATCAAGTAAGCTATCACATTAAAATTTTGGACAGAACTTTTTGTCAAAATTTATGTATGTTAATTTTACTAAAATACAAATTTGGAAAGAGTAAACTTATAAAATACGAGTAGTTGATTTTCGCACCAAAACTATATAATATGAGGGAGGCTTCCCTCGCCCTCCTTTGGTCCACCCCTGCTGGTTAATGATAAGTGAATAGTTTTTCATTCATAATAACTTATTATTGATAAATGGATAAAAATTTTAAATAAGGTATTATTTATTAATCAAGTCAGTTTTCACGCATTAAGACCTCTGCCCGGTCGATAGCCCAGTGACCTCTTGGAAATTTGAAACACGTATATAACATAACCCAAATAATTTTACAGTATATATATTATATGTTTAAAAAAAATGTTCCCCCTTGACCCCCTGCCTCCATTGTGCCCCCTCAGGATATCAAAGTTATCAGGATATCAAATATCCACCCCCCGTGTCACAAACTGTCACATTTACTGACACCCCTCCTCCCCCAGGGTGTAACGTAAAAATATCCAAATTAGTAATTTATACTTTATGATAAAAAATTTCGGGTTATAATTGCATAATGCAAGATTTTATAAAGTTTAAAATTATACATATTTGTTATGTAGGTTCCTAAAGAATATATTTTGATGGCGTCACTTATTAAATTTAATACTAGAAAACTTGCAAAAAAAACGAGCAAAAAACAAAATATTATTCAGTTGTCCACCGAAAAGTCATGTGCAGGGCCGTAGCGAAGAAGATCTAGTGGAGGGGGAATTTTTTTTTTTATTTTAAAATTACTTTTATTCCCTTGGCAAAAAAGTTGATGACTAAAAAAAAGAACGTTCCCACTACTGCTAGGTAAATTTTAACTTTCAAATGAACATCCGTTACGTAACATTTTCCTATCTGGCACTTTCTTTTTAATTTGCGTAAAATTATTTTTTTTTTAAATAATTCACACATTTGTGCCCCATTATTTCGAGTAAACCGATTTTCGATTGAATCACCAATGTATTAAGCATAAAAAAAACCTTCCTAACAGAGTCATAAAGGAAAATCTAAAACCCTAGAGTGTAACGTTTAAGGCGGTGCCGTGAATTATCTATAAGTCCTACAAAAAAATATATGACACAAAAAATGTTGGAGATTTTATCCTCTTTATCAAAAGTTTTTTGTTCTAGGATGCACCGATCTTGAGATATTTTAAAAAGTCTGTTTTTTGTGAAAAATAAGTTTAAAAAAAATACAGTTCTAAATCGAGTTCAATGTCGCAAAATTATTTATTTGCGGCCTTAAACCCTACCTAATAAACTAAAAATCTAAACTCCCTGAATTATTTCCAGGTAAAGCTAGAAGACGGACTATAACTTTTTACGCCGGGTACTGGTAATAACAAATCTAATATATTTAGATTACAAATTTATATTTACATATTTAAATAACTTTCTTATTAATATCTTACAAATATTTTTATTTTAATAGGTATAAATATCTTACGAAAAATAATAATATAAATATCTTACAAAAAAAAACAGTATTATTTATACACATACACATTAGGGTGGGTCAAAAAAAACCGACTATTTTTTTTTACTTTGTACTCTGAAAAATCGGTTGCTAGACACCTCTAGAAAATTCTCACCAAATATGAGCTCTTAATTTTGATAAGAAGGTCCTCCGCTTTACAATTTTCCATTTTTTCCTCAGTATTAGAAACAAAAATTCATATCTCTTTGACAACTGTTCGTTAAAAAGTATTTCTCCCCATATTCTTGTAGGAAATCGAACGCTCTACAAAAAAGGTCTCTTACAATTTTTTCGTAAACCTCACCGTTTAAAAGATATCAAAGGTTAAATGTTTGATTATTTTAAGAGACATTTCTGTTTTGCTTTTTAATTCGCTTACAAAAAATTGTTATGAATTGCGCAATTCACAGTTCTGTAGGAAATTAACTGCTCTA
>OY294045.1:77749469-77793910 GCA_958510825.1 Brachypterus glaber | reverse complement strand
AAACTCATTTCTGATTAAATATCCTGGCGTTGTTCTTTGTAAAAACCACATACTTTTAACAAATTTTTGCTGAGTTATATCAACTTCATTTAGATATCTTAATCCCCATATACTAATGGCATACGTAAGTGTTGGTGCGATTACTGAGTTACCTTCTTTTTAGTAGAATTGTAATACACTGAGATAAGTTTTTACATGGTGCACGTGCATGGTTAATTTACTTGCAGATGCTGCTGATGTGAATTTACACGTTAATATAAATGCGGTGTGAATTATATTTTTACATCCAGTGTGTAAAGTTTACACCAACGCGTAAATATACTTTTTACCAAAACCCTTCAATTTATTAAAAAAAATATAGAATAACCATTTTGTTATTTTTCTATTTATGAATAGTGTTTTATGGAAAATCTACGCAACAGAAAAATAAAACGTATATTCGTAATCAGCGCTACAAAAAGTACCAATATAAAATAGAAACAGAAAACATACACAAGTCTTAACAACTCAAAATTTGCAGGCCAGTGTTACCGCCTAAATAAGTAAAATATTATAAAATGTATGTTTTAAGGATATTGTATTAATCACACTTTTTAAATATTTACTTTTAATCAACACTTACCAATTATTTCTTTGAAAAATCTACCACACACAAAATTATACATACGCTCTTACAAACGTAAACAATTATAATGGTCGACAGCCACCAGACTCGATGAAGCAGGAATTCTGGCTTCTCTAGTTACGTGACTAGCTTAACGCCCGCGATTGGCTGCCTTGTACATTAGAAGTGTAATTTTTACACTTCGGGTGTATTGTTGCTAAAGGTATTTTTATAAAAATACACTTTCTTGAGCTCCGAGTGTATTGTTGCAGAAGGTATGGATGTAAAAATACACACTCTAGGTCAAAATCACCTCACCTGTGTAGTGTCACATCAATGTTGATGTACATTTATATAAAGGTGTAAAATTTACACATTTATAGAGTGTATATTTTTACACCTTTTCAATGTAATTTCTTTCAGTGTAGGCAGTAGGTCCCTTAGGGCTCATTTCCGAACCAACCTTTATAGAAACTTTATATGATATTTTTGGATGTACAGACACCTTACATTTTAGTTAGTTCCTGAACCCCTGTATTATGTTAAAATATATTAAAACCAAGATGACTCTATGCTGTAACTTGACGAAAACTACGGATTTAAAACAACAAAATATTTTAATAATGTACCTATACGTTATTAAACAATTTAACATAATTTTCAATTTCAAAACCATTTAAATTTATGTGTACATGGTAATTCTATTATATTATTTCACAATTGTGTAGTTGGCATTAATTCTATTTTAGACAATATTTGAAAAAATATTCTTGCCACATCGTTACAATAATAGGTATTAAACGAATTAAAGACGATTTTACTACAAATGATTAAATGATTGTTTATTATAAATTTCAACAGAATAATGTAATAATCACTGATAAACATACATGTATGTTTAAAATATTATTTACATCAGTGGCGCGCCAAGGGAAAGATTAAACCAAAAATAGCCTGCGCTATATGGTTGCTATGTATAGTAGGGGCGGTCAAATTTTCACTTTTGCTTTAAATTCTTTAGCGAGTAATCAGAAAAGATGCCTTTTCAGATGCTTATAAAAAACGTACAAAGAAAATTCGACCTTAGTTTCCCTCAAAAGATTCGTCGAAAAAACAAAAAAGGCACTTTGATCCGCCGTCATTTGCCGACCAAAGTTTATCATAAACATATTGTTATTAGATAATTTTAGTGCAGAAATACTGTCAATTAGTTACCTGCTTAAAATTATTCGCTACTAACCCCTGCAATATAATCAAAATTGCAATATTTTAATATTAGTAAAATATAACGTCTCATCGCGAAAAAAGAATTTTGGCAATTATGCGTGGGATATAGCCGCAGGCTGTTCCATTAAAAAAAAACATATAGTATAGTGTACCACTCTGTCTATGAACATCCTGTATGTACGAACATAATTTACACACAGGCCCCAAGGGAATACCTATCGACCCGCAAAAACAGAATTTTATTACATTGCCGGAGTATGGAGCTATACTCCGCCCCCAGACCGATGTGACACCCTGTACATGGTTTGACACTAGTGTAGATAAGTCCAATAACTCATTTAGTTTAACAGTTAGATTAAAAATGTTCTGATAAAACTTATATAATATGATAGTGCACATGGCCTAAAATTATTTTCATTTATAGGGGGTGTACAATTTTTGCATGAAAATACCTTACTTTTTTTATGAAATACTATATTTTTTATCCCGCAGTTAAACAGATCATTAAATTACAAAAAAAATTAATAGAACATAGTTGTGGTCTAAAATTTCTGAAATATTTTTTCGGTAAAATATGACGTTTTCAGGCACCTCATATAGATTTTTCTTTCTTATTTTTGAGTCTGGGAATCTGATTTAATCATACATAGTTACGAAAGCATGCTTTTGTAGTGGCATAGTAAGAAAACTTGAATATCTTATACAGGGTTTTCATAATTTTGCTAAAATTTTACAATTTTATAATATACAAATGTCAAAAATCTTAAATGGAACCTCATGTATTTTATTATTGCTTCAGATAAAATATTAAATTACCTATTTTTTTTAATGATATTTCCATATTAAGTAGTTTTGGAGATATTTACTAATTTTGGAGGTATTTAGCCAAATATTGAAATTATAAAAAAATATGTAATTTTTGTCGGTTTTTTAAGGGAGGATGTCAGGAAACGGCGATTTTAGGCCTCGCTGCGGAACTTTTCTGACTCTTATAAAATCATTGTTTGAGCCCTCAGAAGACAGAAAATGACCATCATTTTTCGCAGAACTGAAAGGAACATTGTTGAAATGCACAGTGAACTTTGAAAACCAAAAGTCAGTCAAAAATGTGAATTATTGCATACGACTATTTTTGGTAGGTGCCACTGATTACGAATAATAATAAAAATTGTGAAACACCAAATCCCGTGTCATTAGGGTGGTAATTTTTTTTCTTTTCGTCCGATATTGATAAAATTTGGTATGCAGATTTCTTGTGATGCATATATGTGTGTATCCAAGGCCATAAGTTCAAAATTCAAAATGGCGTAGGAAATATGTCAAAAAAGTTTATTAAACAAACGGAGGTGCCTGAACACAAAAAAAAACTTTTTTGCTGCCTTGATCGTTAAAATCGGTCTAGTAGTTTGGGCTTAGGTGGGAACAAACCAACAAACAAAAATTTATTCAAAACTCTCGTTTCGCGTTGCTGTGGTCGAACTAAATAGCCCAATTGCCTCCCACGCACATAGGTAAAAAATACCAAAAAAACGGAAAAAATCATGAAGTGTCGAATGTTGAATATTTATAAACCTAATAGTGTCCTCTAAATGATTTGAATAATTTTTTTTGAAAATGCTTGCGGCATTGCGTAAAAAAAATAATAAACTAAATTAAATTGATTGACATTTACAAATTTAAAAAATCTATATTTATATATTATAGATTTTTTAAATTTGTAAATATCAAACAATTTAATTTAGTTTATTAATTCAGATACCACTGTAAAAGGTGACCTCCTAGCGTTTAGGATTCAATTGGCGGCAATGTCCACCGTGGCATTGATTAATCTGCCCCCTATCGACAGCGTGCAATAGGTTCTTGAAACCAATAACTGCTTCCTTTTTTGGACTGTCGATAGGTTTATCCAGTCTCTGCTTTTAGCAGTAGATGTCGCTAGCTGTTTTTGCTTTTCCTTACAACGATTTTTAAACTCTATATAGAGATATATGGAAAGGATTTCATTTTCGTAGTTGTCCCTACTACCGATATGTGGCTCTGAAGAGTGCTAAAAAGCACGAAATCGATCAGTCACTTCGGAGGGACGACTGCGTTAATCAAACAAAAGTCGTTTTAAGGAATAGAAAAATGTTTTATAAAAAAAATAAATTTAAGTGGCACACTGCATACCGGGTGGGCCATTTAAACGGTTAATAGTCAAAAAGTCCAAACCGTATAAGATAGGTTTTTGAAATTCGGTACTAAGCTTCAATAGCAAGGAGGGCAAAAGTTGTTGGCAAAGTTACATTGAAGGGGGATAATACCACAGTAATGCATGATAATATCACTTGCACGCAGGCCAAATGCCCATTGTGCATACTACCTTCTGTGGACCACCGGCTTATAGTGACTTCCGAACCACTGTTTGTAAGGCATAGATACAATTTTTTGTCCAACAATTCTTTTTTTTTTATAGAAATTGAACAAACTATTATTTCTGCCACCTAGCTTAATTTAAGGCAAGGGGGGCACCTTTTTATCAAAGCAGATTTTTTTTCATCCACACCCTTAGGCGGGAGCGGGGGTAACTTAAAAAATTTAAATGGAATGGGGGTGTATTTTATTCAGATTCAAATTCAGTATAAAAAATTACATAATTGACCGAAAAAGTTTTTTCTTTCAAACTCAAATTAGGCTGTTAAAAAAACTAAAATAAAAAAACGCCATTTAAAAAAATTGAAAAATTGGAATATTTTAGTATTTTTCTATTGTTTAGGTTTATTTCATTGTTTTAAACCTAAAAATATACAAAAGAAATCAAATCTGAATTTTTTCCAAAAATTTAAATTTTTTTACTTGACGCGTCCGGACATGGAGATAATACCTTTCTATGATTTAATACCCCATATTTGTACTATATTTTAAAATTTAAAAAATAAAGCCCTAAAAAAATGAAGTGCAAGATATTGTATATGCAGTGTTCCACTTAAATTTATTTTTTTAAGCAAGACCGCAAACATTTTCAAAAAAATGTATATATACATCATTTAGAGGACATTATAAGGTTTGTAAATATTCAATTTTCGACGCTTCATGATTTTTTTCAGTTTTTTTTTTTGGACTTTTTTACCTGTGTGCCACGTGCAGAAAGCAAACAAGTAGCGAAAAAAAATTAAATGTACAAGACAATGTTTATCTGACTATTTAGATAGTAATTTCGACGGGGGTAGGTTGGGGGTACTTTATAAAGAGTTCAATCAAAGGTACATTTTAACTTACCGCACGTGGGCAGCAATTTGGCGATTTAATCCGACCATAGCAAGGTGAAACTAGAGTTTTTTTTATATATTTTTGTTTGTTTTTCCCCACCTACAACCCAAACTACCGGATCGATTTTAACGATTGAGACAGCAAAAGATTCGTTTTGATTACGGGAGTAACATAGGTTTGGACTGTTTTTCTGTCGGGTGTTTTGGCACCTGGGTTTGTTTAATAAAATTAATTTGCCATATTTCCTACTTCATTTTGAAATTTGAACTTATGGGTATGGATCCACACATAACTCGTCATAATAAACCTGAATTCCGAATTTTATCAAAATCGGAAGAAAACAAAAGAAGATGACCACCCTAACCCAGATATGCCCATCGTTCTTCTAAAAGGACACTCGTTACAGTTAACAATTTTATTTTTCTGTACTTGTTTATAAAATAATTAGTGTCGACACCTATCTACTATTAAAATAGTCTTAAACACGCGGTTTTATTATCGTTCGAGGTTACGTTTGGGTTCAACAAGTCAAACGTTTTATTTCATAAATTTAGTATATATTTTTACCATTCTATTTATGGCCATCGTCCTTTTAGGGGCTGTCCATATATTACGTAACGCAATTTTTGAAAAAAAAAATTGGTTTTCCAAGTTCACTGTGCACTTTGCAATGTTCCCTTCACTTCTGGGAAAAATTATGGTTAGTTTCTGTCTTCTGTGGACCCAAACAATGATTTTAAAAGGGGCAGAAAAGTTACGCAGCGAGGCCAAAAATCGCCATCTTCTGACATCCTCCTTTAAAACCTCTCTTCTAGTCTAGATGCGAGGAGTATAATAATGATGTTTTATAGTAAACATTGTTTACGTAACGAAGATGGAAGAAATATTTAGAATGTAAAAGTAAACAGGAGAAGATATGTAATGCTACGCATTCCATTATATACTATTCACAGTAAATGGTATATTGCGCAGTTACAATTGCATTTTCCCAAATACTTAAAAAAAGAAAATAAAAAAATACATTTTTTTAAAGATCTTTTTTTGAAAAACGAAAATTAAAAAAAAATAATTTTGAAAAATGCTTTTGTTTTTTTTTTGATTTTTTTTGTGAAAAAAAAATTTCAAAATTTTTATTTTTTTCAATTTTCTTGTTGCGAAAAAGCGAAAAATTGAAAAAAATTAAAATGAGTTTTTATTTATTTTTTTTTCTTTTGGGGGATTACTTTCAAAATTGGTAAAATTGATCCTTTTTTCGTAAAAAAGTACGGAATTTTCTTTTAGCTTTTTTCGATTTTTTCATGAAACACATGCATTTAAATTATTGTAATTACAGTCTAATATGGTATAAAATACCTTGATAGGTCCCAGAACGACTTAAAACCGATAAATAAATAAATAAATAAATATCTAAGAAATTTTTTGTCTAGGACGTTTTTTCGCGATTTTTGGAAATTCGAAACTAACTTATACTATTCTAGCGCTACGCGCTTTGAATAGTATAATAAGTTATAACAATAATTGTGCACTTTAAAGTGAGAGCCCGAGGAAATACCACTGCTCTTTGCATGCTCTTTGCATGCATACTTATTCGTTTGAAGGAACATTGAGTTTTGTATTTCACTTCATGCATAAATTACTATATTTTGTATAAATAAATAAATGTATAATTAAACTAAGAATTATAAACAATTTTTGCACATGCAAACAACAGAAATTATTAATTAATTTAAATTTATTTATTATAATTAAAAAATACACTGCCCAGTAAAAGAGCTTTCCCATTTTATACATTCGCGCGTAAAATGGATTTTTTATTATTAGAGTTACTTTTAGCAACCTTAAAAATATACCAATTTTCACGAAAACTACCCTCCGCCCCTTTGGGGGTGGAGTTAGAATTTGTTTATAATCAGATTCACTTTCAGCAACCTCAAAAACCCCAATATACCAATTTTCACGTAAACTACCCCCCACCCCGCAGTAGGTGGATTTAGAATTTTTTATTATCATATTCCCTTTCAGCAACCTAGAAAACCCCAATATACAGTTGTCACGAAAACTACCCCTCACCCCTCAGGGGATGAAATTAGAAAAAAAATATTATCAGATTCATATTCACCAACCTCAAAAACCCCTATATAGAAATTTTAAAATTTTTCTAAAAAAAATGTATTTTCCCCATTTGCCTGCCCCCCTCAGCCCCAATGTTCACCAAAAATAATCCCGAGCTAGAACTTTTGGTAACATACCCGTATGTAAAATTTCAAGTCTCTAGCTTAAAGCGTTCTTAAGTTATCGTGCCTTAAAACAGCTCTCATTAATCAAGAAACCCACATAAAACACAGATATGCCCATCGTTCTTCTAAAAGGACACTCGTTACAGTTAACAATTTTATTTTTCTGTACTTGTTTATAAAATAATTAGTGTCGACACCTATCTACTATTAAAATAGTCTTAAACACGCGGTTTTATTATCGTTCGAGGTTACGTTTGGGTTCAACAAGTTAAACGTTTTATTTCATAAATTTAGTATATATTTTTACTATTCTATTTATGGCCATCGTCCTTTTAGGGGCTGTCCATATATTATGTAAAGCAATTTTTGAAAAAAAAATTGGTTTTCCAAGTTCACTGTGCACTTTGACAATGTTCCCTTCACTTCTGGGAAAAATTATGGTTAGTTTCTGTCTTCTGTGGACCCAAACAATGATTTTAAAAACACACCCGTAATTGGATTACGAGAAACGACTGTAAACATGCAAGAGCAGCCCTTCCCACTCCGTGTGAAAAGACAGCACGCTTTTGTATGCAACTAAAAAGGGATAACCTAAGACAGTTTCAAGCATCGTAACAGGTCACTGCAAACTAAATAAGCATCTTAACATCATGGGGAAGCCAGTCGACCCCATCTGTAGAGGATGCTACATGGAAGAGGAAACAATGGAACATGTGTTATGTCACTGTCCAGCGTTAGCCTTAATAAGAGGGTCTATGCTAGACGAGTACTGGCTCGACATGGCCGGTATAAGCAGCATCACTCCCAGACATCTTCTTAGATATATTCAAAGAATTGGATGGCTGAGAGGTTGAATTGCTGCGACCAAAGGGAGGTTGTACAATGGGCCCAGCTAAGTGGCCTAAGTGCGTGTAGATAGCTACCCTCCACCCTAATAACCATAACCATAACCAAGTTATCGTACCCACAATATTTCCCGGACGGACCGACCGACCGAGCGACAATTTTTTTTTGCTTGAAATTTGCGGAATAAATATGGCCGATTTATTTTTTAAATTTTGCCAAGATTAACAAAAATATGGGATAAAACAAAAAATTGTGAAAACTTCGCCCATTTTTTATGCGTTATTTTCCTTATATGTACTAGTAATTACTATGAAAAATTCATGATTTTTTATCAGCCCGTTTGTTTTTTTAATTTAGTTTTGAAAAAAGAATTATTAAAAGTTTGGCAAAATATGAGAAATTTTTCTATTCTACTCATAGATTAAACAATTTTTTTTTCGGAGGGTATTTTTTTGTTTTGGTAGGGTTGCCAAGGTGGGCAAAAATTTTACTTTTTAAAATGGCATTACTCCTTTAATATGAAACAGTGTTAGGTATTAACTACCTTCAAATGAAGGTCCCTGTATCACTATAAAATAAAATAAATAAATAAATAAATTAAGGCGTTTCAGTTAAGAATTCTTTTTTTGCTTAGTTTTTAATGAAGAATCGCCCTGCAGCATTAAAATTTTATATGTGTTGTTTTTTGGTTCCCCATTCAATATGTCCATCTTCCAAGGGCTGTAGCTTCCTTAGGGCTCATTTCCGGAAAAAGTCCAAACCTTTATTAAAACCTTTTTTCGTATTTTTGGATGTACAATCGCCTCTTGAATCGCCTCTTAAATGTTGGCATGCCAGTTACTGATCACCCTGTATATATTATATTTTTAAATTATTATTAAAAATAAATTGAATTTAATAAATAATTTAGAAAATTTTAGGAAAGCGTTAATATTAAACAATATATATTTTGCCCACGTGAAAGTAAATTCCGCTTTTAATTGTCTATAACTAATATCAAAATGGCCTTCTTAAATTACACCATGCATCATAAATAAATTTAATAAGCTAAATTAGAAAATATTTTGTTTTGTAGTGAAGTAATAATATTTTATATGTCTTTATACAAAGGTTTAACTCTTTCATAAAAAGAACTAATATCACATTAATGTTATATTGAAAACGTGCGTGCAAAAGTATAGGTTTTTCAAATAAAAAAAAAACGCCAAAAAACAATTACTAACAATAACTCAAGAACGAATTATCCGACTGACTTGAAATTGATAGGAAAAAAAGTTCTGTGAAAGGAAGGCTACTATTATTATAAAAAAAACAAAAAAAGTTGTTAGGGGCCAAACTTTAAAAAAAATAAAAAAAAAATAAGGAAATGTCAGATTGACGATTTTTTTTTTAGAATATATTACGTTTAAGCATCAATTATCCAATCAATTTTAAAACCTCAAAAAAAAATTGAAAAAAGTAAAAAATAAATGGTCGAATAGATAATTTAATGAGCTTTAAAATGATAAATCACATACCAAAAAATTATAATATAAGTCATATTATGACCAGTATTCGGCGTAAACTCAGTTATGACTCATCAACATTGAAAATAAACAGAAACATAGGCTTACGGAATAATTTTGCCGAATTATGAGGGAATTTTTTATAAATCAAAACATTTGACGACTAACAATATTAACTATACATATTAACTATACATACATATATCGGTGTTTTTCAAAGAAAAAAATCGACATTCGATTTTTATCTTTTAAGAATACTAGAGTTTTTAATTTTTATTTGTCGATAACTTTTTTCCCACCTTACTCGTTTAAATGGAATCATTAAAAAAATCAAGATAAAAAGAAATCAAAATGTAAATATTTAAAACCTCGCCTCAACGCTAGAGTCGACGCGGCGCCTATGCGAGGACTTGAAATTCGCCGACTACTGATTATGACTTATTTCCTCGCTTATTTCCGTGTTCCAAGTTGATATCTTAAGTTCAAAAGTTAAAGCCCCCCTTTAACTTTTGAACGTAAGATTTCTCCACGCACGGTATAGTGTGTAGTATGGTTACTGAGTAGTAGGGATGTTATGGAATAGAGTTGTTGTAGTCAACTTGTAGAGTAGTTATGCTATGGAGCAGGAATTTTATGGCACGCAAAAACCGAATCGTGTGGAAAATGAGTCAATATTGTTTCCTGAAATGTTTTACAAATTTGCAAAAAAAAAATAAAAATTTTTTTTTGGAATTTTTTAATTTTTTTTTCTCAAATTTAACAACTAATGCAAAATTTTGAAAAAAGTCGAAAAAAAAGTAGTGTATAACAATGGTTAGATTCCCCGTTCAAAAGTTAAAGGGGGGGGCTTTAACTTTTGAACTTAAGATTTCTCCACGCACGGTATAGTGTGTAGTATGGTTACTGAGTAGTAGGGATGTTATGGAATAGAGTTGTTGTAGTCAACTTGTAGAGTAGTTATGCTATGGAGCAGGAATTTTATGGTACGCAAAAACCGAATCGTGTGGAAAATGAGTCAATATTGTTTCCTGAAATGTTTTACAAATTTGCAAAAAAAAAAATAAAAATTTTTTTTTGGAATTTTTTAATTTTTTTTTCTCAAATTTAACAACTAATGCAAAATTTTGAAAAAAGTCGAAAAAAAAGTAGTGTATAACAATGGTTAGATTCCCCGTTCAAAAGTTAAAGGGGGGGGCTTTAACTTTTGAACTTAAGATTTCTCCACGCACGGTATAGTGTCTAGTATGGTTACTGAGTAGTAGGGATGTTATGGAATAGAGTTGTTGTAGTCAACTTGTAGAGTAGTTATGCTATGGAGCAGGAATTTTAGTGTATAACAATGGTTAGATTCCCTAGGTGATGCTCCTGTTCCTTCCCCTCCTCCAATTAGGGGGCAAAATAGGGGTCATTATTTTTTATGAAAAAACTTCTTCCTCTATAAATTGATATCTTTTTTATAATATATATTGATACTTTTCTTCGTTCTCGAAATATACAGGATGGTCCACCTCCCGGTAATTATATAGGTATGTAAACAATAAAATTGACTAATTGAAAAATATGGATTAAGGTAAAACACCCAATAGTTGACAGTCTAAGAAAAATTCTATAATGTTTTTTAATTAAAATTTATCTAATAATTTTTTTTATATTTTATTGAATACATTAAAGCTCTAAATCTTATCTCTAAATGCTTTGCGACTAGAGGTTAACCAGAATTGTAAAATAACTTACAAAACTGAAGTGAAGTTCTTAGCAAAATACGAAAAATAAGAGATGAGCATTTTAGTTAAAATACTTTGATATATTTTATTTTTTTATTGGAATTATAAAAAAACATTCATTTTATCTTAAAACACCCATCCACATTTAGATCTTAATTAAATGTGCAGGTGTCCACAGATCAGGGAAATCAGGGAAAAGTCAGGTAATTTGATCAACTGTAAAAAATCAGGGAAACTGAAACAAAGCTGTGGTGTACATGATAAACTATTACTAAAACAAGTTTTTATTCATAGAGTTCTACCATAGATCAGTTTTACATAAAAAAAGTTGAAAAAAATAAAAAATCATAACTCAAAAATAAAACAGGATGTTTAAATTTTTTACGAATATTGGCTTCAAAAACTTTTAATGTATCTGCACTAAAATCAGGGAAAATTTTTAATTTTTATCAGGGAGTTCAGAAAAGAATCAGGAAAGCATCATGAAATCAGGGAAGTATCAGGAAAAAATGAGGGAATCTTAATTTGAAAAAACCTGTGGTCACCCTGAGGTGTCAAATACAGTATTTTAAACGATCCCCACGAGCCGCAAAATTAGCTGTCAACTATTGAAATTTGTTGATTTTTTAATCTAGTGGTTGACACCCCTATGTAAAAAGCTAAAACTGTCTTTATGAGTTGTAAATAATCAGAAAAAGTTTGATTTGAACCCATAAAAGCCTGTAATTAAGATTAGCATGCATAAATACGTATTATTCACTAAATACTGAAAATTAAAAACACCCAATTTCTTAGCACTGTAAAAAAAATGCGAACAAAAACACTCCACTAAAAAATTGTCTGCCATATTAAAACGCAACTCATCACGGGGTCTTCAGTTGCAAATTCTAAGACTAGATGGTACTAGGTGCCCATTTATTATTTATTTCGCCTCAATAAATGTAATGTAATCTTATTTTAGGTTGTTTTATTTAAAACTGTCAACTATTGGGGTAGTGTCAACTATTGGGTGTTTTACCTTATATTAAGTTTTATAATAATTTATTATAGGTACTAAAATTAATTAATAATAATAATAATAATAATAATAATAATAATAATAACTTATCGATACTTAGGTAATCCGCAAAACCAACGAATGGATTTTTGTAACAATCATGAGACGAGAAGATGATAATTATACTCCTCTCAAACTTAATCATCCCAACTATCAGCTTGACCCAGTAACACCTCATAGTTTTATAGATGAGTGGCAAGGAAGAGCACTTCATGGTAGATACCCGAAATTGCTTGATTCCGAAAATGTTGATAAAGATGCTTCTTTAATTTGGTTAAAAGAAAAGCAACTATATCCTGAAACTGAAGGGTTTATTATGGCAATTCAGGATAGAGTTATGAAAACTAAAAATTATGAAAAGCATTGTTTAAAAATGGATGTTGTGGATAGATGCCGGAAATGTGGAGTTATTGGAGAAACTATAGAGCATGTTATAGGTAGTTGCTCTGAACTCTCCGACTCTGCATATCTTGGTAGGCATAATCAGCTAGCTAAAATAATTTATCAACAAATAGGTATTAAGCATAAATTATTGGGTATAGCCATTCCTCCTTACTATAAATATTCTCCAAATGGTGTACTGGAAAATACTGATTATGTACTCTATTGGGATATGCCAATTATTACCGACCATACTATCGATCATAATAAGCCAGATATTGTTCTTATAAATAAAAGAGAGAAAAATGGAATAATTATAGATATCGCAGTACCATTATCCCACAATATTTGCAAAACAGAAAAGGAAAAAATCACTAAATATGGCACATGAATTAAAACATGTTTGGCAATTAAGTAAAGTAAACATTTATGCGTTTGTTATATCTGCAGAGGGAATAGTTGGAAAGAAATTTAGAACAAATTTGAAGGAAATCGGTTTACCGCAAAAATTTTTAAATATTGGTCAAAGAGCTGTTCTTTTACAAACTGCTCATATCGTTCGAAAGTTTCTTGGGTAGATGTAAAGTATTGGAAAAGAATGAATTTTCTCTCCATTGTAATCCAATAATTGGATGAAACTCTTCTGGCTGAGGCTAAGAATATCAATTGATATAATACGATAATAATAATAATAATAATAATAATAATAATAATAATAATAATAATAATAATAATAATAATAATAATAATAATAATAATCTTTATTTAACCAACAGTTTGCACCAATTCTAGGGCAAAAATACATACATACATATAAAATTACATATAAAAATATAAAAAAGAAAAAATATGTATGGAGACATAAATACAAAATTTTAACCTATTATTGTAGGTTGTTAGTGTATAAAAGTGAGTTTAGAGAACACGCGTTAATATAAATGGATCGGTTTGACGAATTAAGCGAAGTGGTTATTGGCTAAGAAAACATATTTTTTATTAAGTAGGGGGCTGTCCATATATTACGTAATGCGCCTAGGGGTTGGGGTCAGAGAAATTGTTACAGTTTGTGACAGGGTGGAGGGGGGGGTCTAGGTAAACGTTACGTAACGGAATTTAATAAATTTAATGTTTATTTCCTTAGCTTGGCAGATGTATTTTTATTTCAACATAAATTACTATTTAGTGGCCCATAATTCCCTTTTTTTACACAAAAATTGACGAAACTATGCATATTTAAATAATATTGTAATCAGTAAAAAAACTGTTGACATTGATATTAAAAAAAATCTTACGGCCCTGTTCTTGCGAATTAATCATCGGCGATGATACGTTTTCGCGCGGAATGTGTACTCACAGAACACCAATGTGTGTATTATTTTGTGTACCTGTGCATAAACAATATACGTGTTATATGTGACACTCAGTGTAAAAAGTATTTTTTCCCTGTGTCATATTGATTATGAATATTTTTTTAAAGTTTGATTTTTTCGTGTAAATTTTTTTTAAGGTTATGTTATACTATATTTTAGGTTCATGTTTGTTTTGTCGAGAAAAACGAATCAATAGTGAGAAACAAATTTTTTATATTATTAAGCGTTACAGGGGGGGGGGGGGAGTTGTTGGTAAATGCGACAGTTTTTTACACAGGGGAAGGTGTCAATTTTTTTGAAAAATTGCGTTACGTAATATATGGACAGCCCCTAGGTACAAAACTAATATCTAATTTTAGTTCTAGCTACATGAATTAAAGCTAAGCTAAGAATTTTAGTTATATGAATGAGGATGTATTGGATTTCTATTACAGGATTTAACAAAGCATTCCTTCCAGATTCTAATAATGTAATTATAAAAATATAATTAACTATTGAATATTGAATTTAGCCTCGAATGTAGCCAATTAATATATTAAATGCACAGGAACGTTTAATTATAGAAACAAGCTGTGAAGATATGTAATGCTACGCATTTAGTTATATACTATTCACGTGAGTCACTGTGAATCACGTAATCGCAGAGGATACTATAATATTAATCTTTTCCAAATATGTACTTCTAAGTAAGTTTAATAACCAGTACCCGGCATATATCCAGTTAATAAAAGAGGCTTTACCTGGAAATAATTCAGGGAGTTTAGATTTTTGGTTTATTGGGTAGGTTTTAAGACCCCAAATATATAATTTTGCGACATTGAACTCGATTTGGAACTGTCATTTTTTTTAACTTATTTTTCACAAAAAAAAAAAACAGATTTTTTAAAATATCTCAAGATCGGTGCATCCTAGGACAAAAAACTTTTGATATGAAAATAAAGAGGACCAAATCTCCAACATTTTTTGTGTCATATATTTTTTTGTACGACTTATAGTTAATTCACGGCACGTTACACTGTAGGGTTTTAGATTTTTCTTTATGACTCGTTTAGGAAGGTTTTTTTATGCTTAATACAATGGTGATTCAATCGAAAATCGGTTTACTCGAAATAATGGGGTACAAATGTGTGAATTATTTACGTAAATTAAAAAAAAAGTGCCAGATAGATTTTTGTAATTTTCACCCAAAATCTTCTCAGGGCCATGCCTCACCGACGATAAAGAACAATCTTGATTTTTCGAAAAAAACATTAAAAATCTAAAAACGTATAGTGTAACGTTTAAGAGATATTTTAAATATCCGTTTTTTTCTGAAAAACACGTTAAAAAAAATAACATTTCCAAATCGAGTTCAACGTCGCAAAGTTGTTTTTTTTATTTGCGGTCTTGCGGTTTTTTATTTGCGGTCTTAAACCCTACCCAAAAAGCTCAAAATCAAAACTCCCTGAATTATTTCCAGACAAAGCCTCTTTTATTGACCTGAAGACTGGACTACAACTGAAAATACGCCGGCTACTGTTAATAACTAAAGTTACAATTATTATAAACTATTGCTGTCAACAAAGAATCCTATTATAGGCTAGGTTAAATAAAAAAAAAATCGGAAAACGAAAAAAAAAAAAAAATTAAATAATTAAAAAAAAAAAAAAAAATCAAAACATTTTCAAAAAAAAAAGTCCAAAAACAAAAAGAAATTAAAAAAAAAATTAGTTAGTTTAACCCCCACAACTTCTTTGTTTTTAGGAGAATTATTTTCAAAAACAATAGGGATCTTTCTCTTATAGAACTTGATTTTTCCTGAAATTTTAGAGTCGATCGGATAATTCGTTAAGCTTCGATTTCCTCCAAAAGTCGCAGTCGCGGACGACTGAGACCGGTTAGCCGCGATCAGGTCGTCACGACCCTACCTGATTTCCTCGGTTTCGCCAGTCGCCAGTCGCAATTCTGTTAGCTGGCCATTTTATAAACAGCTGTTTTTTGTATGCCTTTCAATCATATTCATAATCTCTAAAAAGTCGTTTTTTTTTAATGTTTCTGAATTATCAAGCGGAAGAGGAGAACATTACATCATGAAGAAAACAGGGTAAAAGATGATGAGATGTTTCGGCTAAGAGAGGTGGAGGGATTTCAAGCAATTCTAATTGAGTGAAACAGTGCCACAGCGCAAAACCACCTGTTTCACCGTCAAATTCGTGACGAAATAGTCGTACGTCTGCTCCCGGAGCGGTCAAGCGACCGGCTACCAAACGAACGGCTCGGCAGCAGCTAGGAAAACGGGGATATTTAAGATGCATTGGAGATGTCTCAACTACTCGGTCGCGGCTACCCGGTCGCAGTCGTCAGCGACTGCGACTTTTGGAGGAAACCGAAGCTTTATTAAGTTCGTGCTTACAAAAAACGTGACATCAGACGTATGGACAGTACAGACATTTTCAAAGTTTCTTATTTTTTTAGATTTAGGGAAATTCGAAACCACCGTATTCTAGCGCTTGCGCGCTGTGAATAGTATAATAATATTTAGATTCGCAGCAAATGGAGCATATTATTGATTAATACCGGAAATTAATACCATTCTATAACGCTCATTAAAAAACATGTTGGATGCGATCCTATTTGTCTACAAATCCTATCAATGCATTGTAATGCAATGTTAATCCAAATCATAATTGAAGGACTCAGGAGAATAAGGAACATCACGGAAAAAAAAAATTATAGCTAGGAGCGCTATAACACACATACCAAGCAAATTATAATCGCTTATTATATAAATACAAGGCTTTCTCTTACAATTATGGCAGTCAGTGTAAAAATTTATATGAAATACTTTAATTGTTTAGTGAATAATAAAATATAACAAATAGTATGGCATTTATAGCTTAAATAGATTTAATTATTGTCCGTGCTAATAATTTTTATAATATAATAAAATTTCTGTAAATTTATAATAGTGCCTGTAATAAATATAATCGTGTCTGTAATATATATAATCGTTTCCAATTTATTTTTAACATTATTAGTTATTGTGTCCCTTATAATCTATAGCTTAAATCACTATAATTTGCCACTGTTACCAAATATCTTATAATGTATAGCGCAGAGCCCACTAATTTCTTTCCGTGATGAGCTACATTTGCCTTATAATCAGAGCCGGCATTTGCACGACGCCGAGTGAACCCCCCGCCTCAGAGCGCCGGCGAGGGGCCAGGGCCGGGCTTTGCATTTCGGGACCCGAAACATAGCCCCTGGCCACCCTAAAAAAAAGCTTTGTTTCTGACGGTTTTACACGGAAAAAAAAAATTATAGCTAGGAGCGCTATAACACACATACCAAGCAAATTATAATCGCTTATTATATAAATACAAGGCTTTCTCTTACAATTATGGCAGTCAGTGTAAAAATTTATATGAAATACTTTAATTGTTTAGTGAATAATAAAATATAACAAATAGTATGGCATTTATAGCTTAAATAGATTTAATTATTGTCCGTGCTAATAATTTTTATAATATAATAAAATTTCTGTAAATTTATAATAGTGCCTGTAATAAATATAATCGTGTCTGTAATATATATATAATCGTTTCCAATTTATTTTTAACATTATTAGTTATTGTGTCCCTTATAATCTATAGCTTAAATCACTATAATTTGCCACTGTTACCAAATATCTTATAATGTATAGCGCAGAGCTCACTAATTTCTTTCCGTGTAACCAAACCATGGCGCCCTATAAAAAAAATATCCTCACGAAAAAAAGCTTTATCCCTGACGGTTTCAACCAAACTTGGCGCCCCTGCAAAAGTAAAACTGGCGTCCCAAAAAATACCCTCAAGAAAAAAGCTTTGTCCTGATGGTTTGGAGGGTAAAAGTTGATGAGATGTTTCGGCTAAGAGAGGTGGAGGGATTTCAAGCAATTCTAATTGAGTGAAACAGTGACAGTGCCACAGCGCAAAACCACCTGTTTCACCGTCAAATTCGTGACGAAATAGTCGTACGTCTGCTCCCGGAGCGGTCAAGCGACCGTCTACCAAACGAACGGCTCGGCAGCAGCTAGGAAAACGGGGATATTTAAGATGCATTGGAGATGTCTCAACGACTCGGTCGCGGCTACCCGGTCGCAGTCGTCAGCGACTGCGACTTTTGGAGGAAACCGAAGCTTTATTGAGTTCGTGCTTACAAAAAACGTGACATCAGACGTATGGACAGTACAGACATTTTTAAAGTTTCTTATTTTTTTAAATTTAGGGAAATTCGAAACCACCGTATTCTAGCGCTTGCGCGCTGTGAATAGTATAATAATATTTAGATTCGCAGCAAATGGAGCATATTATTGATTAATACCGGAAATTAATACCATTCTATAACGCTCATTAAAAAACATGTTGGATGCGATCCTATTTGTCTACAAATCCTATCAATGCATTGTAATGCAATGTTAATCCAAATCATAATTGAAGGACTCAGGAGAATAAGGAACATGAGCTACATTTGCCTTATAATCAGAGCCGGCATTTGCACGCCGCCGAGTGAACCCCCCGCCTCAGAGCGCCGGCGAGGGGCCAGGGCCGGGCTTTGCATTTCGGGACCCGAAACAAGGCCCCTGACCACCCTAAAAAAAAGCTTTGTTTCTGACGGTTTTAACCAAACCATGGCGCCCTATAAAAAAAATATCCTCACGAAAAAAAGCTTTATCCCTGACGGTTACAATCAAACTTGGCGCCCCTGCAAAAGTAAAACTGGCGCCCCAAAAATTACCCTCAAGAAAAAAGCTTTGTCCTGATGGTTTCTACCAAACCTGGCGCCCCTGCAAAAAAACAAAATGGCGCCCCGTAAATTACCCTCAAGAAAAAAAGCTTTGTCCCTGACGGTTTATGCCAAACCTTGGCGCCCCTGCAAAAAAAATAAAAACGCCCCGCTCGCACCCTGAAGTGGGTTGGTTCAATTGACTCATACAAAGGCCGGGGCGTTTGTTTCTAAGTCATCAATATTTTGGCCGCCAGGGTTTAAGCTTTTTTTTTTAGAGTTGATGACCATTTCCGTTTAGTAATCAAAATTTTTTGTTATGGGAAAGCTTTTTTCAGAGGTGATAATTTTTTATTTATTTTCATAGCCGTCACAACTTTGTAGGGTAAAAAGGTGCTGCCGAAATTGTTTAAAAAGCATTAATAGGTTTTATCAAGGAAGGCATTGAAATCGTATATTTTACAACTTCATATCATTTTGACAAGAGATTTTAAAAGTTGGATTAAGCTCTTGACAAAAACCGTTTGGGGTAAAATACAATAAGTACTGCATTTTTTGTTAGTTTCTTGTATTGTACTGTTTAAATTATTCTTATAATGCTTTATAATTAGAAAAGTTATGTAAATTAGGTTATTTATTTTTCCAAACAAAATTATTCCACTAATTTTAATTTTTAGAAAAAAAAATCAAAGCGGATACTGTGTTTTTGCTTTGTATGTTTTGAATTTGATAAATAAATAACATTACTTTAAAAATTAATTCTTACCTGTCAAACTAAATCAAACTATGTTGTAAAATGTACGATTTTAATGTCCACCTTGATAAAACCTATTAATGCTTTTAAAAAAAAATCGGCAGGGTGGGAATTTCTCGCACCACACTAAATAGGGGTGCCAAACCAAACTGAAGTAAGCGCCGAAATGCTAACGCCGGACCTGCTTATAATAGAAATAGAAAAGTTTATTTGCATATATTAAACATGCAATAAAGATATGTAATGCTTTGCATTTTATAGTACACTATTCACAGTGGATAGTATATTGCGTTTTATCTCGTACTGTATTATTTTATACTGTATGGTTATGTGTGGCTAGCCTTAAAAAGTTTAAATGAAAAGTCAAACCACCCCGGACTTTTTGATTTTAGGTTGTATTTGGGACATTTCCAAACAGTTTTTGACAAAAATTGAAATCGCTCACGAAGCCGTTTTTAAATAAAGTGATTCGTCTTCTTCTTCAAGTTTTTCCTAACATCACAATTCGGAGTTTGATTCGTCTTCTTCTTCAAGTTTTTCCTAACATCACAATTCGGAGTTTTTTCTATGGCATACGTACTACCCATGATACTCAATATCATCACGACCATTCACACGCCTACTTTATTAATGTCTAAAATAAGACGACCGTAATTTTGGACATTAACAAAGTAGGCGTGTGAATGGTCGTGATTATATTGAGTATCATGGGTAGTATCTATGCTATGGGGTGCGTCATAGAAAAAACTCCGTATTGCGATGCCAGGAAAAACTTGAAGAAGAAGAATGACTTTATTTAAAAACGGCTTCGTGAGCGATTTCAATCTTTGTCAAAAACTGTTTGGAAAAGTCCCAAAACAACCTAAAATCAAAAATCCGGGGTGGTTTGACTTTTCATTTAATTTTTTTAAGGCTAGCCGTGTGGGATTAGTTCCTTCTATAAGACAATGAAAGACAAATTGTCTTTCTTTGTGTAGATGTGTTACTAGTTTTAAAAAGCATATATTTCTAATGCTCATTACATTACTGTCTAAAAGTAGTATAATAAGTCAGTAGTATGGCGAGATGATTTCCATACAGGGCCGTAGCGCAGAAAATTTAGTTGGGGTGGAGAAGGTCGAAGAAGAGGGTTCCAAATTTTATTGCTTTTTCAACTTATTAACTTATAAATAGTGCATTTTGTTTATTTCAAATATAAAAAATGCAAAAAAAAAAAATCGGTGACCATTACTGATTAATTTGATGCCAGTAACGGTCACCAAAAAAATTTACTTCCGTATAAATTATGATTTAATTATGATAAAAATTACAGTTGATTTTCGGTAATTATAAGTTACGCTTATACACTGAACCGTATAGTAATGGTAAACATAAAAATTCCGGTGACCATTAGTCGCTAGCTTGTTGCTCGTAATAGTTACCAGAATTTTGTAAAATTTGGTAACGGTTACCGAGTGCCCCCTCACCCATCTTGAAAAGTTGTATATTTCATTGATCCAAAACAAAAGTTGTATATTTTATGAAGCTGAAGTTTGCAGCGTTTTTTTGCAACGAAAATTCAAATAGTATATTAAAGTACTAGTTTCATAACATACGTTTTTAACGCACGATTACAAGTTTAGAAAACAATACGCTTGCGGCGAGTTTTCTAAAGTACTAGTGCGCTAAAAACGTGTTATGGAATAAGTGTTTTAATATACTATTTGAATTTACGTTGCAAACTTCAGCTTCGTTATATTTTATGGATTCAAAATATAAAAGACTTTATTAAAAGTCATATATTGCAGGGATTCAAAATACAAAAGTTGTATATTTCACGAAAAAGTGAGGAACATCTAAAAAAAAGTTATAATTTTTGACGTTTGTGACGATTTTGTAGGGAGGGGGCACAAAATCTTCTTCGCTACAGCCCTGAATGTATCATATTTATTGTATTTAATTTCGTTCCTATCTTGAATCTTAATTCTCGTGGTTCAGTTCTTTAATGAACACCGATTGATAAAAGCAGGTATATAGCTCATTATAAAAGTTATTGTTTACTCTAAACTATAAAAATAGATCACTAATCCCAATAAGAAGGCTATATATTTATTTAGTCGTGATTGGTTTATCTCGATCACTTACATAGTAGGTGGAACTTTTCTTGTTATTCAAGTTATATCTTCGGTAATGATTTCTTTTTTGTTTGTTTCTTTTTAACCAACATCGCGTTTAATTTAATTTATTATCTACCAGCTTTAATATAACTATAGGTACATAGATTTAAGTTTTTATGTCTTAAATAAACTCGTTAAAAATCAAGCTTATATTTGCCGGAGGTCTTAAAATTAAAACATACATGAGCTATAGCTCTATAGGGGGGATTTTTTTTATATAGAATGGGGGTCGTGTGACACATCACTTTAAAAATTATTAAATTTTCTATTTGACTAACAAATTTAATTAAAAGTGTAGTCCAGTCAAATAATAAATTTAATTTACAATAAATGTATGTACAGTTGGATCCGAAAAAAAAACAAGATTGAAAATTTAGTTGCGTAAATTCAATAATTAGTAATTATTAATTACAATACAAACAAAGCCGTTGTCATGTTGACAATATTTCTCAAAATTACTTATAATAATTATAAAGTAATTAGAAATGCGTTAAGAAATGTTAAGAAATCTCAAACTATTAGTATATTGGAAGCAGGATGTACGGAAGTGATCTCTATAGAGACCTTTAATTGTAGCAAGGTTATTTAGTATTTCGGAGAGTTGTGTTAAGATCATAGAAAAAAGAATAATGGTTAAGATTGAAGAAAAAATTGATGGGGGAGGAAAGGGCGTGCAGACTCGGAAAGAAAGAAGATATCAAATGAAATACAGGATAAAAATTTACTTAATTATTTGATAGAATACCATTTACAAGAAGCAGTGCATGCTATAAACAATACAAATTTTCCTGGGTTAAATCCATCACCCGTCGCCGCATCGATAGTTCCAAGATTAAAAAAGTCCAAACGAAATAAGACCTCTGGAAAAACTTTTTTTTAAACGAAAATCATAATTTTCATAAATTATGTTTGGTTAGTAGAGTTCAAATTTTTATTTTTACTAAATATTGTTTTAATTTTTGATTTGATTAAATATTCCAAATGTGTTTTTAGTTTATTATTTATTATTATAATTTTTTTAATATTCGACATTATTCGCATGCATTTTCGGTAATAAACTTTGAAAAAACTGATAATTAATTGTCAAATTAACCTAACCTATTTCTTAAAATCTTACACTATAAAATAATTAGTAAAATTGACATTTTAGCATATTTAAATCCTGCGTTTTTTGTGGGTCCAACTGTATAGTTTAATAGTTTAATAGTTACAAATCGTGTTAATGTTTTCAGAGAAAACTTACACTCGTCAAATACAATAATAAATAGTACAGTAATAGTAGACAATAATAATAACTTAACATATATCACATTTGGTTAAGACAATTAATTACATCATCAATTTTAAACAGACATTTAGATATTAAAAAAATTTAATTTTTGATTTAAAAAGTTTTAGAGGAAGGGATTTTACCCTTGCGGGCAGCTGATTGTAGGCAGTGGGACCGTAGTAATTAATACCGTTTTTAGACCTATTGACTCTATGGTATGCAACAAGTATATTGTTACTACCTCGTGTTGGGTATGTATGAACATCACTATTTGTCGTGTAGTTTGAAATATTTTTTCTTACATGTAAAAGACATTCTAAGATATACATAGAGGGAAAAGTAAGGATTTTAAGGGTTTTAAAAATACCACTACCATCACGGCCATTAAATCCAGCTGCAGCAAAGATCCTTGCGGAACACCCAATATTTAAAATTAAAGTTGAGTAGATCGTGTCTTCTGACTTATTTGTCATTTTTTAAAAATAGGTTTAGGCATTTTGAAATAATATGTACATAATAGTATATTAAAGTACTAGTTTCATAACATACGTTTTTAGCGCACGAGTACAAGTTTAGAAAACGGGCCGCTTGCGGCGAGTTTTCTAAAGTACTAGTGCTCTAAAAACGTGTTATGAAACGAGTGCTTTATACAATTTTTTCTATTTTGCTCTAAAATTTAAAAAACTTACATTTCAATTGATGACTGATTTAGGGATTTTTGTTTTGGGTTGGCATTACAGTTTACACTATGTTTAAAATTCTAAGAACAAATGATATTTTGATACATTTTACAGTCATCTCTTCTTTTTTCACTCTAATTAACCAGTCCACAATTTTAACACGGTAAAAAATAACCCGCAAAATAGAAAAACAACTTTATTTCAGTTTTATTAATATCAATTACTCTTATAAGCTCATAATCACACGCATTTTGCGTGTTCTTATAGGCCCATAAGAGGTCTCTACTTTTTTTTCTGTTGGGTTGGCAAAATACAAAAGCCTATCTCTTGACGTTTTGCGTGCAAATGTCAATGTCGATTTAAAGTTTAATTTTTTACAAAATTTTGTGTTTGGGTTTTTTTTACCGTGTTAAAATTGTGGACTGGTTAATTGCAGGGAAAAAGGAAGAGATTACTGTAAAATATATCAAAATATCATTTGTTCTTAGAATTTTAAATATAGTGTAAACTGTAATGCCAACCGAAAACAAAAATCCCTAAAACAGTCATCAATTTAAATGTAAGTTTTTTAAATTTTAGAGCAAAATAGAAAAAATTGTATAAAGCACTCGTTTCATAACACGTTTTTAGAGCACTAGTACTTTAGAAAACTCGCCGCAAGCGGCTCGTTTTCTACTTGTTTTCTACTTGTACTCGTACGCTAAAAACGTATGTTATGAAACTAGTACTTTAATATACTATAATATTGTGCAGTATTTTTATTATAAGTACATGCCAAAGTATTGGTGATGTTCACATAAACAAAAAAATATGACTTTTTTTCAGAAATAGATAAAGCATGTAGTTTATCGAGATGAATAGTGCATTGTTGTCATGTTTACGATTGTTAACGAATTTTTAGTAAAAAAATTGTTTTTTTTTAACAAATAAACTTAGTTAACGGTTTTTCATCATTTCTTTTCATTAATTTGCAGTTTTTAAACAAAAACATATTTTTCTTATTTAGCCCAAAACTAGCCTTTAAAACGATATCCTTCTTTTTAAAAATAACCCATAATTCCGGTAGAAAAGGATAGTAAGCTGCCTTGAACCAGTCCTAGAACTAGTCCTAAATCGATGATGAACAAAACGATTATATTCGTTTCGCGTGTCTATATTGTAAGCGCTACTGTGACAGTTATAGCTAAAATAATTATACCTATTTCGTTTTAAAATCCCATCAAGTATTTAGTAGACAAGTATCAAGGCCGGACAATGATTTTAAAATAGAAGAGGCAAAGACCAAATGTGTCGCCCTTCGAAGGCCCCAGGCCTCAAGTTAATAGGGTTTCACGAGAACCAATAAATTGGGATGTCTTGTCTTGTCTCGATTATAACAAGTCCCATGCTAAAATTTTGAGGAATAAAAGGTTTTTACCTCTAAAGAATTAAGTCTACGCTAAGGCGCCCCTGTCAATTTTGACGACTAAAAAAAAGCTCATCATCCACAAACAACCAAAACCTAAGCATTTGGAACCACCTGCCAATAATTTGACAAAAAAAGTCATCACCTCTGTAAAGAAAGCAGCCACCGACGAGTTTGGGGCCTCATCACTCCAAAAACCGACCCAAGCAAGTGCCAATTTGGCGCCCCTCCTCGGCAGCGAGCGGGTGGCCCTGATTAGAAAGCTCTTTTTTAAGTTTTTTTTGTGGAATGTTAATTAAAATTTTTATTGCAAAAATAGTGCACCTGGCCTCAGGGGGTTAAATATTTTAAGGGGTTAAATATCTGGTTTGAGATATTTACAGGAGGTAATTCTTTTTTCGAGGCGGAAAGCTTTGGCATAGCTTTCCGCCTCGATAAATAAAATTGGCATCTTTTTCAGAGTTTTGATATATTTTTCTGTTCTCGGGATAGGGTGGGGCCGTTTAATCAAGTCCGGGTAGCATATTGTTGAAGACGATAAGGAAATTGCGCCTTAACCAAATCATTTTTGATAAAAAAGTATAATTTCATCATGAAATCTTCATGTCTGTTTTATGTTTGAATTGTATTTATCGCTAAACATAAAAGCATCTTAAACATTTTTTTATTGAAACTTCTTCATCTATTTCCACACCTGTGGCATACACATGTGTCTCAAGTGTATAAGAACTATCTTAATTAGAAGTTGTATTTAAATGTTTTACAAGAATCCGGATATTAGTAGCTACAAACCAGTGCTTTTAAAAATCACTTGAGAAAGAAAATCACATGGCTTGTAGTTTAAACCTTAGTAAAAAAAACAAATGTAAAATTAATTTAACGAACTACTTTTTTCGTGTTTTTTGTTTTTCATGTTTTATTATTATTATATTTATTAACGGAAATTCCATTTTAACATTAAAATCACAATACATTAGGTACAAAATTAAACTTACATTAAACTTAAACTACTCATATCACTTGAACAAATCTGTTTTTTAAATTATATTAAACTTAAAAAAATCCAAGTTTAAAGAATTAGCCACATAGGTAGAGAAGCTATAGTGGGTATTAGATAAAGACAAAAATATATTAGGTGTGTAAAATTTAGTCCGCAATTTTTAAGTTTTAAACGTCAAAATTTGTAGACAAAAACAAGTCTACAAAACAAGTCATTTTTAAGTTAAAAAATTTAACACTATAAACAAGATAAAGCTATAAAGACACGCAAATACCACAAACAACGCCACAAACAAAATATCACCAATTCTTCTTCTTCTTCTTCTAATTTGCTTTGACCTTTTTCTTTCGAAATTTGGTCAGCTCAGTATAAATTTGTATTTATACTATATATCAAAGTGGTATTCTGGGCTTCAGGTCACAGCAAAGTGTTCTGGAGTTCTACTCCATCCCCGTAGTCCTTAACTGTTTTTTTAATGTGTAGTTATGTTTGCGCATGCGCATATTAATATAAAAAAGTTCTGTACTTATAAAAACTTATCTTCACGTGTTCGTCGTTCTTTATCCAATATATTCTTCACATGTTCGTCGTTTTACTGCACATCACTATAAAATATATAAAATCGAATCCAGGGTATATCAAAGATAGCAAATAAATAACTATACTAAGGTGTTACAACCACATTTCTGTGTTTGTATTTATTTTTAATTTGGGTTTTATTATACATAATTTCATTTAATTTCTTTACTTAGTTATAATTCAAAAATAATATTTTATTTTAAATTAATTGTATTTTTGTAAGTAACGCGCTGAAAACCTCCTAGCTTTTCTGCGCATGAGTTCGGGTAGGTCGCCTTCCGCGAGTAGTATCAATTTGACGCTCGAGAACGACCGATGCGTGTCAATAAAAATATACTCAAATCCGCTGACGAATATACCACGCGCGGGCATTCGTTAGAATTTACCATATTTACGGCTGCAAACTATAGAAATAAGT
Source organism: Brachypterus glaber (assembly GCA_958510825.1). Classification (NCBI taxonomy): domain Eukaryota; kingdom Metazoa; phylum Arthropoda; class Insecta; order Coleoptera; family Kateretidae; genus Brachypterus; species Brachypterus glaber. Next base: position 77,766,705 of record OY294045.1, on the reverse strand, counting down.
TCCATATACACATATGTATTTAAATAATTAGTAGTGTATACCTACACTGGTCAAACAAACTTTAATTCGCGTAAATCAGTTTCCAATTATGTGGTTTCTCCTGTGAAGAAATGGCGGTCATGACCTGTCGTGCTGAATGCTGTAATTAAGGTAAGATTACCATATATATTATTGGAACTGTCGTTTTGTCTTTAATATTCTTTTCAATCATTAATACCTATTCGCAGTCCACTTAATTAATATCATAAAGGCGATGTTACGGAGGCAATCCCATATCACCGAATGGGACCTTTCGACGTCAAACAACATAAGGCGCTTGATGCTGAAAATTAAACGCGATTAACGGATTAAAAAATTCTCGCCAAAAGTATACATGTTCCCCCTTTCTCGTATGAAATGGAATTTGAATATCACCAATTATTCTATTTTATAATAAAATGACAGAGTGCAGCGTTGTCTGACCTCCTACCCATGTAAATTTACGTTTGCTTGCATTTAAACGGTTTTAATGTAAATGTATGCTGTCTTTGAGTGTTCTTATTAACATTTGTAGCAAAATATTGGAAATTTATTGGTTTTTATAATTAAAAATTATACGGTTGAAATGGTGTTGGCAACGTACAACCGCCATTTTTACCGTTTAGATGTCAATTTTCTATCTATTGTTATTACGCAGCGCAGAACCCTGCGCAAACGTTTATTTCCTCTATATATTCTCTACCTATGTGGAATTAGCATGCCTGTTTAATCTATCAACAGGTGAATCATTACCATATGTAGTTTGTTTGACAGTTATTATAAAATGTATGGGATGATCTAGTAGTTGAAGGAACTAAGAAATTTAGCATTGTTAAGCCCTCTGGAAAGTTTACTATACCATTTACCAATTTAAATGGAAATGTCTGGTCCAACTTAATGCGTCTTGCTGCAGAGAGATTCAACTTCAAAGTAAATCCTCCAAGACTTTTGTTCTATTATGTTCAAAAACTAAAAAAGTCCCCGTAAGGATTTTTTTTCGTCCCCATACGTCCAACCGTTTCCTTTTTTTTTTTTCATTTTTTCTAACCATAAAAAGTTGTTCGGGAAGTTATTCTGTTAGTAATAAAAGATTTTTTAAACTATTAGGTATTTTTTTTATCTCTAATCTCCCCAATGAGTCCAATAAGTCAAATATAATTCTACCATAAAAAACAAAAACACTATACTTTAGTTAGACGTCCACTTTAAACAAATTACCTAGGCCAATACCCTCAATTTTCTCAATTATTATCAATTTCCCGATAGAGGTCGTCGGTTCGTGTTCGGCAGAGGGGCATGGCCGACCGTCTTAACAAGTGATATGTCTCGGAATTTGTAATTGTTAAATGTGTGTTGATAAAGTTTGTAAAGCAGGAAGTTTTATGTTAAATGTTATATAGTTTATGTTGTATATGGTTAATTTTGTTGATATGGAGAATTTGGAACTGGAATAAGTATAATGTTGAAAACGTGTATAATTTTTTATAACAGAGAATCTTTTTATGGAAATTTTTTTTATGGATTAGTGCATGCGCAATCGTCAAACTGATAGTACCTATACGATAAATGAAATTATACATGTGATTTTTTTTTCTAAGCAATACATATTACAAGGTGACTTTTTTAAAAATAGTGGATGGTGGATATGGAACATTCCAGACAAAATCTACCAATCCGGAACAAATCTATTGCTTGAGCTGGCGAATTATCTTAGGAAAACGCCAATAACACAAATTGGATTGGATTGGATTGGATTATCAATTTCCGAAATCTATCACTCAATTTTCCCAACTAAACAGTGGATTTTCGAACTGAACAGGGGATTTTCCCAACTGAACAGTGGACTTTTCCCAACTCGAGCGTGGTTGAGGTTGGTAGCGCATCAAAACATTCTGCTATTGAGGAGGGTTGTATTAAATAATTTTATTATAATATACACAAGAAGCCTAAAATATCTTCTTTTCAAAGCTTTGGTAGTATTAAAATTTATTTAAAACCGCTGGAATTACAAAGCCCGGAATGGGGAAAACTGTTTAGAGCGTTTTTGTAACAGTGTTTGAATATTGAAAATAGGTCTCCTCACTTAAAACCAGGAACTAATACAATTTCATAGTTCAATAAACACCGGTACGAAGATGCTTAGAATATTAAATCCTTTGAATCTTTTTTTTTATACTGTGCAGGCGCGTAGATAGGATTTATTCTTAGGGGGGTAGTCAGCATTAAGTGTCGGACTGGACAGCCCAAGTTAGATTTATAGCCTAGGGGGGCCCTTAATTTTTTTTATTTTTTTTTCCTTTCTAAAATTAAAATTTTCATCAAATTTTGGCGCTCCTACCAAAACAAAAAAAACACCCTCTGGAAAAAAAGCTTTGTTCCTGAGCGTTTCTACAAAAATTGACGCCTCTACCAAAACAAAAAAGAACACCCTCAAAATTCACGAATTGAAATTTGCGCCTTTCTTCCAGGTTAATAATGGATATTACATTCTTATAAAACACGGTTAATGCTGTCTATACAGTATTAAATATATTTAAAAAGATAGTTTATGATGTCTTATTTATTTACGCTGCATTGCGTCCCAAAAGTCACCCCCCCTCTATTTTAAATAAGTGTAGATATCGACTTTATATTTGACGTAGAGCTAACGGGAGGAACGTATTCCGCTATATGCGCATGCGCTAGCAGAAATCAACATAAGAAAGTAAACCAACGACCCCCATTAAAAAAAAACACCAAAGCAACCAAAAAACCAACGCTAACCAACGTTAACGTAAACCAACGCTTTCCATTAAAAAAAAAACACCAAACCAGCACAAAACCAAGCGCATGCTTAGATCGCGGAATACGTTCCTCCCGTTACCCCCTTCTTAAAGGAGCACGTGAATAAAACATCATAAACTATATATCATTTTAAAGCTAATAAAATTCGCTATTTACCATATATTTTGTTTTCCCATTTTGAAAATTTTCAAAATTTCGGAAAGCCTTTTTTTGGACTTTTTTTGCCATATAAATAATTTTCGAGCAAAAAAAAATTGACAGTCGATTAGTCTGTCCGGGAAATTTTGTGTGCACGATAACTTAAGAACGCTTTAAGCTAGAGTAAATATTTTTAAATATTTTCAATATTTTCTTCAAAATTGGTATATAGGGGTTTTTGGGGTGAACGAATATGAATCTGATAATTTTTTTTCTAATTTTACCCCCTGAGGGGTGGGAGGTAGTTTTTGTGAAAATTGGTATATTGGGGTTTTTGAGGTTGCTGAAAGTGAATCTGATTATAAAAAAATTCTAACTCCGACCCAAAGAGGCGGGGGTAGTTTTCGTGAAAAATGGTATATTGGGGTTTTTCAGGTTGCTAAAAGTGAATCTGATAATAAAAAATTCTTACTCCACCCCCTGAGGGGCCGGGGATAGTTTTCTTGAAAATTTATATATTGGGGTTTTTAAGGTCGTAAAACTGAATCATATAATATATTTTTTCTAATTTCACCCCCAAAGGGGTGGGGGTAGTTTTTAACTAAAACCGCATTTTTTAGTAAAAAAAATGAAATAATAAAACTTAAAAAAAAAATTATAAATTAAAAAATTATGTTAGAAAAATGCATTACACGATCCCGGGATACCCCTTTCCATTAAAAAAAACTTTCCCTTCTTGCCCTCTGCTCCCCTAAAAATATCAGATGTATACCAAAAAATAACTTGGGTTTACGTATTCCAAATTTTAAGTTGATATCTTTAGCAGTTCCAAAGATTAAGGGGGAGCGGACTTTAGACTTTTTTATAGAAGAAAAAAAGTCGCTTGTAAAACAAGTTTACCGTACTATATTTCTAAAACGCTTTGACTTTTTGAAATTTGGAACAAAGATTTTCTAAGTAGTAAACAAAATTTGTTCCAAATTTCAAGTCTCTATGCCAAAGATTTCTTGAAATATCGTAGTGTAAAGTTGTTTTGCAAGCGAGTTGCATCTTTTTCTCTACTATATCGTTGTGCTTCGCACATTTATCGAAAATAATGTTACGTAGTGTTCTCACTAAGATTGAAATCTATAAAAACGATTAATAGATGCGATCGACTATTCACAACATTTAAATGCTATGGTAATTACCTACGCAGAAACTAAATTAATTGTATGAAATAACGCATTAAACCGTAAATGCCCAACCACAGATTCTTCTGTTTTTATTAGGTTTTAATGATGGATGTGCGAAATTAAAGGATTATTACCCAATCGTAATGTTTGTAATTTTAAATTTTGACCACTAACCGATTTTATCGAAGAAAAAACTAAATAGATATTACACTTCTTTCTGAAATCCGCCAGTTTTCAACTGGGTTTTGAGGTTATTTTGGAACGCTGACCTGATTGGTCAAAACTGACATCGGATTTGTGTTCAGCGGCCAAAAATACATGGGAATGTATATGTCGCACCTCTGGGACAGACGATTATTTTTTTATACGATTGATTCTAAAAGCGACACTTTTCGTTTAAGTTTTAGGGGCGAAAAGTTGAACTTTGTGGCCCTATTTTCAATATACGTAAAAAGTCCAAACCCTAAAAAGGTTTTTTCGCCCGATAACTAAAACTTGTTATTTTAAAGCTTTTTAAAAAAAGATGCTTTACCTTTACTGTAATATTTATAAAGAAATATGACCTTTTGGTCACTACAACATAACCTCAAAATATATGTTAACCGATTAATCTGTATTCATACACTAAAATAAATTACAAACACAAAATTTCAATTGTAAAATCAATTTCAATATTTATAATATCCATAGAACGGTTTCAGAAGTATTATTTTTTCATAACAGACACATTTTAACAAAAATTGATCAAAACACCAACTATAGCTTTTTTAATTTGAAAATGAAACCGCACGCAAAAGAAACGATTCAATTGTTTTTTTAGTGATGGGATTGGATAGCAATTTGTTATGGATAACTAGATAAGTAATAAGACAGTAAAAATAAATATTTTTTGAAATTTAAAATTTAGTAAATTTTAATTTATTATAATTAGTAACAATCGAATAAAAAATATTGTATAATACACGGGCAAAAAGTTAAATTTCGATTTCGTAGGTTTATTACCCTCGGGCCGGCCCTATCGGTCGGACCTCGGCTTCTAAAAACCTACTTAATCGACTAAACTTAACTGTTCGCCCTTGTATTATAAATAACTATTTTGTATGCTTGTGTAAGGGGCTGTCCATATATTACGTAACGCGCCTAGGGGGGGGGGGAGGGGGTCAGAGAAATTGTTACAGTTTGTGACAGGGGGGGTCTAGGTAAACGTTACGTAACGGAATTTAATAAATTTAATGTTTATTTCCTAAGCTTGGCAGATGTATTTTTATTTCAACATAAATTACTATTTAGTTGCCCATAATTCCACAAAAATTGACGGTATGCCTATTTAAATAATATTGTAATCAGTATTAAAAAAAAATCTTACGGCCCTGTTTTTGCGTGATCTTGCCGATGAACCATCGGCGATGATACATTTTCGCGCGGAATGTGTACTCACAGAACACCAATGTGTCTACTATTTTGTCTACCTGTGCATAAACAATATACGTGTAATATGTGACACTCAGTGTAAAACGAGGTACCTAGTAATTTTTTCCCTGTGTGATATTGATTATGAACATTTTTTTAAAGCTTGAGTGATTTTTTCGTTTACATTAAGTGCTATATGTATTATTATAATAATCATTTTTACACTGTCTTTTTACCGTCTTGCATTATGCGGAATTCTGTATCAAGATATGTTAGAAAAAAAAAATACAAATTTTTATATTGTTACGCGTTACACAGGGGGGAGGGGGGGGGGTGTTGATCAATGTGACAGTTTGTTTCACAGGGGGGGGGGAGGGGGTCATTTTTTTTGAAAAATTGCGTTACGGAATATATGGACAGCCCCTAACCAAAACGCTTTAACAGTTCTGAAAGCTTTACCGGTTGAAAAGGGGAAAGTAAAAGATACACCATAAAAAAGTGTAAAACTAGATAAGGTATTTTTAGTGCTATGCAGCAGCTTCCTGAATGGATAATGAAATTTTAATATTCTTCGGTTTAATTGAACTCTTTTATTGCAATATTCATTAGCAACAGTATAAGGAAGACGTTTTTTAAATTAAATTATATTCAGCTTTACGGCTGGCTTAGTAATTTGAAGCAATGTTTAGAGTTTATTAGTACTTAATATACAGGTACAAAAGCGAAATAGTTTAAATATGTAGCTTTAACACGAGCTTTAACACTAATAACTTCTTAAAACGGAATACAGATTTAAAAATTTTAAAAGAAAAACAATGATAGTATACACTGTAGAAAATTATTACTCCAAAGAGCACCAAAGGTGAGATAGTAAAAAAATCTATTAAGCAAAACAAAAATCGTTTTTTTGTAATTTTTTATTTAACATTGATATTATATCGTCGGCTTACAAGTAAAGAGCACTAAGTCCAAAAACATGGTTTTGAGATATTGAGAAATTTAACTTTCACTGTTGTTTTTTAATTTTTGTAATAATTGTTACAAAAATGCACGTTTCACCAAACAAACACTAAGTCGCTTAGTGCAGAAACATTTGAAATAATCTACAAGTAAAACGCACTAAGTACACTAAGTGACTTAGTGCCTATTGCCAGATAAAATTTTATTCAAAATCAAACTGGTGCGTTTTGTATAGTGGGTACTCTCTTGACAGTCCACCTAGAAGTTAGTTCGGTTTACCTGTACATAGATCATCAAAAATTAATTACAGTACCATAAAAATCCCATTTTTTCAAAAAAGTGACTTAGTGCCTTTTACCTGTAAGCCGACGATATAATTATATCATTTATCCATTAAAATTAGTTTTAAAGTATACTTTACGCTTTTGCATTGTGAAATTAATATTTATTTTCAAAAATTGTTTGTTTTTTTTTATTTCCTTGTGTGTAGAGAACTTACTTAAAACTTTTAAGTGTTAGTATGAAAAGTTACAAAAAAATAATCATGAGTCGAGAAGCCTCGAGTCTCGTTTAGCAGTGGTCCCGGTCAGCTTCTGCCGACCTTGCCGTATGGCCAGTCCGCCACTGAAACGTTTGATAAAATTTAGTAATTTTCTAACGAAATATATACACAGCGGTCCAAAAGTCACCCCCCCCCTCTTAACTTTTGAACCAGTTGAGATATCGACTTCAAATTTGGAACTTTTAAATAAGACAACTTAAACTATCTTTTAGCATATATTTAATACTTTCAGCTCTTAAAATGTGGGCAGGGGGGCATGGGTGCACATTTTTTTAAATGGAAAGGGGGGTCGTGTAATACATCATTTTAAAGCTTATAAAATTCTCCATTTAACTCCATATTTTTAAATTAAAAAAAAAATGGGTTTAAAATGGGGTTGAAAATGGGTATTAATGTCAAAATTCCTCTAAAAAAAAACAAATAATTTTTTAAAAATACCTAATTTCATCATAAAAAAATGTTAGTTATACTTTTAAACTAATTTTAGTTGACATAAATAAAAATTTATAAAAAAAAACTTAAAAAATTTAATGTTTTAGCACAAAAAATTGAAAAATCAAAACCTTAAAAAACATTTTTAAAAAATTTAAAAATGTTAGTTTAAATAGAGAATTTTATGAGCTTTAAAATGATGTATCACACGACCCCCCTTTCCATTTAAAAAAATGTCCCCCCATGCCCCTCTGCCCACATTTTAAGAGATGAAAATATCAAATATATGCTAAAAGATAGCTTAAGTTGTCTTATTTAAGAGTTCTAAACTTGAAGTCGATATCTCAACTCGTTCAAAAGTTAAAAGGGGGGGGGGGGGTGACTTTTGGACCGCACTGTATAATAGGAATTTTTTAAAAATAATATCTATGGCATGCCACAACGCGTCGACATTCTTAAATAAATTTAAAATAAATAATCGGTAAGCATAGATATGCATTGTTTTTGCATTATTTCAGGGCCGCAACGAAGAAAATTTGTTGGGGGGAGGGGGAGAAGGTCGAAAATCACAAAAAATATTAGTACAAAATTACAACTTTTATTCCTTCGACGAAAAAGTTGATGAGTAAAAAAAAACATTTCCACTTCTGCTAAAATTACAACTTTTATATTTTAAACCTATGAAATTTACATTTTTAAACAAGATTGGTGGGGGTGACTCCCCCCCACTCATAGCTACGGCCCTGCATAAACTTTACACAATGATTAATATTCTATTAACTTTATGCTTATATGCTTAAACTTATGAATTAATAAACTAATCATTAACAATAAATTTTTTTATGCTGATTTTATTACTGAAAGTAATTAAGCAAGTTCGTTTAACGAACTATAATTTATTACATAGAAACAATATAAACAAGCCATGAAGATATGTATGCTACGCATTCCATTATACAGTGCATGTCTAAAGTCCGCTCCCCCTTTAACTTTTGAACGGCTTAAGATATCAATTTGAAATTAGAAACACGTAAATAACAATCCAAATTGGGGGCACAATGGTGGCAGGGATGCAAGGAGGGGCATTTGTTTAAAATGGAAAGGGAGGTCATGTAATACAAAATTTTAGAGCTAAAGTACTATAATTTTCGTTTTTTATGTGTTTTTTACTAATTTTTTTTTTCAGTTATCGATTTTTTGCACGTGCAACGAAACAGATTTTTCTTTTCTTTTCTTGTCACTTTTGTCCCTTATTATTATTGCTAAATGACCAATAAAGATATTATATTCTATTCTAATAAAAGTATGTAATTACCCAATATTAATAAAAATTAATTAATTTTTCCTGAAAAAATTACGTCATTCCGACTTTTCCTTCAGCTTTTTTGTTTTTAAGTTTAACCCGCCATAACTTTTGTGTTTTCGGGGTAACTATTTTCAAAAAACTAAATCAAGCGAAATGTATATGACTGGAATCTTATAATTATACAGGGTGTATTTGAAATAGCGTAGGAAATTTTAACAGGTGATTCTACATGATAAAATATGACAAAAAGTTCCTATAAACATATGTATAAAAATGCGTCATAAGGGAGCTACGCCCCTTTGAAATTGGCTAAAAAAATCGGTTTTTATTTAATAACTCAGGAACCCTTTGAGATATGTTAACGAGGTTTTGCACGTGAATTAATCCTAATAAGGCCCATCTTTATATGTCATTTTCACGTACTTATTTAAACCAGGGGTGTGCGAAACGGGGGGGCCTTATCAGTTTTTTGTCCCAAACTTTTTTCTGTGTAAGTTTTTTGCAATTTTATTTTTGAAATATGATTCCTCAGGTCAAAATACATAAAAAAGGTACTCTTGTTGTAATACTGTAGGATTAACTGTTTTCGAGAAAAGTTCATTTGAAGGTGAAATTTCACGGTTCGAGGACGAAAAATTAATTACTAAATTGTCGAAAACCAAAATTTTAATGATGCAATGTTATTATAACTATTATGTAGATCTATTTTTGGATAGTTTTCTTTGTACAGGGTTCCTACAGATCAGTGTAAACAAGGAAAATTCATAACAATTTTGGGCTGTGGAGCTAAATCTGTCTTACATTTTTGTGAAAATGGAATTATAAAACTGTTTTAAAATAAAAGTTTTGTAAAATAAATTTCCTGTGGCACTAGGGCTTTCTTACACTTTTTTTTGTCTCAGATTGTAGAACTTAAGCGTAAAATTTGTAAAAACTACCTACCTTTTTAGTAATTTATTTTTTCATGCCATATCTTCAAGAGTTCTAGCCGCATCTTAAAAATGCATATGAGTTTTTTGTTAAGAAATATTAGATTTGTTATTAGTTATATATAACACAGCCACAGGAAAGAAAAAAAGATCAAATGCCCTTTGAAACAATCGTATTCTTATATATTTTGAGGTGCTGAATCCGAATTTGAGGTGCTATACATCATACGATTAGTTTTCGATATAACCCCAAAAACACTATACTCGTTATTTTAGGTTATCTCGAAAACTAATCATATGATGTGCTATTTTGACTTCAAATTTGGAACTTTTAAATAAGACAACTTAAACTATCTTTTAGCATATATTTAATACTTTCAGCTCTTAAAATGTGGGCAGTGGGGCATGGGGGCACATTTTTTTAAATGGAAAGGGGGGTCGTGTAATACATCATTTTAAAGCTTATAAAATTCTCCATTTAACTCCATATTTTTAAATAAAAAAAAATTGGGTTTAAAATGGGTTTGAAAATGGGTATTAATGTCAAAATTCCTCTAAAAAAAACAAATATTTTTTTAAAAATGCCTAATTTCATCATAAAAAAATGTTAATTATATTTTTAAACTAATTTTAGTTGACATAAATAAAAATTTATAAAAAAAAACCTAAAAAATCGAATGTTTTAGCACAAAAAATTGAAAAATCAAAACCTTAAAAAACATTTTTAAAAAATTTAAAAATGTTATTTTAAATAGAGAATTTTATAAGCTTTAAAATGATGTATCACACGACCCACTTTCCATTTAAAAAAATGTCCCCCCCATGCCCCCTGCCCACATTTTAAGAACTGAAAATATCAAATATATGCTAAAAGATAGTTTAAGTTGTCTTATTTATGAGTTCTAAATTTGAAGTCGATATCTCAACTCGTTCAAAAGTTAAAAGGGGGGGGGTGACTTTTGGACCGCACTGTATATAACTAATAACAAATCTAATATTTCTTTACAAAAAAACTCATATGCATTTTTGAGTTGCGGCTAGAACTCTTGAAGATATGGCATAAAAAAGAAAAAAAAAACATACAAAAAAGGTAGGTACGGAACAACTACTTGTACTTAACCAATTTTTCAGTGTACATTTTTGTACAAAAATTGTGCATTTATACACGTACGTATCATTTATCTGTCGTCGTGACCGTTCTATCTTTGCCATTATTTGGCATTATCTTACAAGCACTTGTAAATTTTTCTTTTTTCTAACTTCAGCATGCATGCAAACATCAACATTAATAACCTTTAAAACATGTGCAGAATAAATTATCCTACTATAGTACTAATTACACCTTACTATCGTGTTATGGAAATTGAAAGCGCCACAAATGTAAACACGAGTGGGATTTATTTTAGCTGCTTTCTTTACTTGGTCGCCCACTTTAGGGTTGTTTTTTACTTTTATTATGTTAAAAGGTAAATTTTTGTAGACAGTAACAGAAACAGTCTCATTTCTTAGTATCTGTAGTTAATTTGCCTCGAGGGATCTATCACTTCTGCACTCGCAGTAAAAAATTGTCTGCATTCAAAAAGACCCTTGCAGTACCTGTATTACTTGCATTAAATGTGCATTATCTGCATTATCTGTAAATTACGTACATTATTTGCATTACTGTACATTTACATCTGCAGTACCTGCATAACTCTGAATTATTCTATTAGTGTTGGCAAAAACCGTTAGGGACAAAGCTTTTTCTGGAGGTGAGGGCTTTTTTTTAATCATCAAAAATTTTGTTGGGGTTAGATTTTTTTTGTCTGCAAGAATGTGTGCATTATTCTACATTAAAAATATCGTGCAGTTCGTGTATTTTTCGTAAAAATATCCTTCAGTACGTGCATTTTTTATGCTTTTTCTAAAGTAGGTGTACAAAAATTTCCCCTTAAAAGGATACTTTTATTTATTCTAAAATTTATAACAACTATCTTACTATCTAGCTATCCAACTACCTAATTATCCAGACGAAGAAAATCTATTTGAAAAGTCTGAAAATGTGTATGTAAAATAAGTACAGACTATTATGGTAAATATAGTAAAGTCTGTATTAGTTTGACAATGATACTACTCAAATAGTCCAGGAAAATTTAAATTAAATCACGTAAAATATTATACTTTTTTCCGGATTAAAAAAACTTGGGGCAAAAACCATAAACAGTTGTTTTACAAAAATGTAAGTAATATTAAAAAAAAAAGTATCATATATTTGAAATGAAATTTTTTAATTAAATAGCGATCCCAAATAATATAATAGTAAAATTGTCATATTTGTTTTTTCATTGGTGGCTCCTCTCTTCCTAATAATAAGCAAAATTTGGAAAGGATTATATCAAGGAGAGGGGCTACAGTGACTACGTAAAAATTTCCATTTATATAAAATTTACATAAAATTTACGTAAAAATCTTAACTACAAAACGAGGAAGGAGAAGGAGGATCAAAATAATCAAATTTAGTGCCCTTTTGCATTAGTATTTAATTTCTCTTTTTCTTTTATTTTCTTGCGTTTCTACTGACCATCTACAATTTTTTTCTTACTGACAGACACGCTCTCTTGTGGGCACTTGTTTGTAGAATGTCTTTTACACGATGATTTGATAAATATTTATACTTTTAAAAACCCTCGTTGAATATTTGTCACTTGAATTCCGAAGAAAAATTATGCGAAGATAAAGTATGTTTCCACATAATCCATTACTATAAGCTTAATTTTTTTAATAATCTTTGCACACGGTTTCTAGGACTACAGATTTAGTCCAAATATTATTTTATCGCTCTATTCTACAAAGAGATCATTTTAAGACGAACTTTAAAAATATTAATCAGGCGCTCTTTTTATTTCAGTTTTTGTTTGAATTTGACAGATAACACTAGTTTAAGTCATATCCAGAAGCTTGCATAAGAACATAAAACATAAGAATGCCGTGATTGGCTTACACGATACATGGCGGCCCATCAAGCCAATCACAGCTTTGCATTGTTATGTTTTATGTTCTTATGCGAGCTTGTGAATAGGCACTTACAAGGGTTGTATGCGCAACTTTATTTTAATGTTTTCTTACATGTTTTTTTATGCTGAATCCAAATCCGTCAAGAAAAAAAAATCGTAGGTTCAGTTTTCGAGATAATCGACCTTAAAAATTTATTAGGGAACAGTTAGAGAAATAATATATTTTCGTTTAATATTTACAAAAATTGATATTTGGAGGTTATGAGACTCGCTAAAAATGAATTTGATATCAAAAAAATTCTATCCTCACCCCTTAATGGGGTAGAACCATCCCTTTTATATATATTTTTAAGTAACCTGATAAGAGTTGGTACCTGAGGTTTTTCGTGTCGCTGAAAACGAATTTAATATTTAAATAATTCTGCCTTCCCCACTTAAGGGAGTAAACCCCTCCTATTTATATTTTTTTAATTAAAGTGATAAAAATTCGTACATAGGGGTTTTGGGACTCATTGAAACGAATTTTATTTATTCATATTTTAACAAATCTATATCTAAGGGTGTAGAACTACCCATTATACTTTCCCGAGAAAGAATTGCGTTAGAAAAAAATATGAAAATTTTCTATTGCTATTCTCTAATATTATTTGAATTTATTTATTTATTTCGTTTTTGGTTTTAGTAAACCCAGGCCTGAAGTATTATTTTTTTAACAGCAGTAGGTATTTATATTTTTTTAATTAGGTGATAAGGGAACGTTCAACTATTACGTAACGCAAATTTTGATTATTTTGGACCCCCCCCTGTAACGCTATTTTCCTATACCATTAACATAAGCGTAACACCCAAAAATGACCCCCACGCCCCCCTAGGAGCGTTACGTAATACTTGAACGTTCCCTAAAAGGTGGTACATCGGTGTTTTGAAATTTTTTGTAGGCAGATTTTTTTAATTTTAAATGTGGCTTGCGATTCCCAATGTACCAAATTTTATCAGGTTAATTAAAAAAATATGAATGGGTTATATAGGTGAAGATAAAATTAAAATAAAAATAAATTCATTTTCAGCGACACAACAAACCTCCAGGTTCTAATTCTTATCGGCTTACTTAAAAAATATAAAAACGGGTGGTTCCGCCCCCTTAAGGGTTGAAGATAGAAACTTTTAAATATAAAATTGTTTTTAGCGATTTTAAAAACGATTAAGATTTCTATAACTTTCCCTTATAAAAACTTTGGGGTGGATAATCCCGAAAACTGAACCAACGATGTTATTTTTCTTGGCGGATTTGGATTCTTCAACAAAAGTTATGTAAGAAAACATGTAAATAAAGTTGCGCATAAAACAAAAGTTGAAATTTGCAAACTAGTTATAACTTGTTATTCATTTGACGTTAAGGACCTCCTTGATTTTAATACAAAAATTCACTTTTTTTGGTTATTTGTGGTCCGATTTTAAATTCCAAAAAAGCGTTGGATAGACAATTAAAACCTTTATCTTGATATGTAAAATTCTATATAGGGTAGTATTTAACTTTTTAAGGTTGGGATTGGTTACTTTCGAGGTGTTTTTTTTATTACTGCTATTTATGTAAAGAGAAATGAACGTAAAAGAAAGACCAAATTGCCGTACCGGAATTTACTTATATTGGTACTGGAATTTTACCTGTATTAATTCCGGGATTTTACTGTATTTGGTGGTAGAATGACTGGTGATTTTATCTTTTTTTTTAGAACTGTTATGAAGCTATATAAAATAAGTTGTTTTATTACTAGTCCAGTCAAATAATAAATTTAAATTGAATAAATTTACACGGGATAATATTTTAAAGGGTAGTAGTGGATGGTAACAGAACACTACTGTTGGTTTTTCACCGGGTGATTTGCGTAAGGGGTGTCCGCTATCTTGAATTTTAGGGGTGACTTGCTTAATATGCATCTTACGATAAAAATGCATATAACCAATTAGGTTAAGGACGATAATGGATATTTTTTTTAATATATTAATAATAATCGAGTTAATTTAAAAATAGCCATGTTGGTTTTTCCATTTTTCAGCCAAATTATTTATCGGACGATAAAATTGGTTCTGAGAAAACTTGTAGCTCTTGAAATTCTCTATAAGTTTCATATATTGTAAATTGTACTTTGACACGGTTAGGGAGGGCGCAACTTGACTTTTAGCACCCACTGTAACCGTAACATAATACTTATAAAAATGCATAATGTATATAACTTATAGAAAATTTCAGGAGCTACAAGTTCGCTTATAACCATTATCCTCCGATAAATAATTTGACTGAAAAATCGAAAAAAACAATTTCACCCCCAACATGGCCAGTTTTGAATATTTATAACTCGATTGTTATTAATATATTAAAAAAATGATCAAAACAAAAATTGTTGTAAATTTTCTTCTTAACATAATTATCCTAAAATTCAAGATAGCGGACACGCCTTACGCAAGTCACCTGGTTTAAACTAACAGAATTGTTTTGTTACTATCCACTACTACCCTTTAAAATATCAACCCGTGTACATTTATTGCATTTAACATAGAAATTTCTCGTTATTTGACTGGACTATACTAGCAACGTTAAACATCGCTATTAAATTAAAAAGAATCCTTATAGCTGGATACTGCCATATTTTAGATTTAAATCTTCTAAAGGTTAATAATTACATTTAATTGTTGCAGATCACACAAAGAAACATGTAAATTTCACGACAGCCAACAAATCATTTAAACGGTAAGTGTTATTAACGTTTTTATTCACTCTTTTCAAGAAGCGACTTTGATTCAGTGAACAACTAACTGATGATAAAGTGTTTATAATTTAAAACATCAGTTTATTTACAAACAGATGGCCTATGTCTGCATGCGTGCACTTAGAAAAACAGTATATTGTAGGTTTTTAAAAGGCACTGATGGCCCCTTATGTCTCATAAGTTATGTGTGAAATACAACAACAAAAATCTACATCAAAAGACTACAAATTAGTAATTAGTAATTACGTACTAAAACTATCATGGTATATAATTTAAATTACTGTCCTAATAGTATAATATACTATATAAATATTACATACAAACATACATATACATATATACAGTGTGTCCCCGAATCGACTTGACAATACCACAAAATGACCATTTTTTTTTTGAATTATAAAAACTGATTTGGGACTTTGTCGTGCTTGCGTAAAAACTAATTTTTGTTGAAATATTTTTTTTTTAATTGTGGGTGGCGCCAAATAGTATTACGTAACGCTAATTTTGATCATTTTGGAAAAAATTCTAATTCCATCCCTAAGGGAGGGGGAAATAGTTTTTTTACAATATTTTCATAAAAATTTGCATATAGGGGTTTTTGAGATCGCTTAAACTAAATCTGATGATGAACTCCACCCCCAGGGGCGGAGGGTAGTTAATTTTAATTGTTTACATTGTTTTCGTAAAAATTGGCATCTATAAGGGTTTTTGGGGTCGATGAAACTAAATCTGATAATACAAATTTTCTAACTCCACTAGGTAGTTTGGACTTTTTGACTAGGTAGTTTTTTGTTTTTTGAAAAAATAATTTTCACCACATATGGCAAACTTGGTATCGAAGAGCCTAAAATTAGTAGTTTTGCCCTCTGAAAAATCTTGATAAAAATCAAGTAGCCTGGAAATTATTTTATTTGACGTAAAGAAAGAACAATCGCGGTTCTAAACAAGTGGCGTTACTTTAGTGTTTTGTATTATTGTCTTAAAAACAATAATAAAAATTATTATTATTTTTTTTTTTCATGAAAATCCCAATGGAAATATTTGTACTTATTTGTAAATACTTTAAATAATGTACAGTTATAATTATTACTATGCGATGATTTATAGTAAACTGAAGATCTTACACTGTAGCCATTGTTTCATATTTATAAGAGATCCTATCTTCCGATAAAAAGTTCATTCATAGGACCTAATTCTTTGATGGTTCGTCCATAAATGTCCAAGTTTCAGGTAAATGCGCATGCGTAAGCAATCAACGTCAAGATCAAGAGTGATATCGGAGGAGGCTTCACCAACTTTCATGTAATATTTTGGTCAAATACAACAAGAATAATTTTGTATAGTCTGTTCTTTAAATGATGTTACTCTACTAGGGGTTTGAAATTTTTATTTTATCCATTTTAAAATGTCAAAGAAACTTCAAAGTTAAGTGGAAATCAAGGCAGTAAGCTACCCTGTAAAGTTTTATAATGAATTAAAAGATATTATGAACGAATCTATGTTAGTATAACTAAGAAAATACAATACTACAAATCATCGCATCGTAATAATTATTTCCATACCTTAAATGAAGAAAAAATAAGATCAACAGTTTTTGTTAGAAACTCTTCAATTCACTTTTTATAAGCAGTACTCGGCGAATTTCCAGTCCTCGCATAGCCGCCGCGTCGACTCTAGCGTTGACGTGAGGTTTTATATATTTACATTTTTATTTCTTATTATCTTAATTTTTTTTAATGGTTCCATTTAAACGAGTAA